>ML661896.1:24635693-24673314 GCA_007570785.1 Antilocapra americana
TTGGGGAGAGAGTGTTCTCCCCGTCCTATTCCTCCGCCATCTTAGTTTCTCCTCCCTAATAGGACTTATTTAATTGAAACATAGAATGAGATTTGAGTAAATAGAATGAGTTCATTGTTCTTAGACAGCAAATTGTTTTTCTAGAGATTGTTGTGCTGTTCAGTTGCTAAGTTGTGTCCAACTCAGTCATGTCTAACTCTTTCATGACCCCATGGACTGTAGCCCACCAGGTTCCTCTGTCTCTGAGATTTCCCAGGCAAGTATACTAGAGTGGGTTGCCATTTCCTCCTCTAAGGGGCCTTCCTGACCCAGGGATCGAACCTGTGTCTCCTGCATTGGCAGGCAAATTCTTTACCACTGAGACAGCAGGAAAGCCTGTTCTAGAGATTGCAATGCTATAAATCACATAAGTTTGATGCTGTGACACTAAAAATAGGAAAGTGATTTTTTGTAGCTAACACTGATTAGAAAACTCAGAAAAATAAGCACTTAAGTAAAAATGCAGAAAACTTGAGTAGAACTTAAAAACAAGTAGACTTGAAGATTTATAATATTTCATTAAGTTTCACTGTATGACAGTTTTTTTCTGCTTTGTGAAAATATAAGTAGATCAATGTGTAAAAGAGATTAGCTATAAAAATAAGCCAACACAGATACAGAAATTTAGTATATGAGGATTGTGGGAAACTTGGTAAGAATTTGGGAAAAGAAAATTAGAAATCTATTCAGACATCCTACTGAGCACAGAATACACACACACATCAGCTCAGTTCAGTTCAGTCACTCAGTTGTGTCTGACTCCTTGCGACCCCATGAATCACAGCATGTCAGGCCTCCCTGTTCATCACCAACTCCCGGAGTCCATCGAGTCGGTGATGCCATACAGCCATCTCATCTTCTCCTCCTGCCCCCAATCCTTCCCAGCATTAGAGTCTTTTCCAATGAGTCAACACTTCGCATAAGGGGGCCAAATTATTGGAGTTTCAGCTTTAACATCAGTCCTTCCAATGAACACCCAGGACTGATCTCCTTTAGGGTGGACTGGTCGAATCTTCATGCAGTCCAAGGAACTCTCCAGAGTCTTCTCCATCACCACAGTTCAAAACCATCAGTTCTTTGGCACTCAGCTTTCTTCACTGTCCAACTCTCACATCCATAAAAGACCTGTTTCTTAAGTGTAAAAGGATTATTTTAATATGTTTGAATTAAAAATTATAAGTGATAAGAAAGCATTGCTTCTTAGTGTAATGAACAGGGAATTTTTTCCCCTTGTTACAATTAATGATGTCTTAGGTTTGGTGAAATATGGAATATAGTGGATTCCAATGAATCAGTAAAAGATAAAAAAATCAAATTCACATTTAAAGAGATATAAATGGCCCTTAAAATATAAATAGACCTTAATATTATTCATAGTTTTGAAAGTAAAAATTAAAAGAAAATACAATTTTATCTATCAGATTCAACAAAGATCAAATATAGTGTGCATGACAGTAAGTATAAGCAAAATATGCTTATACAATTTTGGTGGCAGATTAAATACTTTTCAAAGGACAAAATGATATTCTTAAAAGATAATTTGATGCCTATCAAAATTAGGGACACAGAAAGCTTTTCACCAGCAATTCAGTATTTGCAAATTTATGTTACAGCGATATTCATAAACATGTACAGATATAACCCCAGAGAGGGTCCCTGCATTATTTTTATTTGTAAAGAATGAAAAATTAATGGCAAGTTAAATAAATGAAGGAATATCCAATCAATACATTATCTTGTCCCTTAAAAATGAGGCAAGTGTTTATGTGCTACCAAAGAAATATTTCAAATATAGATGCACCAACGTGAGATCAGGGTCAGAATAGACCCTGGTAGTTCAGTGATAAAGAATCCACCTGCTAATGCAGGAGATGCAGGTTCAATCCCTGGGTCAGGAAGATCCCTGAAGAAGGGAATGACAACTGGCTCCAGTATTGCTGCCTGGAAAATCTCATGGACAAAGGAATCTGGTGGGCTCATTCCAATCCCAAAGAAAGACAATGCCAAAGAATGCTCAAACTACCGCACAATTGCACTCATCTCACATGTTAGTAAAGTAACGCTCAAAATTCTCCAAGCTAGGCTTCAGCAGTACATGAACTGTGAACTTCCAGATGTTCAAGCTAGATTTAGAAAAGGCAGATGAACCAGAGATCAAATTGCCAGCATCCACTGGGTCATTGAAAAAGTGAGAGTGTTCCAGAAAAACATCTACTTCTGCTTTAATGACTATGCCAAAGCGTTTGACTGTGTGGATCGCAATAAACTGTGGAAAATTCTTAAAGAGACTGGAATACCAGACAACCTGACCTGCCTCTTGAGAAACCTGCATGCAGGTCAGGAAGCAACAGTTAGAACTGGACATGGAACAACAGATTGGCTCCAAATAGGAAAAAGGGTACATCAAGGCTGTATACTGTCACTCTGCTTATTTAACTTATATGCTGAGTACATCATGAGGAATGCTGGGCTGAATGAAACACAAGCTGGAATCAAGATTGCCAGGAGAAATATCAATAACCTCAGATAGGCAGACACCACCTTTATGGCAGAAAGTGAAGAAGAACTAAAGAGCCTTTTGATGAAAGTGAAAGAGGAGAGTGAAAAAGTTGGCTTAAAGCTCAACATTCAGAAAAATAAGATCATGGCATCTGGTCTCATCACTTCATGGCAAATGGATGAGGAAACAGTGGAAACAGTGGCTGACTTTATTTTGGGGGGTTCCAAAATCACTGCAGATGGTGATTGTAGCTGTGAAATTAAAAGATGCTTACTCCTTGGAAGGAAAGTTATGACCAACCTAGACAGCATACTAAAAACCAGACACATTACTTTGCCAACAAAGGTCCATCTAGTCAAGGCTATTGTTTTTCCAGTGATCATGTATGGATGTGAGAGTTGGATGGTGAAGAAAGCTGAGTGCTGAATAATTGATGTGATGTTTTTGAAGGTGGTGTTGGAGAAGACTCTTGAGAGTTCCTTGGACTGCAAGGAGATCCAACCAGTCCATCCTAAAGGAGATCGGCTCTGGGTGTTCATTGGAAGGACTGATGTTGAAGCTGAAACTCCAATATTTTGGCCACCGGATGTGAAGAGCTGACTCATTTGAAAAGACCCTGATGTTGGGAAAGATTGAAAGCAGGAGGAGAAGGGGACTACAGAGAATGAGATGGTTAGATGGCATCACCGACTCAATGGACACGCTTTTAGGTAAACTCTGGGAGTTGGTGAGGGACAGGGAGGCCTGGTGTGCTGGGGTTCATGGGGTCTAAAGAATCAGACACGACTGAGCAACTGAACTGAACTGACAGTCCTTGGGTCGCAAAAGAGTCAGTCACTACTTAGTGACTAAACAACAACAGTATACAAAATGTGCTTTCATTTGTGGAGAAAACAAAAAACCAAACTCAACGAATATAGACATATACATGTAAACACAAACTTTTATAATTTTATGTACCAGAAAGTATATATTACTTAGAAGTTCAAGTGTTAGATTTTCAGTCCTGTCTGACTCTTTGTGACCCCATGGACTGTAGCCAGCCAGCTTCCTCTATTCATGAGATTTTCCAGGCAAGAATAATGGAGTGGGTAGCCATTTCCCTTCTCCAGGGGATCTTCCCTACCCAAGAATCCAATCTATGTCTCCTAAATTGCAGGCAGATTCTTTACTGTCTTAGCCATGAGGGAAATAAAACACTGAAAAATATTACATTTCAATCAAAAACACTTGTTCAAAAAAAAGAGTAGACAAAGATCATTCCTGTGACTTTTTGTACTTTTGGGTAAGTGGCCTCAGCTAGCATTTGGTGTGTGTACCCAGTGACTCATACCTGTAAGATCAAGCTGACATCTAACTATTTACCTTGAACCTCTTTAATGTCTTTTTGTTTCCATGGAGCTTCCATCAGTGGAAGAGCAGACCTTTTTCATCCCCATGCCCTTGTAATTCCTTTCTGTAGCTCAGCCAAAGGTGACTGCCATGCTTCGTGCTGTTATGTTTTATAGGTATTTCAGGGATCTCTCTAATGAAAGACAGTTCTGGTGTTTTGTTTCTGGTTTTGTTTTGTTTTTCTCTTAAGATTATTCTTTGGGAATATGTCAGAGAGTTCCACTGCTTAAGATGGGTATTTCTTCTCTTTGTCCTACCTATGCTCCCAAACACGCTGCTGTTAGAGACTAGAGGAAAAACCATTGTCACTGTAGCTGGAATGTGTCCTTTCTTTCTGGTGATTGTTAGGACAAGCACTATTATTCTTTCCGTTGCCTGAGTTGAATGATTTATGAGTGAACTATTTAATTTTTGGAGCACTTGACATTTTTGACCTCTCATCCATCAACCCTTTGGAATTACTCTCCTTGGGAGATTGAAATACTGCTTCTTTCCTCTGTGGATATTTTCAGTCTTCCTTGTCATAGGAATTACTGCCCTGGATTTACCCAAGGGAGTTATCTGAGAGGTAAGCAGATAGATGGCTTTCAGAGGCAGCATCATCAGGACACTGTCAAGAATGTCTGTGAAGAACGTTGTCCCTGTTTAAGTGCTTTTACAAAGTAACTTTTCTTTCTCTTACACGTTCCACTTTTCTTATGATAATAAAACTTTCCAAAGATATTAGCATGATCTTCCTTACAAAGTAATCAAGTTTTATTAAAGGTAAATTTTTCTGTTGGCATGAGTATGTCCATTAATACAGATGGCTTTGTGAGACAGCCCACAAGGGGCTTCCCTGGTGGCTCAAATGGTAAAGAATCCATCTGCCAGTGCAGGAGACAGAGGATCGACCCCTGGATCAAGAAGATCCCCTGGAGAAATGGCAACACACTTCAGTATTCTTGCTTGGGAAATCCCACGTACAGAGGAATGTAATGGGTACAGTCCATAGGGTCACGAAGAACTGGACATGACTGAATGACTGACACCTTCACTTTTCACTTTTGTGAGACACTAATGGAAATTGTCTTGCTTTTCTTTTAGCTATTCAGCTAAAAGCATTTTGAACTTTCTCAATGGAAAAAAGAATTGTGGTTTTTAAAAGATTTTTATTGGAGTATAGTTTATTTACAATGTTGTGTTAATTTCTGCTGTACAGCAAAATAAATCAGTATTACATGTACATATATTCATTCTTTTAGATTCTTTTCCCAGATAGGACATTACAGAGTATGGAGTCGAGTTCCCTGTGCTATACAGTAGGTCCTTATTAGTTATCTATGTTGTGTACAGTAGTGTGTATATATCCCAACCTCCCAGTTAATCTCTTCCTTTTCTTTACCCTCCCCACCCTATGACACTTTTCCCCAGGTATTTATCTTTGTTTTCTATGTCTGTGACTCTGTTTCTCTTTTGTAAGGAAGTTTATTTATATGATTTTTTAGATTTCAAATATAGTGATATCATATGATATTTGTCTTTCTCTGTCTGACTTACTTTACTAAGTATAAAACTATAAATATTTTTATTTTAGGTCAGAATGCTAAGGGAATTTTATTTATTTATTTATCTGTGGCCATGCCTTGTGACATGTAGGATCTTAGTTCCCTGACCTGGGATTGAACCCATACCCCCTCCTGTGGAAGCTTGGATTCCTAGCCACTGGACTGCCAAGGAAGCCCAAGAATTGTTATTTAAATTGTTATTTGTTCTAAATCTCTAGAATAGACTTGCCCTTCCTTCACAGCATTGATGGTGAAGGCAAGATATTTAAACCTTGGCAACCTCTGGAATTTTCTAAGAGTGAAAGTGGCAAAAGAATCAGATAAAATCAATAAAGGATAATAAGAAATATTGGTTATCCAACATGTAATTATGAGATGATGCCTTTCATACACGTGTTTGTTCAGTTTACCTATAAGAAGTTCAGTCGCTCAGTCAGGTCCAATTCTTTGCTACCCCATGGACTGCAGACCACCAGGTTTCCCTGTCCATCACCAACTCCTGGAGCTTGCTCAAACTCATGTCCATCAAGTTGGTGATGCCATCCAACCATCTCATCCTCTGTCATCCCTTTCTCCTCCTGCCTTCAATCTTTCCCAGCATCAGGGTCTTTTCCAATGAGTCAGATCTTCACATCAAGTGGCCAAAGTATTGGCTCTTCAGCTTCATCAGTCCTTCCAATGAATATCCAGGACTGATTTCCTTTAGAATTGACTGGTTTGTTCTCCTTGCAATCCAAGGGACTCTCAAGAGTCTTCTCCAACACCACAGTCCAAAAGCATCAGTTCTTCAGCGCTCAGCTTTCTTTATAACCCAACTCTCACATCCATACATGACTACTAGAAAAACCATAGCTTTGACTAGACAGACCTTTGTTGGCAAAGTAATGTCTCTGTTTTTTAATATACTGTCTAGGTTTGTCAGAGCTTTTCTTCCAAGGAGCAAGCAAATGTCTTTTAATTTCATGGCTACAGTCACAATCTGCAGTGATTCTGGAACCCCCCAAAATAAAGTCTCTCACTGTTTCCATTGTTTCACCATCTATTTACCATTAAGTAATGGGACCAGATGCCATGATCTTAGTTTTCTAAATGTTGAGTTTTAAACCAATTTTTTCACTCTCCTTTTGCACGTTCATCAAGAGGCTTTTTAGTTCCTCTTCACTTTCTGCCATAAGGATGGTGTCATCTGCATACCTGGGGTTATTGATATTCCTCCCAGAAATCTTGATTCCGATTTGTGCTTCATCCAGGCCAGCATTTCTCATGATGTACTCTGCATATAAGTTAAATAAGTAGGATTACAATATACAGCCTTGACATACTCCATTCCTGATTTGGAAACAGTTTGTTTTTCCATGGCCAGTTCTAACTGTTGTTTCTTGACCTGCATACAGATTTCTCAGGAGGCAGGTCAGGTGGTCTGGTACTCACATCTCTTTAAGAATTTTCCACAGTTTGTTGTGATCCATACAGTCTAAGGCTTTGGCCTAGTCAATAAACAAAAGTAGATGTTTTCCTGGAATTCTCCTGCTTTTTCAATGATCCAACAGATGTTGGCAATTTGATCTTTGGTTCCTCTGCCTTTTCTAAATCCAACTTGAACATGCAGAAGTTCACAGTTCACATGCTGTTGAATGAAGCCTGGCTTCGAGAGTTTTAAGCGTTACTTTGCTAGCATGTGATATGAATGCAGTTGTTTGGTAGTCTGAAGATTCTTTGGCATTGTTTTTCTTTGGGATTGGAATGAAAACTGATCTTTTCCAGTCCTGTGGCCACTGCTGCATTTTCCAAATTTGCTGGCATACTCAGTGCAGCACTTTCACAGCATTATCTTTTAGGATTTGAAATAGCTCATCTGGCATTCCATTGCCTCCACTATCTTTGCTCATAGTGTGCTTCTAAGGCCAACTTGACTTCACATTCCAGAATGTTTGGCTCTAGATGAGTGATCACACCATCGTGGTTATCTGGGTCATTATGATTTTTTTTTGTACAGTTCTTCTGTGCATTCTTGTCACCTCTTCTTAATATCGTCTGCTTCTGTTAGGTCCATACCATTTTTGTCCTTATTGTGCCCATCTTTGCATGAAATGTTCCCTTGGTATCTCGAATTTTCTTGAAGAGATCTCTAGTCTTTCCCATTCTATTGTTTTCTTCTATTTCTTTGCATTGATCACCAAGGAAGGCTTTCTTATCTTTCTTTGCTATTCTTTGCAAGTCGGCATTCAAATGGGTATATCTTTCCTTTTCTCCTTTGCTTCTAGCTTCTCTTCTTTTCACAGCTATTTCTAAGGCCTCCTCAGACACTATTTTGCTTTTTTGCATTTTTTTCCCTTGGGAGATGGTCTTGATCCCTGCCTCCTGTACAATGTCATGAACCTCCATCCATAGTTCTTCAGGTACTCTGTCTATCAGATCTAATCCCTTGAATCTGTTTGTCACTTTCACTGTATAATAGTAAGGGATTTGATTTAAGCCATACCTGAATGGTCCAATTTTTTTTCCTACTTTCTTTAATTTAAGTCTGAATTTTGCAAAGAAGGAATTTACCTATAAATCGGGGACTAATTAGACTGTCTGTGGTTTGGTGTCTGGACACGTATTTATTGTTTTTCTTCATAATACAGTTAGAATCGTATCTCTGGCCTTGAAGCTTAACTCAGAAAGAGGATATGACACACTGTGAGCTGTCATCATTACGAGTAGATGGTGGATTGAAAACAGCTGTTCTCTTTATACTGGGGGAGCAAGAGGTCTGGCTTCGTTATTGGCCATGTTCTGAGATGTGTTCCCTTGTGCCCAGAAATAGGTGCTGAATTAATCTTTTTGTCCTAAGGACAAACTCTTGGGATAATATTCAAAGAACAAAATCAAGAGCTTTTTATCTTTCGAGAGTTTTCTAAAATGAGGAAATAGAATGGATACCTGATCACCAGGAAAAGATGATTTTTTCCCTGTTATGTAATTTATAATTGTCTCTTATATAAGACATATTAAAAAATTAGCATAATGTTATCTTCACCTCTGTGTCCTTCTTAGTGGCAAAAATCTATTCCGTATTAGGACATTTAGGAAAAATCACATCTCTAAAGTTTGAGCTGGTAGAACCCTAAATTTGTTCTTGTTCCCAGTCCTACTCTTTGAAGAATATACACAAATTTCCCTAAGAATTTTAAGGACATGTGTTTATTCATCACTAAATATCTGTTGTGTCCCTACTTTGTGCCAGGCAGTCTTCTGTGCATTGAGAATATAGCAATAAATGAGACAAAAATTACTTTCAGGTTGCTTATACCATGTTAATACAATTAATTAGAGTCTTTCATGTGCTCAGCAACTAAGAACATTTTTCTACTTGAAACTTCTAAAATAAATGAAGCATATAATTTAAAAATAAGTTCTCAAAAACATATTCTTACACTTTCATTCCACATTTAACTCTATGACCTCTTAATACTTATTAGTGGAAAACATCTCCCTAAGTCCAAAAAATTCATTTATTCTTAAGACATGGAGAATTATTGTTACATGATCTCTGTGAAAATGATTCTTAAACTGGAGAACTTATTAAAATATAGATTCAGTGTGTCTGGGATGAGGCCCAAGAGTATTCTCCATTCTCCAGGTTTCCAGGTAATGCTAATGCTGCTGGTCCATGGGCCACTCTGAATATCAAGGCACTATTCAACATCATTGGGTATTCTCTGGTAGCCCAGACATTGAAGAATATGCCTGCAATGCAGGAGACCTGGGTTCAATCCATGGGTTAGGAAGATCCCCTGGAGAAGAGTATGGCTACCCACTCCAGTAGTCTTGCCTGGAGAATATCCATGGACAGAGGAGCCTGGCAGGCTTCAGTCCATGGGGTCGCAAAGAGTTGGACAGGACTGAGTGAATAAGCACATACAATAGCATTATGGGCTAAATCAATGTATTTTATTCTACTACTCAATTATGAAATTCTTTAAACTTTATTTTATTCTTCATAATAAAAGTGGTTCAACATAACTTTCCAAGACAAGTAGTGGTTATTTATAATGTTCTCATTGCATATCAAAGATGATAAAAATATTTATAGTAAAGGTTATGATCATTCAGTTTATCATTCAATACATTTATGGTCTAGCAAGTAGGGGATTGTATAATATAGTGGTTGAGAGTTCCTGATTTAGAATCAGGAAACCCCTATGAACTATGTAACATCAAGCAAGTTACTTAATCTCCCTAAACCTGTTTCTTCATTTATAAAGTGGGGATGACTAATACTACTTGCCACATAGGGTGATTATAAGATTAAATGAGAAAATGCATATAAAAAGCTCACATAATTCCCTGAGTCAGGAAGAACCCTGATGTAGGAAATGACAACCCACTCCAGTATTCCTGCCTGGAGAATCCCATGGACAGAGAAGCCTGGGGGGCTGCAGTCCATGGGGTCACAAAAGAGTCAGACATGACTGAGTACACACACACACACACACACACACACACACACACACACACACACTTTCTGACACATATTGTGTGGTTAATAAATGCTAGTTTTCCCATTATTATATGCAAGGGCTGTAAATGATGAAAAGCGAGGATGACTATTACCCTGTCCTCAGAGAAGGCACACTTTGGCATGAAGATATAATGTGTGTGTTAATAATGAATTCAATGTGGAAAGAAAGAAGAGCAAAGGTGCAGCTGGAGTCTGAAAAAGAAGTGATGAATTCCACTTGGGGAACATGACAGCTGACCCTTATTGAGGACTCACTGTGCATCAGTCAGTCAGCGTTCAAGTGCTTTTTATTAATTTATTAAATCCTCACAACACCACTGCAGTAGGTTAAACCTTTCATCTTCACTTTGTAGGGGAGGAAACTACAGTGGAGTAAGGCTGACCTGCTCACAACTAGGCGGTAGTTGTCTAGGTGCCAAATTGAATCTGATATCTGGGTCTACCTATTAACCACTGTATTTCTGTTGTTGTTCAGTCACTAAGTCAGGTCTGAAACTTTGAGACCTCATGGACTGGAGCCTGCCAGGTTCCTCTGTTAATGGGATTCTCCAGATAAGAATACTGGAATGGGTTGCCATATGCTTCTCCAGGGATCTTCCCCAATCAGGGATCAAACCTGTCTTCTGCATCTCTTGCATTGGTAGGCAGATTCTTTACCACTAGCCACCAGGGAAGCCAACCACTGTACTAGTCTCAGCTAAAAACAAAACAAAGCTGAAGGTAATCCATAAATTTGCTTTTAGCAACCAGGCAATCTCACTTCCTGGAGTAGGAAAAGATGATTGAGGAAAGGGATTACAGAAGTTGAGAATGACGTGGAAAAGACAGAGACTAGAAAATTGAAGCAAGTATGGAAAACAAGATAATTTGGGATTACTGGGATAAATAGTTATAGGAGAACATGAGTGTATGGGCTAGATAACTTGATTTCTCTGAGATTTTATTGACATGATGTTAATCCCCAGGAAATACAGATTGCTTTAGAGCTTGGATTCCCGCACGTGGCGTTCTTTAGAAAAGAAAACTTCAATGGAAAAGACCACAAAAGCCTAGCTGCTGATGTATATTTTAGAGAAACATTTTCCCCCAGAATATGAAAAACCAGAATCTTTCTTGGTTAGACTTGAGTGAAATGTGTGTTGTTTTCCTTCCCAGGTCTAAAGAATGGTTTATTCATCCATATAGACTTTCAAACCATCTAATGCTGTTTTAAGAGGAATAAATAATATTTGCCAAACATTAGCATTGATTTTCTTTCTTTTACCATTGGGGTAATTTTGTTTCTTCATCCAGTAGCTAAAGACTTGCTTGGATGGGCTCTGTTCAATCTGTCTGGTTTATTATCTTGGAATTTCAGCTATGATTCATATATATAGTCTCTGGCCCATTGCTTCTCTGTTTTCCAACTTCTAAAACTAACTAACTAACTCTCTCTCCCTCTCTCTTTCTCTCTCTCTCATTTTCCTGTCATTCCCTCCCTCATACACAATGGCCATACACACATGATTCAAGAGATTTAAATAGGTTTATAGCTCCAACATTCAATATCAGACCACTATTGAATGAATAGGTTATATTCTCTGGGATCTATTGAAATGCAGTGATGTTGACTTTAAACCAAACCAAGATATTTCAGAGTATCATTTGAGAAGACCTTTCCATTTCCCAGGAGAACATTATTTCTGGTCTCAGGTGTTATTTCATTTCCAATATTCATGATCTTTTTTTTCCCGTTTATAGATGTCATGTCCTAGGAAACACAGCAGATAAATACCCTAGGTTATGCCAGTTTTATATAGGAAAGGCAAGCCTCTAAGCATTTATCATTGAAACATTTTGTCTTAGAAAACTTGAATCTGGAGAAGGTTTATGTCCCACCTCTGCTGTTTTTGCAATTGTATCTAATGATGTGTATATGTGTGTGTGTATATATATATGTATATATCAGAAGTAAACAAGAGGTCTATCTTGGAACTCAATTCAGCAGAACAGTGAACTGAATTTTATTCTCTCCTCCTTTTCCCATCTTCCATTTTAGCTATTTTCTACTTTAGAAGAAAATTACAAATGTTAATAGAGTAAAGTTAAAATATCAGCTCATTTTCATATGACATGTGTATTTCATATGATACGTGTATTTTCATGTGGCATTGGGGGCTGAATAATGGCCCCCAAATATGTCTGCATCTTAATCTCTAGAGTCTGTGACTATGTTATCTTACATGGTAAAAGAGACTTCACAGATGTTAATTGAGAATCTTTCCATGGGATGAGAATTCTGGATTATGCAAGTGATTGCAATGTATTCACAAATATCTTTATAAGAGGGATACAGGAGGATTAGAGTGAGAACAGATGTGATGAGCTAAGCTGAGCTGGAGAGAGGTGGGCCGTGAACCAAAGCATACAAGCAGCCTCTAACAAGCTGGGAAAGTCAAGGGAAAAGATTCTCTGCAATAGCCTCTAGAAGAAGTGCAGCTCTATTGACACCTTGATTTTAGACCCCTTTTGGAATTCTGACCTCCAGAACTACAAGATAAGAAATTTGCTTTGCTTTAAGCCCCAATACTTTGGTCACCTGATGCACAGAGCTGGCTCACTGGGAAAAACCCTAATGCTGGGAAAGATTGAAGGCAGGAAGAGAAGGGTTGAGGAAGAATGAGGTGGTTGGATGGCATCAATGACTCAGCAGACATGAGTTTGAGCAAACCCTGGGAAACGGTGAAGGCCAAGGAAGCCTGGTGTGCTGCAATCCATGGGGTTACAAAGAGTTGGACCTGACTTAGTGACTGAAAAACAACAAGCCACCACATTTGCGGCAATTTGTGGGAGCAACAGTAGGAACCGAATACAGCTGTTAGTGGATGCATTACAAGTATTAGTGCAAACTCAAACCTAATCATTGAGTTTCTGCCCCTGTATGTGTGCTGTGCTTAGTTGCTCAGTCATGTCCTACTCTTTGCAACCTCACAGGCTGTAAGTCGGCCAGGCTCCTCTGTCCATGGGGATTCTCCAGGCAAAAATACTGGAGTGGGTTGCCATTCCCTTCTCCAGGGGATCTTCCCAACCCAGGGGTTGAACCCAGGTCTCCTGCATTGCAGGTGGATTCTTTACCATCTGAGCTAACAGGGAAGCCCTCTACCCCTGTGTAATTAGCCACAAATTATTGTTCAGGACAATGTCAAATGTAAAGAACGTTTAAAGTTTTATTATATTTGATCCACTGTAGTTGTCAGGAATATGTAATTATATAACCATATTAATGTTATAAAAGAAATCATGAATGTAATAGAAAATTGTAACAACCAGAACATTCTGTCAACAGTAAATAGATAATTGAAATTTATACTGATAAAGTAGTATGTTCCTTTTTCATATTTTAATTACAAGATTCTTGTGATGGGATTCAATTTGTTTTTTCTTATATTAGTCCTTATGTTATCCAGCGAGTGTCATAGGTTGAAAAATACCAGATTAAGGCAACCCTACAGAGAGAGCCTCTACCTTGGCCAAGCACAATCATTGTCGAAATAATTGTGCACTCAGGTATCAAGAATTTAAGTAGTGTTTTACTTAAACAAAACACTACTATTGCACATTATTAATGATTTGGGAAGAACAGGTAGGCAACTTTCTGTTTTTTATTCCATAGACATGGTAAACTGGAGAACTATCACAATAATTTTTCTTAACACTTTATACTTAGAAATGATATTTTCTTAATCCTTTGAAGTAACTGGAATGAATTTAAAGCAAATGAGCTGAATTTTTAAGAGTATATTTCAAGTTATTAATGGAGATATTGGGTTTCTTAAACCTCCTTCAAGGTTCTTGATATTTGACTGTTCGCTGATCACACGTAGCCCATAAATAGTGTGATTATGGGTCTAGGTTTTCACAAGTCAGGCCAGTTACCTGTTGTCCCACTGTAATTATTAATAGTTACCTCTTTCAGTCTCTCAAATTTGGATGAAAAATTATCTAATCCCCTTACCCATAAGCATTCTGGAACTTGGTTCTGGAATTAATACTTTAAAAATGTAATTGCTTTGTGTAGAAAATATATTTCACTTGTGAGAACTTTAAGAAGAGCATAACTTGTCAAGGGTAATCTTTTATCCCTTGGCTAAACTCATAAATTATTTTTTCCAGGTGAACTTCTTTTTTCATTTCTTAAGACTCCATGTACACCATACAACTGTCCCCTCAACCCAAGACTGGCAGTCTTATTTGTTTTATATGTATTTTCCCCTTAATTTGGAAAGAATCTGCTTCCTTAGAGTCTTCTCATTTAGGGAGCTTTGTTTGCTTACATAGGCTTTGTTTTATGTTCTTTAGTAAAGCTTTGAATGTTTTAAAAATAGATCTAGTTTATTTTATGTTGATTTTATTCCTGGGAAGCTTATAAGTTTTGTTGTACTGTGAATGGAATCCCTACCCCACTATCCTCGCTAGCTAACTGCTTTTCTTATAAAGAAAAGCTATTGATTTTTGTTATAGTTGAGTACATAGTTTGTCTCTGACAATCTTTTGGAGCTCAAATAATTTCCCAGTTGGATCCTTCAGATATTCAAGCTAATCAAATGATCTTCAGATAATTATACTTCTTTTCTTTTCATGGCTGTCGTTGCTTTTGCTTTCTTCACTGTAGTGATTAGAACTTTAAATAACCTTTACTGATGGTGATGAATTTTGGATATTCCTATCATTCGTTGAATCCTTTGAATATAAGACCTCAAGATACTCTTTAACTCAGGCAAATTCCTTTTGTTTCTTTGACTATAATTTCTCCTCTAGTCTTTCCTTTCTCTCTTTCTAGAACTCTTAGTCATATACTACATATCCTAGCTTTCTATCTTCCCTGTCTATTTCCTTTATATTTCTTTACTTTCCTCTCATATTTTAGATTTGATTCCCTGGAAGTAGAATTGGAGACAGAGACTCTTGTCCAGGCACTTGCTGAGGGAATGTTCTCAAGGGGAATGTGTAAGAGTGAGCAAAGCTGAATAAGGCAGGGGAAAAGCTGGGCAAAGATAGGGGTTCAGCTGCAGCCTGGCCTTGGCCTAAGGCCATGGGGAGCTCTGATGTACAAATGGTACCACAGAGTTACCCTCTGAAAAACAAGCTCAGCTTATGTACCTCCTTATCTGGAAGTTCCTCCCTGGGAGCCCTGCCTGAGGCTGAGGTTGTGACCTTTCAACTCACAGGGGAAGAATGTAGCTGTGAACTCTTGGCAGCCAACAGTTAATAGCAGCTGGAGAATAGGTACATCAGTACCTAACACACTCATGTGAGTCAGAAAAAGCATCTACTAAACAGTCTATATTTACACATAATATAGACTTATAAACTAAATATTCTATACTAAGAAATCCTCAACAAAAAATAAAGATAACAGCAACCACACAGCAAAATTTTCAGCTTCTAAGCAATGTCACAAACAAGTAGTATTTTTTAAAAGTTTCCTAATCTTTTTGAAAAGCATAAGCATTCTAGCTCTTCTTTTCTGTACAGAATTTTCTGTGGTTTCTTCTAGTGTGTAAAGAATACTGGAAGAGTCTTTTAGGAAGAGATTCATTTTTTTCATATTTATGATCTCTAATTGTGCTCTACTTTCATCAAAAGAATATTTTCTTTTCTTAAAATTTTTTCTTAATAGATGTGCTGTAGTTCTAAACCACAAAAGTAGGAGCTTTATTTTGTCATCCTGAGCATCAGTTTAATGTTTCACATAGAGTGGAAACTTGCTGATCTTAAAATGGTCTTACTGGCTTTCCTTATTTCCTCTGAGCAACGTCCACAAGGCTAGTTATTTTTAATCTCAGAATTAGTAGGGAACAAATTTCTTGATGGGGTCCATTTAGTCTTCTTATAATAGGTGGTAAAGAACCTGCCTGCCAATGAGACTAGGGTTCTATCCCTGGGTTGGGAAGATCCCCAGGAGAAGGAAATGGCAACCCGATTCAGTATTCTTTTCTGAGAAATCCCATGGACAGAGGAGCCTGGTGGGCTACAATGTTAGAGGAACAGTTTTAGAACTCCCCTGTGCTTATCGTAAAATTAACTTATTATAAAACTATTGCTCAATGAAGCTTCTTTGCTGATAAAAAAATATGAAATAAGATAAAAAGAATCTATCCTCAGTATGAACATACACATATACATGTGAAATATAATATTTTGCTAAGGATGGTAAAATCAGCTAAAAAATAAAGTGTTATTCTATCCAAATATTCAATGTTCAGTTAGATCTTCCATCTCTCACTTTTGACTGTGGTTGAGCAGTGAACTTCCAAAAAGGGAAAGGGTCTCATCTTTTCAGTGTTCAGGGAGAAGAAAACATTTTAGTACTGAGCAACCTGAATGAGAAAGGCTTTGAGTAGAAGACAATGAGATGAGTTTCAAAGTTTGCCTCTCCTTAATGGGTGAATGTATTGTTTAGTGGATTGGTTAAAATAAATCAATACTTTTAGATTACAAAATGCCATTGGAATAAGGTAAATATCTTCCTGTATCATATTTCTTTGGGGGTAAAGATACATTTCTATGATCTGTAGATAACTATCTTTTAGAAAGAATTTAGTTACAGTGCCGAGATCTTCAGATAATATTTGACTAGGTCATTTGCCTTATGTGAGAGTAACATATTTTGTGGAATGTTAAGCATATGTTATTGAATATGATATATTAATATATGTATATAATTATGTGAATAATATGCATAAATGTAAATTTAAAGATTATATTACCTTTACCAGTGAAATTTTGAAATTTCAAAGCCCTATAGATAAAATAAGTGAACTCAACTTTAAATACAAGGACATTGGAAATCTGAATTAGCCACAAAGCTTATTTTTCATACTGTGATAATTCTATTCTAATCTTAGATATGTGAAGAGAAGGAAAGTAGTTCATCAAAACTGACAAATTTATAGGTCTTATAATATTGATTTATTAAGATTTAATAAGAGCAATATTTGTTTCCTATTGCTGCTGTAAAAATTTACCACAAAATTTGTGACTTAACACAAGTTTATTATCTTAAACGTTTTTAGATCAGGAGTCTCACGGGGCTAAAATCAGAGTGTAGGCAGAACTGTATTCCTTTTGGAGGCTCTAGGAAAGGATCCAGTTTCTTGTCTTTTCCAGTTTCTAGTGGTACCTACATTCTTTGGTTTATGGTCTCTTCCTCCTCTTCAAAGTCAGCAGTATTACATTTCTCCGACCCTAATTCCATCTTCATCTCTTTCTCTCAGACCTTAGCCAAGAAACGGTATCAGGTGTTAAGAACTCGTGTAATTAATTTGAGCCCACATAGATAATTCACAATAGTGTCCCAATCTCAAATTCCTTGATTTTAGTCGCATCTGTGAAATCCTTTTTGCCATGTAAGGTAACATGTTCACAGATTAAAAGAATTAGCATGAAGACATCCTAGATGGGGAATTTATTGTTCTGCCTACTACATAGCAGATCATTTTTAGGTGGTGTAAAAAAAGATTAAGCCTTTACCCAAAACTGTCTATTTCTCCTAATACAATCAACCTCCATAGGCTGTTTCTAATAATCACATTACTGTAGTGTCTCACATCAAGTTCACAATCAACTGCAACTGCAAGACAGCTTTCTATCATCATTCAAGGCTAACTCCTGAGTAGACAATATTTATTGCAATAAGTTTTTTGAAAGAAACTGTTTTTCAATCAATGGAATGAAAATGAAAGTTATGATTGATTATTTACGGTAGCTAATGTTCAATGAGGTTTCAAGGTTAGTTACAATCAAAGAAGGAATAACTTCTCAGTCTTGAAATAAATTCTTACCTTTGGTTCTTAGAAATGAATTTTAGTGGAACACAATTTACTTTTATGTAAGAAAGTTTGCCAGGCTCTTAAAAAGCCAAGGCATTCTCATGGCTTACAATAAAGGTAAATAAAATCATGCTGCTTTCACTGTTTACCAAATCCAGCTGGCTTGCAAATCTGTCTATTTTTTCAGCTCTAAAAACAGTTCTTTGATTTCCTCATTTGCACCTCCAGCTTCTGAATTTTCTTTAAAGTCTGGAGCAATCAGCTCTTCCAGACTTTGAGCCATGGTTTGTTGCCAGGCTGATGTTGTGAAGACCAGAAGCTAATCACTCCTGCAGCAGCAGACATCTTTTGCTGGGCTTGCCTCCAGGCAGAAGGAAGAGGCTGTAGGTCAAAGACCCAGGCAAGTAAACCGATGTTCTTCGAAGCAGGGTTTGTTCGATTTCGGCAACGACAACCACCTCTGTTAATGTAAACTGTAAAATTTAGCCTTCACTGACCTTTTTAAGTTTAATGAAAAACAGTCCAGAATGGAAAATAGGACTAGACTTTAATATGCACATCTGTATGAGTAAAACCTGCAGTTAACAATGGAAGACAGGAAAAGTGACTCATTCTATGATATCTTTAGGCAACTTATATCACAAGTAAACCACAAGAGACAAGAAAATAGACAGGAAATGTGTAATGTCAGTTATGGATTGTAGTCCAATAAAGAAAAGAAGGATAAATCTGCTGAAAATCCTCACTCTTGTTCAAAGATTTTTGTGTATTATTATTATTATTTTAGCTGCAATATTTCTTGCATGCAGCCAGATTGGGCTGAGTGAAAACCACAAAACAGATAACCCAAATTCCTTCTAGGCATTTACATTTCTTCTTCCCAGACTATTTTTCTTTAATAAATTCCCCATCCCCATATAGGCAGGGCTATAATCACAGTTTTCCCTCTTGTAAGGTGACCAATAGTCCCAATTTGAAGCTGGACTTTCAGTTTTACAACTGAGACTGTCCTGGGCATACCATTCTGGTTTGAATGGATTCCCAAGATGCAGGACTTTTCGTGCTAAAACCAGGAAATTCCTGAGCCAACTGGAACAAGTTGTTTACCCTACCAAGTCTTTTGTCTTGGATCACACTTTGGGGCTCATGTTGAAACTTTGGGGAAGAACTGCCTTCACTTACTTTAAGGGTCAGTGTTCTGCTACTTGGGAAAGACCATGTCTGCAGAATGAGACAACACTGTGAAAAACTCTGCTGGGATGGCAGATTCAAGGGGGAATTGGAATTTGATGATTGCAACCCTAAATTCTGCATATATTCCCTGGATTTTCAGTTTCTCTTAGACAATAAATTCCATTTCATTTTCCTTCACTTAAATGGTTTAATTGCACCATTCTAGATCATGTCCATTTTACATTTTCTCACATAGTGCCAAATTACATTTCAAAGAGGCTAGGTTAACTATTTTTATATCAGGTAACTGAGTGTTTTAAGCAATATATGATGTTTTCAGGCTTTAGCTTCTGCCAGTGGTGTTAATGGTGATGGATTGTTGATATAATTTGAATTTCCTTGAATAACAGTCATGTTAAACATTATTTCAATTGCTTATTTTTCCTTCAGAAAGTGTAAATGAAAACTAGTGTTCCAAATCCTTTAACTGCTTTGATGTTGGTTGTTTCAGTCAGTTCAGTTCAGTCACTCGGTCGTGTCTGACTCTTTGCAACCCCATGAACCGCAGCACTCCAGGCCTCCCTGTCCATCACCAACTCCCGGAGTCTACCCAAACCCATGTCCATTGAGTCTGTGATTCCATCCAGCCATCTCATCCTCTGTCATCCCCTTCTCTTCCTGCCCCCAATCCTTCTCAGCATTAGAGTCTTTTCCAATGAGTCAGCTCTTCACATCAGGTGGCCAAAGTATTGGACTTTCAGCTTCAACATCAGACTTTCCAATGAACACCCAGAAGTGATCTCTTTTAGGATGGACTGGTTAGATCTCCTTGCAATCCAAGGGACTCTCAAGAGTCTTCTCCAACACCACAGTTCAAAAGCATCAATTCGTTGGTGCTCAGCTTTCTTCACCATCCAACTCTCACTCCATACATGAACACTGGAGAAAACATAGCCTTGACTAGACGGACCTTTATGGACAAAGTAATGTCTCTGCTTTTCAATATGCTATCTAGGTTGGTCATAACTTTCTTTCCAAGGAGTAAGCATCGTTTAATTTCATGGCTGCAGTCACCATCTGCAGTGATTTTTGAGCCCTCCAAAATAAAGTCTGACACTGTTTCCACTGTTTCCCCATCTATTTGACATGAAGTGATGGGGCCAGATTCCATGATCTTAGTTTTCAGAATGTTGAGCTTTAAGCCAATTTCCAATTTTTTCATCAGCAAGAGGCTCTTTAGTTCTTCTTCACTTTCTGCTATAAGAGTGGTGTCATCTGCATATCTGAGGTTATTGATATTTCTCCTGGCAATTTTGATTCCAGCTTGTTCTTCCCCTAGCCCAGCGTTTCTCATGATGTACTCTGCATATAAGTTAAATAAGCATGGTGACAATATGCAGCCTTGACATACTCCTTTTCCTATTTGGAACCAGTCTGTTGTTCCACGTCCAGTTCTACCTGTTGCTTCCTAACCTGCATACAGGTTTCTCATGACACAGATCAGATGGTCTGGTATTCCCATCTCTTTCAGAGTTGTCCACAGTTTATCGTGATCCACACAGTCAAAGGCTTTGGCATAGTCAATAAAACAGAAATAGATGATTTTCTGTAACTCTCTTGCTTTCTCGATAATCCAGCGGATGTTGGCAATTTGATCTCTGGTTCCTTTGCCTTTTCTAAAACCAGCTTGAACATCTGGAAGTTCATGGTTCATGTATTGCTGAAGCCTGGCTTGGAGAATTTTGAGCACTACTTTACTAGCATGTGAGATGAGTGCAATTGCGTGGTAGTTTGAGCATTCTTTGGCATTGCCTTTCTTTGGGATTGAAATGAAAACTGATATTTGCCAGTCCTGTGGCCACTGCTGAGTTTTCCAAATTTGCTGGCATATTGAGTGCAGCACTTTCACAGCATCACCTTTCAGGATTTGAAATAGCTCAGCTGGAATTCCATCACTTCCTCTAGCTTTGTTCGTCGTGATCCTTTCTAAGGCCCGCTTGACTTTACATTCCAGGATATCTGGCTTTAGGTGAGTGATCAAACCATCATGATTATCTGGGTCATGAAGATCTTTTTTGTACAGTTCTTCTGTGTATTCTTACCACCTCTTCTTAATATCTTCTGCTTCTGTTAGGTCCATACCATTTCTGTCCTTTATCGAGCCCATCTTTGCATGAAATGTTCCCTTGGCATCTCTAATTTTCTTGAAAAGATCTCTAGTCTTTCCCATTCTATTGTTTTCCTTTCTTTCTTTGCACTGATCACTGAGGAAGGCTTTCTTATCTCTCCTTGCTATTCTTTGGAACTCTGCACTCAGATGGGAATATTTTTCCTTTTCTCCTTTGCTTTTCACTTCTCTTCTTTGCACAGCTATTTGTAAGGCCTCCTCAGACAGCCATTTGGCTCTTTTGCATTTCTTTTCCATGGGGATGGTCTTAATCCCTGTCTCCTATACAATGTCACAAACCTCCGTCTATAGTTCATCAGGCACTCTGTCTATTAGATCTAGTCCCTTAAATCTATTTCTCACTATTATATCTATTACATCTATTGATCTATTATATCCACTGTATAATAATAAGGGATTTGATTTAGGTCATACCTGAATGATCTAGTGGTTTTCCCTACTCTCTTCAATTTAAGTCTGAATTTGGCAATAAGGAGTTCATGATCTGAGCCACAGTCAACTTGCTTGTTTACCTTTTCCTAATTGATTAGTTGGGTTTGACTTTTTCTGTAATTCTAGATTGTTACATGTCTTTTAACACTGATTATAATATCTTTAAATATATATAAGTGTTGTATATTGGTATATTGAAATTTACTGACCTCTTTTTATAGCTATTTTTGTGTATGTTATTTGATAAATCTTACCATAGCCCTAGTCAGAGATATTATGAATAGTTTTTTATCTAAAATTTGTGTTGTTTTTCCTATGCAGGTCTTAATTACATCTGAATTTTATTTGTGATCTAGACATCTACATTTATCCCTATGCAAAATTAGCATCATCTATTCCATCACCAATTAGTATAAAATAATATCTTTTTAAACTAAATGCAGAATGTATGCTTGGGTCTATTTTTGAGGCCTTTAGTCTGTTCCACAGGAATAAGTTTAAGCTCATTGTATAAAATCTTTTTGATATTTTTGTCAGAACTGCCACTGCTTTGTGGATTTATTTAGGGAAAATTGATACCTTTAGGTTAGTGCTTCGGGTCCTCTTTTCTGTTGTTAGTATAGTTTTACAACTTTCTCCATTAAGGCCTTTCCTAACTTCTGTGATTTCTGAGTGAGTCCCCAAATTTCCTAACACTTCAGTTAGTGTTAGGAAATTGTTTTATTTCCATTCTCTTTTTTTAGAAAGAAAATTAGAAAAAAAATTTCTATTTTCTTATTTGGTAGATTAGAAGAATATTTCTTTATGTATTAGTTTTAGCATCATTGACTGTTTCTAGCATCATTGACTCTATTTGTTGTCTTTAGTTTTTTAACGTAGCCTATTTAATTTTTTGTGATCATATCATTTTAAGTAAAGTCAGTGACCTTTATTTCAGGTGTGTATATGTGTACACATACATACCATTTTATTTTATTGGCAAGGATCATTAAAATGGTTTTGAATAATAGTGATTATAGTGAGTATTCTAGCTTTGTTCTATTCAATATTTTGTTTGATGTTAATGAAGGTTTTTGATCCATGAACATAAAATCTATCTCCATTTATTTAGACCTTTTATTTCTTCCTAAAGTGTTTCATAGTTTTCAGTGTAAAAGTATTACTTTTCTTTTATCAAATTTATTAAATATTTTATTTTTCAATGCTAATGTGACTGGTGTGCATCCCTAGTCAAATTTCTTGGGTTTAATCTATAAACAATATGAACTCCCATCCTGTTTTGGGATTCCCTGGTGGCTCAGATGGTAATGAATCTGCCTGCAATGCAGGAGACCTGAACTCAATCCCTGGATCAGGAAGATCCCCTGGAGAAGGGCATGGCAACCCACTCCAGTATTCTTGCCTGGAGAATTCCATGGGGAAAGAAGTCAGGGGTCCTAGAGAGTTAGACAAGACTGAGTAACAAACATTTTCACTTTCACATTTCCCCATCCCTACATACTGGGGCCATGGGGTCCTAGAGAGTTGGACAAGACTGAGTAACAAACACTTTCACTTTCACATTTCCCCATCCCTACATACTGCATAAGAAATTCACAAATAACGTAAATCAAACGTGTGTCTCTCTGATGGCTGCAAGAGGAAAGGACTCCAAATTTTAGTCTTTTATCTTTTCGTATTTAGTTTTCCTTTCTGGATTCTCTTCTTAACCTTCCTGCTCAAATTTTGGTGGTTTTCAAAGCTGTTTCCTTGGTCCTATTCCAGTCCAGATCTGTATGTATTCTCTGGGTAACTGGCCCAATGTTTGGGACTTCTCTTATGATAGGGATTCCCAGATGTAAATCTGCCTCTGACTGCTTTCATAATCTTGACCCATATGCTCCATCTCCTATTAGAAATTTTCATTTCAGCATACATCAGGCCTCTCAACCACAACACATTCAAAGCTGAACTCATTATCATCCACTCAAAAAGATTGCTTAATTGTCTTGGTTAGTGCTATCACTCACTTTGCAGATTGCTTTTTCGTGGGCTAATCTTCAGTTCAAGAAGGCAACGGGAACCCACTCCAGTACCCTTGCCTGGAAAATCACAGGGACGGCGGAGCCTGGTGGGTTCCCGTCTATGGGGTCGCACAGAGTCAGACACGACAGAAGTGACTTAGCAGCAGCAGCAGCAACCTTCAGTTTAGTTCAGTTGCTCAGTTGTGTCCAGCTCTTTGTGATCCCATGGACTGCAGCATGCCAGGCTTCCCTGTCCATCACCAATTCCCAGAGTTTACTCAAACTCATGTCCAGTGAGTTTGTGATAACATCTAACCATCTCATCCTCTGTCATCCCCTTCTCCTCCTGCCTTCAATCTTTCCCAGCATCAGTGTCTTTTCAAATGAGTCAGATCTTTGCATCAGGTGGCCAAAGTATTAGAGTTTCAGCTTCAGCATCAGTCTTGCCAATGAACATTCAGGACTGATCTCCTTTAGCATGGACCGGTTGGATCTCCTTGCAATCCAAGGGACTTTCAAGAGTCTTCTCCAACACCACAGTTCAAAAACATCAATTCTTCAGTGCTCAGCTTTCTTTATAGTCCATCTCTCACATTCATACATGACTACTGGAAAAACCATAGCTTTGACTAGACAGATCTTTGTTGGCAAAGTAATGTCTCTGCTTTTTAATATGCTCTCTAGATTGGTCATAGCTTTTCTTCCAAAGAGCAAGTGTCTTTTAATTTCATGACTGCAATCATCATCTGCAGTGATTTTGGAGGCCAAAAAATTGTCTGTCACTGTTTCTACTGTTTCCCCATCTATTTGCCATGAAGTGATGGGACCACATGCCATGATCTTAGTTTCCTGAATGTTGAATTTTGAGCCAACTCTTTCACTCTCCTCTTTCAGTTTCATCAAGAGACTGTTTAGTTCTTTGCTTTCTGCCATAAGTGTGGTGTCATCTGCATATATGAGGTTATTGATTGTTCTCCCAGCAATCTTGATTCCAGGTTGTGCTTCATCCAGCCCAGCACTTCTCATGATGTACTCTTCACATAAGTTAAATAAGCAGGGTAACAATATACAGCCTTGATGTACTTCTTTCCTATTTGGAACCAGTCTCTTGTTCCATGTCCATTTCTAACTACTGCTTTAGTGATCTGCAAAAATCCTATTTGCAGAAACTTTAATTCTCATCTCCATAATTCAGGAGAGTTAAATAAAGAACAAGAAAAAGATCAAAGAGAGATTAAAAGTCAAGGTCTAAAATAAATAAATAAATGAATAAAAGTCAAGGTCTATTTATTGAGAAGTTTCAGAATATAGTTATTTTGGGGTCCATGCCCACAAATGACAAGAGGATTCTGGTACCGAAACATCAGGTCTTCCTGGGTGGCTCAGTGGTAAAGAACCAGCCCTGCCAAAGCAGGGGTTCAGTCCTTCGGTTGGGAAGATCCCCTAGAGAAGGAAATGGCAACCCATTGCAGTATCCTTGCCTGGAAAATCCCATGGACATGAGAGGCTGGCAGGCTATAGTCCATGGGGTCACAAAGAGTTGGACAGGACTTAGTGACTGAGAATGTACGTACCCGAAGGGTGGAAAGGATCAGCCATCTTTTTTTCCATAACCTCTTCAGACTTCTTCCTTATCCTGGAGAATATTTTGGCTGTAAGGTTAACTAGTACTATGCAACCCCAGGTTGTGATCAGGGCTTATACTTTTTTAAAGTGCTCTCTCACCAAGTTCTTGTCATTACACATGAATTGTCTTCTCATTTATTGCTTCTCTTAAAGTATTTTATTATTCTTTGGAAAGAAATCAGTTTTTATCTCTTATTAACTAATTTCTTCCCAAGACCCAGCTAATGAAGTCAATTATTATCAATTGCTATGACTTCTTTAGAAAGGAAATATTAAATAAATTAGAACATAGTCCAGTCTGGGTCATGTTGACCATGGAAATATTACTGTTTATTCATCTACATTTAGAGACAAATATTTCTATTATATAAACTTTAAATATTATTGTGGTCCTTGCTTTCACCTTCTGATGGAGAAAAAAATTAAAATTCCTAACTCTCCTCCTCTTCTTTTTGATTATAATCCCAGACAGAGCTAATCGCCAAAAGAACTTTAAAAACTGTTTTCTAGATTAACTTTTATTCCTTAAAGTAGAATCTTTGTTGTCGTTCTCAGCTCCCCTTTCTCCTTACTCTCTATACCTGATTTATTTTAAAACATGTTGATTCAACAGCAAAAATACTCTTGCATCTGATTGATACAATACACTCCATAACTTGGCATATTATGTCTTTCAGAAAATCTGTCTTCTAGTTCTTCTCCCTGTGTCCTGTATTGCTGCCTCCTGTTACCCAAACAGAACGTTCTCATTCATTACTGATTTATCTACATTGGTTACTCATCCTGAAAAGCCAACTTCACCTTCAAAAACTCATCCCACAGGACTGAATGGGGCAGGTAAAGAGGGAAAACATTACCATTGGTCACTGTATGATGATTTTTCACTGTAATTTCCAAAAAAGCAGGAATCATGTCTGTAACATCTTTGATATCTATTTTTTCATCTTGCATATATAAAAGAGTAAGATGAGGAAAGGAACCCTTGGGGTTTGCAAAATGTCAAGAAAAAAGCAGAAAGGAACGACCTTAAAAAAGTGATTCCGCAAAGTTGTGTGTGTACTTCTGAGTTACAGATGTATGAGTCTGACCTAACCAGCGTACCAAAGGCTTTGAGAATTAAACTACTTGAATAGATCCCTGTGCATGTCCTAGAACGGCCACTGTGTGGCACACACACAGGACAGATCTGAGTAGCCCCACAAAGGCTTTGACGGTCCAAGAGGACAAACAGGAAATTATAGTCTGAACCTAACCAGGCCAATTCCCTGTTATAATATCAGCAAAAGCAGGAAATGAACATTCTTCACCAAACTTAGATTAGACTAATAGTCTCAATAATTTTCAGAATGTCCAGTATACAATCAATATTACTAAACCTATGAAGGACCAGAAAAAGAGCAACTGTTCACAAGGGAAAAGAAAATCAACAGACTCCAAACCATAGATGTTGACATTGTCATATAAAGACTTTAAAACAACTATTTTACATGAGCTCTATGAAATATGGGTCACCGTTCTAGAAATGAAGTATTGAAAGTCTCAGTGGACTCGTGGACTTTGTGGATGAGGGTAAGGGTGGGATGATATGGGAGAAGGGCATTGAAGCATGTTAATTTTCATATGTCTAATCAATCGCCAGCCCAGGACTGATGCTCGGGGCTGGTGCAGCGAGATTTCCTGGGGGGGGGGGAGGGAAGAGGGAGGGGGGTTCCAGAGGGGAAGCATATGTAAACCCATGGTGATATCATGACAATGTATGGCAAAAACAATTAAAAAAAGAAAAAAAAAAAAAAAGAAAGTCTCAGTGGAGAAACAGAAGCTATAATAAAAGACCAAATGGAAATTTAATTATTGAAAAATATGACACCTAAAATAAAATATTCATTGGATGAGCTCAGTGGCAGAATGGAGATGACAGAAGAGTCAGTAAACGTGAACATAAGGCAGTAGAAATAACATACATATGTTACATCTCCACAAATTTTAAAACCAAAAAATAAAAAAAGTACAGAACACATTTTTCTAAATATAGCAATGTAAACAGTAATAAACTTATATTGCTTTACAACTAAATATTCATATCTGTTTTCTTTTTTTTCTATGTGTGTTTCCTCCTTTCCTATCTCCCTATTGAAGTATATTGTCAGTTTTCCTGCTCACTGCATAAGGGATGGAGCTGGGTCAAGCAGAAATTATAGCTTTAATGATGAAAAACTTAAGCTTTGAAATGAGGTTGATAAAATGTCTGGGACAGAATCAGGGGTTAGTGGAGGTCATCTCAAACCAGAGAGAAATTCTCCAGGACTGAGAGGAGGAGAGCCATGAGAAGAGGCTTAGGACAGATGGGGACGCAGGCTCCCCCAGCGTGCCCTGAGCCAGGAGGTAGCACCCCAGGAGGAAACGCCTGGGGAGTGCATCTAGGTGCATGGGGTCACCGATAGTTTGCAAACAGAAGATTCCTATGTCTTAAGCAGGGTAGTTTCTGAACTGTGAGTTCTGAATTGCTGTGTTTATGAGAGGCAAACCTTGTTTGGCCAAATGAATCAATGAATCAATGATATGGACTGTTTTCCCAAATTTTGACATTGTGAGCGTCCCTGGAACCTTTCACATTCTCAAGGAGACTAAAGAGAAGCAAAAAGACTGACATGAGGTTTCCTAGCAACCAAGCAGGATAGGGATTGAAATTAAAAACTGAGTCAAGAAAAAGCAAAATTATAGTTTCGACACTCCTGAATTTGCAAACTGAAATTTACATCTATTATGAAATTTTTATAAAATGCAAGTGTATTAACATTTCAGAATAAAATAAGGACTGTTTAAAAATACTGATCTTAAAATTAATGAAGCCATTCTAAGAGAAACATCAAATCCAGAAATGCAGCAATCAAAAGATTGGTATATTTAAGACTTAAAATGTTTAAATTTCTACACAATAAATGATGTCTTATAAAGGACAGCTTTTTAAATATATGGGGCTTCCCTGGAGGCTCAGTGGTAAGGAATCTGCCTGCCAATGCAGGAGATGCAGGTTCAATCCCTGGGTCTAGAAGATCCCCTGGAGAAGGACCAAGGCTGCAGGCTATGGCCCATGGGGTCACAAAGAATTGGACATGACTTAGAAACTAAACAAAAATAATTTTAAATGTACAGAGTGCTTTTACAAAGTATTCAGAGAAGACCATTAGGCAGTAGAAAGATGAGCTAAGGTATGAAGCAGTCACTTGCAACAAAATAAATTCAAGTTTTAAAAATTTATTAACTTATATTTAGTATTGGTAAAATTATTAAAGTAGAAATTAAAACATCGAGAAATTATTTTTTTTCTTTTGTTCAAGTAATATTGATGACAGCAATATAGTAAGTTGTTGTTGTTTAGTTGCTGAGTCATGTCCAGCTCTTTGGGACCCCATGGACTGTAGCCAACCAGACCCCTCTGTCCATAGCATTTCCCAGGCAAGAATATTGGAGTGGGTTGCCATTTCCCTCTCCAGGGGATCTTCCCAACCCAGGGATCAAACCCACATCTCTTGCATCTCCTGTATTACAGGCGGATTCTTTACCACTGAGCCACCAGGGAGTAGGAGTAGTAGTAATAAAAATATATAACAATAGTAAATGCTTACTGAGCATTAATTGTTATTGCCCTCTAGAGTTTAGCCTTCATGGACATAGGTTTACTTGTCTGTTTTGTTCACTGTTGAATCCTCAGTACTTAGAACAATACCTAGCTCACAATATGTCCCCTATGAATGGTTATTCATTGAATAAACTTTTGTTTTACAAAAGAGGTAACTGAGGCACAGAGAAGTTTTCACCCAAAGACACATCGCTGATGAGTAGCTGAATTCATTTTGCTCCCAAGCAGTCGGTCACCAGATTTTGTACTCTAAATAACTATACAAACTACTTCACAGAAAAACATTTCAGAATATAATAATGCAGCATCCAGAAGATATGAGTGGAAAGACATTATCAAAACTTTTCTGTCTTCTTTGCAGAGCAATATATACCTAAATGAAAAATATACCTTTTAACTCAACAATTCTACAGATAAACTCACTCATGTATACAAACATATACTTCAAATTCTGTTTAGTGATGACAAAAGGCTTTAAAGAACCTAAGTGCTTGTCAATGGCATTGGATAAATTAAGATACCACTCTGCTATGCAGCAGTTAAAAATAATGTCATTATCCATGTGCTGATTTGGCAAGATCATTAAGGGGAAAATGCAAGGTCCAAAAATAAATATATTCTGCTCCTCATTGTCTAAATTAATCCAGTATACTCTCTCTCTTCCTATCACTATGCACACATCTTTCGTATATACATATAACACATATATCTATGTAAAGTCTCACATGTATAAGCTTACAATTTTTTCTTGGAGAGGGACCTGGAATCTGTTTATGGAAAGAGGTCTATGTTTGTATACACTTTGGTAGTCTTTGAATTTTGCCTTGTGTAAGCACTACTTTTTAACAAAAAAGCTAAAGCATAAACTAAATATTTTTGTATACTCAAATGTATTTATATTAATCTATGAAAACATTCTCCCTGGAAAAATGAGAACTGTAGGAGGGCAGTGGATTAGAAGCATGGATGCAGACAGAAGAAGTTTTCTCTTCATGGATGCTGTTCAGTTTTTTTGTAATAAAAACTTATAAATGCAATGTACATTCTGTTTCAGAATAAACTTACAACTTCTGCTTTTAGTCTGGATATGTCCACTTGCGTGCATAATGTTAAACTTGAAATATTAAAAAGTTTAAAATACTAGGTTAAAACTGGAAAACTTGAGTTGTTTTTAAGGATATAGATAAGATTTTTCAAATGTGGAAGGTATTTATGTTAGCAATTTAAATCTGGATGATATTAAGTAATTTGTGAAAGCAAGATTACTGTATACTCAAATTCTATGTTGTATTGGTGGTGTTTACTTAAGATATTACAGTTTATTAGCTTGGGATCAGTATTACTATATTATGATTAACATGTGAGACCTAGGATAATATTATGGAAAAGTTTAAACAATACAGATTTTGTGGCTGTGATTTTTTTTGTAGGGGTTTTTATATTGTAATTTTCTTTGGTATATATCAAAAATTGGATGAGGAAACAGGAGATAATCCAAGAGATGTGAAGAAAAGTGGAAGAGAGTAATGCATAGGGAAATATAAGAAGACAGAAGTAGAGACAAGATGGAAACAGAGGCAAAAAGGCAAAGAGGTGGGTGGAGAGAAGAGAAGAGATTTTCTTACCTTTTCTCCCCCAGCCCCCTTTTCAGATCCCCCAGAATCTCTGTACAGCTCCCGTTTCCTTCTGTAACTCCATTTGTGTCTGGTACATACAGATCATATATACCATTCTAGCTAATACTGGTTAGTGTGGGATGGAAAGAAAGCTTATGAGGTTACCATACACTAGATCTTCCTCATCTCCAGAGATGATCTTTGAGACATTATTTACTCTTGGAAGACATTCTTGTCTTACAAACTTCTGGGACCAGAAGGGCAAATTTCAAGGTTTTCTCAATAAACTCAGAAAATGGTGTCTCTTGGCAATAGATGTGGAAATCTGAGCCACTTGCTTGCTCTGTATCCCTTAAGGGGTGAAGCAGGAACAAGACCAGTTTAATCTGGATATCCCAGCCCCTGGTGGTATTTACCAGACTTTAAAGATCTCAGATGGCTTTCAAACCTATCTGTGGGTTTAGCTGACATAATCTCCTGTATGGTAGCCAGTTAGGGGCTTTATAACACCTATTCCATCCCATTGAGGAAACTGAAGCATAAACACATTAAAAATTGGCTTGTCGATAAGGTTCATTTGGGTTTTCCCATAACATCTTACAGAAAGACTCAAATGATCTTTTCGACCAACCCAAGAATTTGCTCCAAAGATAGAAAAAGCTTCATAGACATTGAGGTATGGAGTCAGAAGTAGAATTCTGCCAATCTGATTTGAGTCAAGAGTGCCTCAGTAGCATATGTGCAAGTATCATTATATATCAGGTAAAGAGGCAGCAATAAAATGCAGCAAAATCATCATCTTGGAATAATCCTATGAATGTTTTAGAGGTCTTGTAAGAATTTGTTTTCAAATTAGAAATAAAAGAAAATTGCCTAAATGAAAAGGTAACATTTTCCTTGTTAAATCTTCACTGGTTACTGGGAATTAGTGTAAATCACTTTAAAATGTACTTTTTACATTGTCATTCAGTGTTCATTTCAAACCAATCTATAAACTATAAGAAGTTTTGAGAAATATTTCCTTAGGATTTTCTTTCATTTTTGCATGAAGCTATTATGAAATATAAACTATATACTATGTTCTATTTGGTAAAACTAACTAATATTTATTAAGCACTTATGATTTGCCATGAAGACATAGCACTGTGCTAAATTAAATGCTAAATAGATAGCTATGTGAGTGTATTTGTGTGTGGTATGTGTATATGCTCCGTCGCTCAGTCACGTCCAACTCTTTACAACCCTTTGGACTGTAGCCTGCCAGGCTCCTCTGTTCATGGGATTCTCCAGGCAAGGGTATTGGAAAGGGTTGCCATTTCCTCCTCCATGTGTGTAGTATATACATATGCATAAATTAGCCTCATTTAGTTATCATTATAATTCAGCAAAGTAGGTGCTGCTGCTGCGTTGCTTCAGTTTTGTCCGACTCTGTGCGACCCCATAGACGACAGCCCACCAGGCTCTTCCTTCCCTGGGATTCTCCAGGCAAGAACACTGGAGTGGATTGCCACTTCCTTCTTCAATGTATGAGAATGAAAAGCGAAAGTGAAGTCGCTCACTTGTTTCCCACTCTTTGCGACCCCATGGACTGCAGCCTACCAGGCTCCTCCCTCCATGGGAGTTTCCAGGCAACAGTACTGGAGTGGGGTGCCATTGCCTTCTGCGAAAGTAGGTACTATATGCTATTTATTTAACATATGAGAAAAATGAGTTATGAACTCAGGTGTTATGAACTCAGGCTGTAAAGACAGTCACCGAGCTACTATTGAAACCTAGCCAGTCTGACTCCAGAGGCAATGATCTTAGTTATTACATTTATCTAAGATGTAGGATTGTCTTTGAATTATATATTCATCATACTGATTTTCTAGATACAATTCTGTCCTTTCTCTCTTTTTTAACAATGTTAGTAGAATAGTTGGCATTGTGATGTCTGGGACAAAAGAAAAGTCTGTCCTGCTAAGATTCTAAGTAATTGGATAATATCTGAAATTCCACATGTGAGTGCTTGATTTATTTTATCTAGGATTTCTTTAAAATATCAGTGACATTGTGAAGCACTTCAAATCTTTTTACTCATTTCTTAGCTAATACAGATGGATTTAGGGAATTTGTATGACAGCTCCTTTTTATGGGAAAGAGGGAGGGAAAGAAGGTGAGCATGCCAAGTGCAGACAATAGCACATGAGTAAGAGGAAAGGGAGAATGGGAACAGTTTTTCTTATATCTGGCCCTAAACTTCTATCTTTTGGTTCTCTTGAAACTCATTGTAATGCTTTATAATTAATACACTAAGGTTGAATCACTAGTTTGGCTTCTCAGTGACCTAACATATTTGCCTTTTCCGAATTTTCCATAAGACCATAATATAGAGGAATTTCAGGAGTCATCAAAAAGTGTTTAAAGATTACTGTATGTTAAGAGTAATTTAGGTTTTAACTGGGTTTTAGTGGTTAACTTAAAAAATATTTTGCTGAAACTGAAAGGTAAAATTTATATAGATATTAAATATAGCAAAAAGAATAAAAACATTATGATCTGAACCCAATCTTCAAATATCAGAAAAAGTAAAGAAGAAATTTAAAAAATATGAAACAGAAATAAAAATATATCAGAAATATCTTCATTAATCAAAGAGACTTTGGGGTTTCATCTTTAAAAGGTCATTTATATGCTGCTTCTAAGAGAAACATTCAAAACAAAAATGAGCATCAGTAGTTATACACATATAAAACAAGAAATGGCAAATATAAAACAGCAAAAGTGCAAATTTTACTGCAAAAATGATCCATTGAGACAAGGTAAAACTATGAAAAAGATATGTGCCATGGATACTTTTACACCTGAAAGAGCTTTGAAATCCAGAAACCAACTAGAACTAGAGACATCAACAATCATTGTTGGAATGTTAACATACTTCTTTTAGAAAAAACCATGTAAACAATAAATAACTGAACTTTCATAGGTTTTGAAAAACATAGTTAAGTTTGACACAAAGAAAAATCAAAAATTGGAAAAACTGCTGATCAGCAAAAGATACTCTGTCAGATTTAGAAAACACTTGAAGAAGATACTTGCGGTATGAGTAATAAAAGCCATGATGATATTTACGATCTGGAAATCAGCAATGTATCAGTGAAATGTAAAACAAAATTAAGCAGCTCTAAGACAGACCTATTGTCTGATTTAAAATGTTTATGAGACCTGGTATTATTAAGATTGTGGAGAACTAGATGCTTATAGACATTCTGTTGTGTGCATGCAGGCTAGGTTACTTTGGTTGTGCCTGACTCTGTAATCCCAAAGGTATCACAACCCACATCTCTTCTGTCTCCTACGTTAGCAGATGGATTCTTCACCACTAGCACCACCTGGGAAGCCCACAGACACTCTAGCATGAACATAAAATTGTAAAGTACATGCTTATCTTGTTCTGTTGCACTTTGCTTTATTATCCTTTGCAGGTATTTGATTTTTTTTCTTTTTATAAATTGAAGGGTTGTAACAAACCTGAGTTGTCAGATGGTTAGCATTTTTTAGCAATAAAGCATTCCTAACTAGGATATGTGCATTGTTTTTTTATGTGCTATTTATTACAGCAGTGCTATCAAATACTTATTGAATTACAGGCATAGTCCCTAAACTACAGAAGTCAGTCTTTTAATTTTGGTCTTTTTAATAAAGATCTATTAATAAAGATCTTTTTAATAAAGATCTATTTATTAATAAATAGAGATAGTCTATAAATTGTAGGGGGAAAAAAGGAATCTAGTTCATCTCTTTTAAGACTAATAGCTTCATCATATGTCTTCACCATTTTGTTATCTAAATACTTCCCAGAAGATTTGGACTAGTTCTTAACATACTATATAAACAGGAGCTGTAATTTTCTAGAAGACTTCTTGGTCTTCTTGAATACTTATACCAAGTAGCTTCCTTTAACTGATAAAAGCAGCAAAAACTCATCAAGTCTTCTCTCCCTAAGTGTCTTTTGAACCATGTCTCTCCATACTTGCCTGTGAGGTCATGTTGTCTCAGTCTCTCCTTATTAAGTTTATATATGTTAGATCACACCTATAGAAATCCATTTATAATCTACAGGTAAATTTGCAGCTTCATCTATTTGCATTGACATTATTTTTTCATGTACTTTTTATGTCATTGTTTTGCCTGCTCAATTGGAGAATGTATTTGGTATATAATACATACACATTAAGATAAATGTTTTAATTCGAATAGGAAACACCACGGTGCAACTGCACAGCATACAATTAAAGACTGTCTTAGAGGATTTTCATCCATCCATTCATGCAAAACAATGAGGATTTGCACTTCTTGAGATGGAGTAGTTTACTGGAGACCAGCACACACAACAGATGTGTGTGTGTGTGTGTGTGTGTGTGTGTGTGTGTGTGTGTGTGTGTGTGTATTCTGTTTGCATTTTAAACAGTCAGGACTGCCTGGTAACTAGAAGTTGAGGGTTCTATCTCCCCCAAAGTTGCTAACAACAGAGAGCTACTTTACTTCCAGGTATTGAAGGCAAGAGGCTGAAAAGAAAAACCCTGGCTGAGAGACAGAGGAGACAGAAAAGCTTCAGGCAATTCTTGGTGTTGGAAAGATGACACACGAAGTTTGAATCTGCCAAACAAATCCCCCAAGGCCGGAGGGCCAAAATATCATGAAAAGAGTAGAAAATTATACACTTCCATCTGGACTGTTCCCTTAGGGAACTGGCCAAATTCTTCAACTCTACAGGACAAGAGACTTAGGTATTAAGCAGAAAACCTCTGAAAAGCAGAGTGGGGGTGTTCAATATTCTCACATAGTACTAAGGAAAGAAAAGTGAAGTTTAGGATCAGCCAAGAGAGAGAGGTTCTATTCCATACTGTGCTCTTAGTTTGGAGCTCTGAAGAAACTCCAAACTTCTGTCTACTTGTAGACAGAAATTTGCAATAGTAATATCTAGTCCAAGTCAGGCTGGTCTCTGATTGGATTAAAGTGATTTGTCCTCACAGGATAATCCCTCTCTGAAAGAAACATTATCCAGAGCCTCTGAAATTTTTTAATATATAGGGTCTGTTAATTTTAAAATTGCCCATAATACTTCAAATAAAAGAAGACCGAGAGGCAGGGGAAAAAGTCATGAGAAAACAGTCAGATGAGCCAATTTAAGATTACATCTGTGATAAGAGGCTCTGATCATACCAACCACCCATGCAGCAGGTCTGCCCATTGGAAACATGACACCATCCATGTGCACACACATACTCTCTTTGAGTGCCACCCGTGAATGGGGCTGTAATGTAGCTACCATGTGTGTTTGAGCAGCACCAACATATGGAGTTGGCCCATCTTTCATTCAGCTATGTGTTTTCTCCTCCTCTGTTTAATCATGTCTGACTCCTTGCAACTCCATGGACTGTAGTGGAACAGGCACCTCTGTTCATGGAATTCTCCAGGTAAGAATACTGGAGTGGGTAGCCATTCCCTACTCTAGGAGATCTTCCCAACCCAGAGATCAAACCCAGGTCTCCTGTATTGCAGGCAGATTCTTTACCAGCGGAGCCACCAGCGAAGCCCAAGAATACTGAAGTGGGTAGCCTATCCCTTCTCCAGTGGATCTTCTTGACCCAGGAATTGAACCCAGGTCTCCCGCATTGCAGGCAGATTCTTTACCAGCTGAACTACCAGGGAAGCTCCTGTAACTCCTCGAGATCTGTATAAAGGTCCCATGGAGCATGCCAGAGCCTCCGTACTGCATTTTTAAAAAATCTATCCCACATGTGTTCAACATCATGGGAACCACTAGGGTTTGAGCCCTAAGAAGACTTGTGCTGTGTAGTCTTCCATTGGTCTGTGCCTCTCTCAAAATTTGTAGTAAAAATAGATAAGGGTAGTGGTCTCTAAAAGTATATTCAGCTTTCAAATCTGAATCAGATTGCCCAACTCTTTGCCTCTTTCTTAGAAATTGACAGTATGAAGTACTCTTGACCTTGAGAGGGCTATCACAGTATAACAAAGACCTTGAAGTCATAGAGTGTGCACCTGTCTCTGTTGTGATTAAACCTCAAACAGTGATGATTTTTTTGGGAAAAAATATCCATTTGGAGTATTCTAACAGATACTTTACTCTATGGGACAAGGAGCCATTATGGAGGTTTTGCCAGCGCCTAAGTGTTGGACTGGCCAAAAAGTTGGTTCAGGTTTTCCATGATATCTTATGGAAAAACTTGTGCCAACCTTTTGGCCAACCCAATGCATCCATTCTGATTATGCATTCAGACAGTGACTGCCAGGTGGACTTTTGGATACAATGGCCTCAATATGAAATGGATATGAGCCAGAACTTTAAAACAGAAAACAACAACAACAACAGCATTTGGGGTCTTTTAGTATCAATGATAGCTCAGATCCTGCATACAAAAGCATTGGAAAGATCTAGACATTTTGTCATGGATACCCTTTTATAACTACACACACTTTCCTTAGTATTACAGAGTCTGTCCTTAACCTTTAATCCTCTCCTTCAATCAGGGGCACTGACTCTGAGAACTTGCTCAAGAATGGAAACTAAGCAAACAGGAATTGGAATTTTCTCTATTGGAAGAATGACATCAGTGTATAAAAGCAAGGACTTGCCTGGCTTCCCATTTTCATTTTCTCTGTGTTTCATTCAGTCAGTTCAGTCACTCAGTCATGTCTGACTCTTTCAACCCCATGGACTGCAGGTTTCCCTGTCCATCATGACTCCCAGAGCTTGCTCAAACTCATGTCCATCGAGTCGATGATGCCATCCAACCATCTCATCCTCTGTCATCCCCTTCTCCTGCCTTAAATCTTTGCCAGCATCAGGGTCTTCTCTAATGAGTCAGTACTTCATGTCAGTTGGCCAAACTGTTGTAGCTTCAGCTTCAACATCAGTCCTTCCAATGAATATTCAGGACTGATTTCCATTAGGATTGACTGGTTTGATGTCCTTGCAGTACAAGGGACTCTAAAGAGTCTTCTTCAACACCACAGTTCAAAAGCATCAATTCTTCAGCACTCAGCTTTCTTTATAGTCCAATTCTCATAGCCATACATGACTACTGGAGAAAAAGATAGCTTTGACTAGATGAACCTTTGTCTGCAAAGTAGTGCCTCTGCT
>ML661896.1:24673324-24843062 GCA_007570785.1 Antilocapra americana
TTTAATTTCATGGCTGCAGTCACCATCTGCACTGATTTTGGAGCCCAAGAAAATAAAGTCTGTCACTGTTTCCACACCTATTTGGCATGAAGTGATGGGACCAGATGCCATGATGTTAGTTTTCTGAATCTTGAGTTTTAAGCCAGCTTTTCCACTCTCCTCTTTCACCTTCATCAACAGGCTCTTCAAGTTCTTCTACACTTTCTGCCATAAGGGTGGTGTCATCTTCATATCTGAGGTTATTGATATTTCTCCCAGAAATCTTGATTCCAGCTTGTGCTTCATCCAGCCCAGCATTTCTCATGATGTACTCTGCACATAAGTTAAATAAGCACAGTGACAATATACACCCTTGACGTACTCCTTTCTCTAATTGGAACCAGTCTGTTGTTCCATGTCCAGTTCTAATTATTACTTCTTGACCTGCATACAGATTTCTCAGGAGGCAGGTCAGGTTGTCTGGTATTCATATCTCTTTAAGAATTTCGACAGTTTATTGTGATCCACACAGTCAAAGGCTTTGGCATAGTCAATAAAGCAGAAATAGATGTTTTTCTGGAGCTCTCTTGCTTTTCTGATGATCCAGTGGATGTTGGCAATTTGATCTCTGGTTCCTCTACCTTTTCTAAGTCTAGCTTGAACATCTGGAAGTTCACCGTTAATGTACTGTTGAAGCCTGGCTTGGAGAATTTTGAGCATTACTTTTGTAGCATGTGAGATGAGTGCAATAGTGTGGTAGTTTGAAGATTCTTTGGCATTGCCTTTCTTTGGGATTGGAATGAAAACTGATCTTCTCCAGTTCTGTGGCCAGAACTTCTCCAATTTGCTGGCATTTTGAGTGCAGCACTTTCACAGCATCATCCTTTAGGATTTGAAATAGCTCAACTGGAATTCCATCACCTCCACTAGCTTTGTTCATAGTGATGCTTCCTAAGGCTTGACTTCCCATTCTCGGATGTCTGGCTCTAGGTGAGTGATCACACCATTATGATTATCTGGGTCATGAAGATCTTTTTGTATAGTTCTTCTGTGTATTCTTGCCACCCCTCCTTAATATCTTCTGTTTCTGTTAGGTCCATACCATTTCTGTCCTTTATTGTGTCTATCTTTGCATGAAAATTTCCCTTGGTATCTCTAATTTTCTTGAAGTGATCTCTAGTCTCTCATTCTATTGTTTTCCTTTATTTCTTTGCAATGATCACTGAGGAAGGTTTTCTTATCTCTCCTTGCTATTCTTCGGAACTCTCCATTCAAATGGGTATATCTTTCCCTATGATCTCGCAAATCAGTTCCAGGAGAACTGAGAGAATGGGCCCGGTATTGGCCTGAGGGAACTAAACCAGAGTAGATATATAGTTGAATAACGGAGGGTTTTCTGATTGGAGATATTCTCCCCAATTTACAAACAATGTACTTGCAAAAACCCCTACAGTGGTGAGTCCTGATGAGGTGAAGGGGCTAGAACGGCCTTGGCATTGTTGGCAAAGGGAACAAAAGCCTCACACATGCAATGTGCTAGAATGGACCTGTCATATAAGACACAGAATATACCACAGGTTTATGTTCACCAGAAGAACAAGTAGAATATCCTTTTCACTAATACATAAAAAATGTGCAACACTGAGCAGCTCCATGACGGCTGTCCTTTGATGGATGGGATTGATGGTAGGGATGGTTTTACAGAACTGAGATCTCTACTGACAACTGACATGATAGGATCCTGGAATTGGAGAGGTGATATAGCAGTGCTTAATTACAGGATATAAGTTTGACAGAATTACTGTAGCTTTCAACAAGTCTAGATTGCTAACCAATGGACTTTAATGGAAAAGGCAGAGGAATCGGAGATCAAATTGCCAATATCCATCGGATCATTAAAAAAGGAAGAGAATTCCAGAAAAATATCTACTTCTGCTTTATTGACTATGCCAAAGCCTTTGACTGTGTGGATCACAATAAACTGTCGAAATTCTTAAAGAGATATGAATACCAGACAACCTGACCTGCCTCCTGAGAAATCTGTATGCAGGTCAAGAAGTAATAATTAGAACTGGACATGGAACAACAGACTGGTTCCAATTAGAGAAAGGAGTACGTCAAGGGTGTATATTGTCACTGTGCTTATTTAACTTATGTGCAGAGTACATCATGAGAAATGCTGGGCTGGATGAAGCACAAGCTGGAATCAAGATTTCTGGGAGAAATATCAATAACCTCAGATATGAAGATGACACCACCCTTATGGCAGAAAGCGTAGAAGAACTTGAAGAGCCTGTTGATGAAGGTGAAAGAGGAGAGTGGAAAAGCTGGCTTAAAACTCAAGATTCAGAAAACTAACATCATGGCATCTGGTCCCATCACTTCATGCCAAATAGGTGTGGAAACAGTGACAGACTTTATTTTCTTGGGCTCCAAAATCAGTGCAGATGGTGACTGCAGCCATGAAATTAAAAGAAAGCTGAGTGCTGAAGAATTGATGCTTTTGAACTGTGGTGCTGGAGAAAACTCTTGAGAGTCCCTTGGACTGGAAGGAGTTCCAACCAGTCAATCATAAAGGAGATCAGTCCTGGGTGTTCATTGGAAGGACTGATGTTGAAGTTGAAACTCCAATACTTTGGCCACCTGATGCAAAGAACTGACTCATTTGAAAAGACCCTGGTGCTTGGAAAGATTGAAGGCGGGAGGAGAAGGGGACGACAAAGGATGAGATGGTTGGATGGCATCACTGACTCAATGCACATGAGTTTGAGTAAACTCTGATGTTGGTGATGGACAGGGGGGCTCGGAGTGCTGCAGTCCATGGGGTCTCAAAGATTCAGACCCGGCTGAGCAACTGAACTAAACTGATCTTTATTTGTATAATCCTTTTCTATTTTGGTCAAGTCAGGACTTTTCCATTTGGACTATACTGAGTTTTTGATCCTAGTTACTGGTATAGTAGCTAGAAGGAGAAATGGGTGGACTTTGGGGAAAGCAAATATTTTCTTGAAAAATATATACTTAAACTGAGGCTTACGTGTGCACTCTAAGTTGTGTGTGTGCAGGGGGCGGGCGGATTGTGTGTGTAAGGAGGGGCCACTTATCCTCCAGCTCGTTCATTTTCCTGTCAGTCCACATGTTCTCCTTAGTGAAAATTCTTGCAAAATAATATCTGCTTGGGCCAGCCTCACTCATAGAACTCTCTAAGTCAGGTGTGATCTGGAAGGCGCTAGCTTGATCCATGGGTTCAATAAATCAGCAGAGAATGAATGAAAGCTCAGTTCTACAGAGCTGGGTTTGGACTTGGTTAACTCCGGGAAACACATCTGTGACAACAGAAAAGACAGACCTTTTCCAGTACAGGGCCATGTGGAAGCTTTTTAACTGCCGTACTAAGGTAAAAGGGACAATGTAGGCGATGTTTGCTCTTTTCCCAAGATAAAGGCGTTTGGGAACTGTGTAGATTCTGGGGTTAGTTTTGAATTCTAAATCATGTCTGCTATTTCTATTCCATATTAACACTAACAAAATGAAAAGCCAGTGAAAAAGACTTTGAAGTATCTTCCAACTAGGCGTTATAATGCTTGAATGATCATAAAACAAAGTTGATTTTAAAAAATATATTTAATGTAGTAATGATATGGTCAACTATTTTTTTCATAATTCCTGTCTTTTTAGGAATTTGACCCAACACTTTTAGCTGTGACCCATTTTTAGCAGTTTTTCAGTACATCTGGTACCAGGAAGTAATTTTTAAAGTGGCAAAGTGTCTGAATAAGAAGCTACGTTTTGTAAGTTCCTGAGCTGTGCTCAGCCCCTGAGGAGCTTGGATAAAACAATGAGTAGGTCTTGTGGTCAAGGAGAGAAATGCTGTCTCAGTAAATAGCATACTTTGGCCACCTAACACAAACAGCCACTTATTGGAAAAGACGAAGATGCTGGAAAAGGTTGAAGGCAGGAGGAGAAGGGGGTGACAGGGGACTAGATGGTTGGATGGCATCACTGACTCAGTAGAGATGAGTTGGAGCAAACTCTGGGAGAGATGAAGGACAGGGAAGCCTGCTGCAGTCCATGGGGTCACAAAGAGTTGGACATGACTGAGCGATTGAACAACAAAACAGGAAACCTTTTAGTACACCTAGAAGCCATATAGAATAGAAATACCAGAAATCAGCTTTACAGATGAATTTTAGCTTATTGATACAGTGCTATAGCATTGTTTTTCCTTCCAGCTGTTTTCAATGTGGGTAGAATATAGGAAATTCCAAAGAAATTTAAAACTAAAAAGCTAATTTTTTTTCACTGACTATGAAAGTATAATTGATTGGATGGTCAACACTGACTGGTTGTTTGCCCTCAAACTTCCTAGCAAATGACAGGCCTGATAGTTTCACAGTAGGGTTAGGGTTAGGGCTAGCTCATTTTAGCTGTTTAGCTATTAGCTATTTAGCTATTAATATTAACATATTTAACTATTGATGAGCTATTTTAGCTCATTCTGGATAGAAATTGAATATCTTCAAAAGGTAGATTTTTTTTGGTTTATGTTTTCATTTTCTTCTCTCACAAATTGGTCCTTAGACCAACTATCATTTGTAACATATAAATTTTTATCTATTATAGAAACCACATAATGTCTGCAGAAATTCCTTAACTTCTTATATAGTGTACTAAAATGGTTAGTTAAAAAAATAAAACTATGTGCAATATATTCAACTTTGAAGGTAGGTGAGAATAAAAATCCAAATTAGAGGCTAAAGGGAAGCTACACTGCTAAACTTCTTAGAAAGATTTGTGTGGTTTTGGTATTAGGGTGATGGTGGCTTCATAGAATGAGTTCAGAAGTGTTCCTTCCTCTGTAATTTTTTGAAGTAGTTTCAGAAGGGTACATATTAACTCTTCTTTAAATGTTTGATAGAGTTCACCTCTGAAGCCACGTGGTCCTGGACTTTTGTTTATTAGGAGTTTTTAACTCACAGATTCAGTTTTAGTGCAATTGTATTTGTTCACATTTTCTATTTTTTTTTCCCGGTTTCAGCCTTGGGAAATTGTACCTTTCTAAGAATTTGTCCATTTCTCCTAGGCTGTACATTTTCTCAGCATATAGTTTCTTGTAGGAGTCTCTTTCGTTAAAATTTATTTTGAGGCTGTGTTGGGTCTTCGTTGTTGTGCGGGCTTTTCTCTAGTTGTGGCAGGTGGAGGCTACTCTCTAGTTGCAAAGTGCATGGGCTTCTCATTGCAGTGACTTCTCTCATTGTGGAGAAGAGACCCTAGGGCATGCAGGCTTTAGTAGTTGTGGCTCCTGGGCTCTAGAGCTCAATAATTGTGGCTCACAGGCTTAGTTGCTCCAAGGCATGCGGGATCTTCCTGGATTAGGGTTCAAATCTTTGTTTCCTGCACTGGTAGGCAGGTTCTTGACTACTGAGACACCGGGGAAGCCCTGTAGTAGTTTGTTAATGGTCCTTTGTATTTCTGTGATGTTAGTTGTAACTTCTTTTTCATTTCTGATTTTATTGGTGTAAGTTTTCTCCCTCCCACCCTTTTTTTTCTTCATTGCAAGGAGTTGGACATGACTAAGTGACTAACACAGACATAAGTCGCTTCAGCCATGTCCAGCTCTTTGCGACCCCATGGACTGTAGCCTGTCAGGCTCCTCTGCCCAGGGGATTCTCCAGACAAGAGTACTGGAGTGGGTGGCCATGACCTCCTCCAGGGGATCTTCCCGACCCAGGAATCTAACCTGCACCTCCTGTGGCTCCTGAATTGCAGATGGATTCTTTACCACTGGGCCACTGGGGAAGCTCAGTCAGTCAGTTCAGTCCCTCAGTTTTGTCCGACTCTTTGCAACCCCATGGACTGCAGCACACCAGGCTTCCCAGTCCATCAACAACTCAAGGGGTTCCCAAACCACTACTTTGAAAAAGACTGCTTAGTACCTTGTTTGGAAAATGAAGTTTGAGCAAAAGGATGTTGACTTTACTGGATTTATCAATATGGTTTATTATCTTTGTTGCAAAAATAGTATATTTCATTTATGGAAAAACATGTTACATTCATATGAGAAGTGTGTGTGTGTGTGCACATGTGTGTGTGTGAAGTAAAAAAATAATAGCAACACAACAAACCTCTTTCAGTAAGACAAAAAAAGCGTATCTTTCCCTCATAGAAGTGAACACTCTTCAGCAGACCAGGCTTTGGGCCCCTGAGTATGGGGTGCCCCATCCAAACTGTAGTCTTTTGCTGACATACCCTGACGTGTTAGTATTCAATTTGGGGGAAAGAATAAAGTTTGACACTGTTTCCCCATCTATTTGCCATGAAGTGATGGGACCAGTTGCCATGATCTTTCTTTTCTGAATGTTGAGCTTTAAGCCAATTTTTTCACTCTCCTCTTTCACTTTCATTAAGAGGCTCTTTAGTTCTCACTTTCTGCCATAAGGGTGGTGTCATCTTCATATCTGAGGTTATTGATATTTCTCCCAGCAATCTTGATTCCAGCTTGTACTTTATCCAGCCCAGAACTTCTAATAATGTACTCTGCATATAAATCAAGTAAGCACGGTGACAATATACAGCCTTGACGTACTCCTTTTCCTATTTGGAACCAGTCTGTTGTTACATGTCCAGTTCTAACTGTTGCTTCCTGACCTGCATACAGGTTTCTCAAGAGGCAGATTAGGTGATCTGGTGTTCCCATCTCTTTCAGAATTTTCCGCAATTTGCTGTGATCCACACAGTCAAAGGCTTTGGCATAGTCAATAAAGCAAAAGTAGAGGTTTTTCTGAAATTCTCTTGCTTTTTCGGTGATCCAGCAGATGTTGGCAATTTGATTTCTTGTTCCCCTGCCTTTTCTAAAACTAGCTTGAACATCTGGAAGTTTACCGTTCATGTATTGTTGAAGCCTGGCTTGGAGAATTTTGAGCACTACTTTGCTAGCATGTGAGATGAGTGCAATTGTGCAGTAGTTTGAGCATTCTTTGGCATTGCCTTTCTTTGGGATTGGAATGAAAAATGACCTTTTCCAGTCCTGTGGCCACTGCTGAGTTTTCCATATTTGCTGGCCTATTGAGTGCAGCACTTTTACAGCATCATCTTTTAGGATTTGAAATAGCTCAACTGGAATTCCATCACCTCCACTAGCTTTGTTCATAGTGATACTTTTTAAGGCCCACTTGACTTCACATTCCAGGATGTCTGACTCTAGATGAGTGATCACACCACCATGATTATCTGGTTTGTACAGTTCTTCTGTGTATTCTTACCACCTCTTCTTAATAGCTTCTGCTTCTGTCAGGTCAATACCATTTCTGTCCTTTATTGAGCCCATCTTTGCATGATGGTGGGCTTTTTTTCCCTAGGACTCCCTATAGTATCATATTTAGTGGCTCAGCTGGTAAAGAATCCGCCTGCAATGGGAGAGACCTGGGTACAATCCCTGGGTTGGGAAGATCCCCTGGGGAAGGGAATGCCACCTGCTCCTGTATTCTGGCCTGGAGAATTCCATGGACTGCATAGTCCATGGGGTTGCAAAGAGTCAGACACAACTGAGCATCTTTCACTTGTGAAGGTATCTCATCCCTGCCACAAGTATCTTTGTTATAATACTTTTTAGATAGTCCCAATATTTTATTAGACTGGAGGTTTCAGTATGTGGATAATGAAATTCAGAGGTTAAGAGAGAAATGGCGCCATGTCCCCATCCTCTTTAACTGGCACGGGCATCGCAGAAGCAGCCTGGTGTCAAGGAGAGCCCTCCTGGGGGTTGACCATGAACTCTGTCAGTGAACTATGCAGTGATCATGGACCAGAGAAGTGGGAACAGTGGGGGTCTGTGTAGAGCAATAATGGGAATAACTGGTGAGTGCCTGTGAGACAGGCTCTTCTTTCTCAAATAGTGCACCAAAGAATAGGACCCCTGACAGCAGCAAAGGAGAGTAGCAAGGAGAATATTCTGGTGCTTAAAATTTCTCTCACTGTCACTCCCCTTAAAAAGTGACTTCCTTATTTACATCTTGGTACTTGCAAATCATTGTCATCTTTTGGCCTTTAGTTTAGGCAGATCTACATCCTGCAATGTTTTAAATAACAATATGAAAAACTAGCATGCTGATTTAAAAAAAAATTTTTTTTACTTTATTGTGTTGGTTTTGCCATACAATGACATGAAACCGCCATGGGTTTACATATGCTCCCCTCCAGAACCCCCCTCCCTCCTCCCTCCCGATTCCCTCCCCCTGGGACATCTCGGTGCACCAGCTCCGAGCATCAATCCTGGGCTGGCGATTGATTTCACATATGATAATTAACATGTTTCAGTGCCAGGGATTTGTTTTGCATTTAACTTTGAATTGATTGTCCTTTCTCACCTGTCTGTTCAAAGTACCCTCATCTCTCGGTTATGAACTTTTCTAAATAGCAGATTAATTGGTTTAGTATCTGTGCTGATAAGAGAAATAGCAGGGCTACAGATCAAATAATGGTAAAAATTCTCTAATCTATGAGCTGTTTCTCTTTATCCTTTCCTAGGATTTGTTCTCTATCTCTGATTAATGGCATTGTGATAGAAATCAAATATTATAGTAAAAAATTATATATGTCTACCTATTTCCTTTTTTTATACATAAGGACATATATCCTAATATTTAATTATTTATTTTAGCTTTAATTTATAAAACACAGACAATATAATGTATTATATATTAAACATATTTATGCATTCTTTTTTATTAAAAAACAGTGATAAGCAGCATTGACCATCAGGAAATAATATATACTACATTCAGTGGAGCCCTTTAAGTGTTCAGTCTCTCCAAAACCATAATTTCAAATCCAGACGGCATTTGGAGTAGGTATTATAGCCACATCTGTCTAATGCATCTCATTGCATCTATTAATCTTTTATGCAGGATACTTAAAAATTTGCTAAAAATAAAGCATTCTTTACATGTAACTAGAGTATAATTCATTTATTTTGATATTACTAGGGGCTATTTCTAATTAAAAATAAAATTTAAATCCTCTTGTTCAAAGTGTTCCAGTGTTAGTTAAAATATACTCTCTCAGATTACTCTTATTAGAAAACTTTTTTTTTTTCACAGCCTCACTTTAATGGTGCAGTCCTGTACTTCTACTACAACAGGGCATGTGAATAAATGGAAATAAGTCTCTTTATGTCCTCATTCTAGTGTTGCGTATCAGGAGTTAATCATAAAACAATGGACTCAATATTAAAAGATACTTTAATGAGTCAAGACCATTCAAAACCTCAAATCCTTTTTGAATTGAAGTATAGTTATATGAAAACTGCTCAGAATACATTAGGTGGCAGTATCATGAAACATAATGAAGCTATTATTATATGATAGTATCATATTCATCACTCATTATTAAAATTCTTCACCGATTTGCAGTGCTTCATGAAGACATTCAGTGCTTCCTCTCTTTTCATCATTTTATGTACAAAGCTTTCCCTGTGAGATTTTAATTAAGTGATTAGGAACTAAGCTAAAAGCCATTATATTTTCCCCCAAAAGGGGAAATATTATTATTAATAAATCTTAAATTGTCAAAGACAAAAATCTTATTCCTCGTGGAAGACTCTGAAGTGGTTTAAATACTTTTCCTCCTATAAAGACTAGAATACCACAGGATATTTAAAGTTCCTTCACTGTTCTTTGAAAGAGAAGTGGAAAGCAGAAAGGAAAAAAAAATATTAGCAGAGTAACTAGAAATTGTATTAATACTAATGTAGTAATGCTTTATCAAGGTATTACTGTAACTTGGAACAAGCCCTGCATTTGTTTGTCTTCTTTTACATTATAAAAAATACATGAGTATTATTTGCCCACAAGAGAAAATGTTTCCCCATAATCTTCCACCCTATTATATTGTGTCATGCTCACCTTGGAACACAAGTAGATGACCTTTCTCCTCTCATTATTTTGACAAGCACTGTGGGCACCTTTACTGGTCGCTACACCCTCTGTAGGCCCTCTTTCCAGACTCTCATATAGTAGATTGCATTACTGGTCTCAGTTCTTCACACTTCCCTGAAGCCACTCTGCATGTGCACTCCAACCTCCTCTAAACAAAGAGATGCAACCTAATTCCCTAACCCTTGAATCTGGGCTTTCCTTTGGCTGGCTGTGGCCAATAGTGTGAGCTGGAAATGACTGTGTCAGTGCCAAGCCTAACTCAAGAGGTATTGCCTGTTTTCCTCTGACTCACACACTTTGCCATTACTGTGAGAACATGCTTGATTTAGCTGCCTGGAGAGCAAAATAGCAAAACCAAGTCATCTCAGTTACCCCAAAGAGGGCCAGCCTAGGTTGGCCAATGAGCCACTGATTCCTGTCAATGTGAGTAAGCTTATTGTTTTGTGGACTTCTGCTGTTATTCCATTTTGTCACATAAATTCCTCCTATAGGTGTCAGCATTTTAGAATTTTTTATTTACTTTTGATTTTTTATTTACTTGGTCAGTTTTTATCAATATCCAATACATGTTTTCAATGAGGGTGTATTTCCTATTGTATGCAGAGCTATCTTTATATCAGATAAGTCTGAAGCATATTATTCAATCTGCTTTATACTTGCTTAATTTGGATCTGTTTGATTCATAATTTCTTGATATGATTTATATAACATTTTCTCAATATGATTTCTAATTTCTTCCAGTAGAACCTCAGTTTTAGCTTTGGATATTTTAAAACTTTGATTTTACACACAAGTTGTATGATCATTTTCCTGATTAAATAATAGTTTTCTGATGACCATTTTCATGGTTTTCATTTTATATTTCATTTCATTTTTAGGGTATTAATATTGTTTAGCTTTTTTAGTTAAGCATATCCTGGAAATTTACCAATCTTATTAATCATTTCAATCAATTTTTTTATAAAAATACTGAAGGACTTACAGTTAAGATTTGAGAAATATTACCTTTGTGTCTTTTACAAAGGAAATTATTATTACTTTTTGAAAAGACTAATACAAATAGACAAACTTTCTCTGAAGTTGAGAAAGAGAAATTTTTAAATTCAAAGTGAAAAGAGATAGCTACAAAGAACAGAAAATACAAATTATTTATAATATAGTATACAGTATAATATAGTATATATAATAGTATATACAGCAAATTCCCACTGGCTTTCTATTTACAAAAAAAAAAAAAAGAATACTATAAGAAACCATACAAGAATGATTAAATCCTGGGTGAGAAATTTTAAAGGGGGAAATATGAAATGCCAGATTGGCACAAGAAGAAAACACAAATAGACCAATAGTTCTTGAAAATCTTGGATTGGTAATCGGGAGCCTTTCCAAGACAGAACCAGGCAAACAGATTACAGCTGAGTTTTAGCAGATGTTAAATTTATAAATTTATAGGATAACACTTATAAAAGTTTTTCTGAACACAGGATATCTAATATTTCTGTGATACTAGAGAATATTTGAAAACTAAACAGAATTACATGAAATAAAATCATATTTCATTTTATAAATAAGCATAATGATAAAAATTCTACACAAATTACAATACACTTTCAATAACTAATATACCAAGAGTTTATCCCAGTAATGTAGAGAACTTCAAAGTCATAAAATTGTATTAGTGTAACTCATCATGCCAACAGAGCAGTTAGTTAGCACTTTTCTTTTTTCTAATTAGCACTTTTGAGTATTATCTTTCTATGTGTCATCTGTCATTTATATGATTTTGGAGTCCATTAAGCTTATTAAAGCATCTTCTTACTATGTCACTTAAAAGCAAGTAGCATTAATCAATTTTCTAATGTTAACTAATCCCTGACTTCCTGGGAAAATATTCATTAGGCCATTATGATTTTTAAAATGTATTTTATATTTTAAATATATTGTGTGATGTCTTATATATAGTTTTTTTCTATTTGTGTTCTTTAAAAGGATTCACTTATAATTTTATACTCCCTTATTACCTTGTCCAGTTTGGATATCAAAGGAACTTATATCTCTAAGAGCTGTTTGATTTCAAATTTAATACTATTTCTACTTAGATTCTATGCAAGATGCAAAAAAAAAAAAAAACCAAGATATATTAGCTCATTAATTCTATGTTCCTTAATTCTACTTTCTGTAGATGAGCTTATATTTTAGGATTATTTATTCCTTGACTTCCCTGGTGGCTCAGACGGTAAAGTGTCTTCTTACAATGCGGGTTCCATCCCTGGGTCAGGAAGATCCCTTGGAGAAGGAAATGGCAACCCGCTCCAGTATTCTTACCTGGAGAATCCCATGGACAGAGGAGCCTGGCGGGCTCTATTCCATGGGGTCACAAAAAATTGGACATGACTGAGCAGATAAGGAAGTATTCCTTTGTTGAATATGGGTACTCACCTCTAAAATTATTTGAGTCCATGTTTTCTTTTAGAAGGAAGGGGAAATAGTGTACATTTTGAGTTGTTTTCCTTAGTGATTATGATATGCTCTTTTTTGCTGTCTTTTTGAACTAATTTTAATAGATTATATCATTCTAAGATAAATTTTAGATTTAAAATCTATTGTACTCATTTTAATGTTTATTACCTATGTTTATTTTCCATTAATTTAAAAAATATGCATGTATCTTCAGTAAAGTATTTTTTATCCCATACATTGTTTGCCTTCTCCTTTTTATTTCTTACTGAATCATGCCAAAGATTCATTCTTATATTAGTTTTTCCTAGGATAACATTAAAAAATTTTTGCATAATATCAGTTCAGTTCAGTCGCTCAGTCATGTCTGACTCTTTGTGAACCCATGAACCACAGTATGTCAGGCTTCCTCGTCCATCACCAACTCCTGGAGTCCACCTAAACCCATGTCCATCAGGTCAGTGATGCCATCCAGCCATCTCATCCTCTGTCTTCCCCTTCTCCTCCTGCCCCCAATCCTACCCATCATTAGGGTCTTTTCCAGTGAGTCAGCTCTTCGCATGAGGTGGCCAAAGTATAGGAGCTTCAGCTTCAACATCAGTCCTTCCAATGAACACCCAGGACTGATCTCCTTTAGGATGGACTGGTGGGATCTCCTTGCAGTCCAAGGGACTCTCAAGAGCCTTCTCCAACACCACAGTTCAAAAGCATCAATTCTTTGGCGCTCAGCTTTCTTTACCGTCCAACTCTAACATCCATACACGACCACTGGGAAAACCATAGCCTTGACTAGATGGACCTTTGTTGGCAAAGTAATGTCTCTGCTTTTCAATATGCTGTCTAGATTGGTCGTAACTTTCCTTCTAAGGAGTAAGCATCTTTTAATTTCATGGCTGCAATTGCATATCATAGATGCCAATTAATAACAAAAGGCACTTTGACTCATGTGTTATTTAGAAGTGTATCTTAAAATTTTCCCCAAATGGACTATTTTGAATGTTGCCTTTATATTGATAACCCACTTAATTTTGTTGTGGACTGCTGCTGCTAAGTCGCTTCAGTCATTTCAGACTCTCTGCAACCGTATGGACAGCAGTCCACCAGGCTCCCCTGTCCACAGGATTCTCCAGGCAAGAATATTTGTTATGGGCAGAGTTTAACAGTTGTTGAGACTTACTTTGGTACGTGGTACTTGTTTGCCAATGTTTCAATTGTGCTTGAAACAAATATATTTTCCTCATGTATTAGGTTTGGTGTTGTATTTACAGTCTTTATATCAAGCTTATTTGGCTGGTGTGTATACCCAAGTTTTAGTAATTACTGGGTATTATATGAAAATTCTTACTATGATGATCTGTTTATCAGTGTTTCCCTGTATTTTGGTCAACTTTTATTTTTTGAGGTTGTGTTGTTAAGTATATACAATTTTAGGAGTGTTTATCTTCCAAATGATTTGAATTGCTTTTATTATGTATTAACTCTCTCTATATGCCAACATGCTTTACATTAATAGTCATATCAGTCTTTATTTTGTTAATATTTGCATGCTATCTCTTTTTCAATAATTTGACATTCACTCTTTCTCTTGTCTTTATGATTTAGCTTTGTCTGTTGTGAGCAGCATATGGCTAGATAAAGATTATCAGATTTGGAGGAAATGTCTCGTAGATGGTCATGCTAACCCATAAGGACTGAATGTCAACCTTAATATTCCAAATAATATTTCTTATATAAGAAATAGTCTTGTATAAGGTTCAACATATAAAAACTTTATGTCTTACATTATATTTCATTTCTGAATCAAAATACAGACTTTCCATGATACATCACTTTTTAAATAGAAAAATAGAGTTTAATAGTAGAGCTAAAGCTAGTTAAGCTTTGAGGTACTAGAAAAAATTATCAAAAATTAATGTTAATTTCCCCTTCTCTTCTGGATATTTTAGATTAGCATTCAAACATGCTATGAACATATCCCCTTATTAAAAACTCTCTGCCATCTCCCACCCCACACTCCTCAGCATCTGCTCCATCTCTCTGCTCTGCTTCACAGTAAAATTCCCTGAAAAAGTTTCCATAATAGTTATTTCCAAGTCCCTCTCTCATTTTTTTTCTTGAACCCTGTCGTATCCTCTCTCCCACCCAAATTGCTCTTTCCAAGATCATCATGATTAATATTCCAAATTAGTGACTTATTAGTGTTTTACATAATTGATCATCTTGTTTTCCTTAAGGCACTTTTTCATTAGCTTCTGGGATATCCAGTTGATTTTCTTTCCACTTACTGCTACTTCTTGTTTGTTGAATTTGTCTTATTTGTTGAATTTTCTTTTTCTTCCTAAATTGCAAGCATCAGAATACTATAAGACTTGATTCCTAGAATTCTTTATTCTTGTATATATACTCCCTTTGTGAGCTTATCCATTTTACAAGCTCGAATTCCCAAATTTGTATCTCTATTCCAAAACTCTCTTCTGATCTAGTGAAAATCTCTGCTGGACTGCCAAATAAACATCTTAAATTTAATATGCTCAGAAAGAACTCCCCGCCCTCACCCTCCCAACCCCAGCTTTTGACAAACAAGTTCCACCAGTGGTTTTTCCTAATAAGGTTAATGCAACACGATCCTTCTAGTTAATCTGACCAAGAAACTTTGGAAACGCTATCTGCAGAGACACCTAACTATCTCCATTTTAAATCTTCCATTTACTTGTGGATTCTTCTCTACCCATGTTTTATTGAGCTGCATATATTCCCAGCTAGAGACTACATTCCAGGATTTTTGTAGCTGTCAATAGCCACATGGCTAGCCATTCCTCCAATGAGACACGAATTAATGTGAAGGATACAATTTCTACTATGTTCTTAAAATTGTTTTTGTTTGATCTCTGTATTTTCCCTTCCTTTCTACAAGTTGACAATTGACTCTAGTTCTTCTGAGCTACCTAGTAGATTAGAAATACTTAGGAAGGCAGAGCCCCCTTCCAAGCTGGTCCCAGGTTGGCCCATTCTAACGGAGCTCACCAACACACTCTGGATTATTTGTTTTATTTGTGCAACTCTTTTTTATCTTATGGCAACAAAAGTTAACCGTCCTCCAGCTAACGCACCATACTTGAGTCAAATCTTTCCAGTCTTTTTGACTTTGCTTATGAAATACATCTAGAATAATTGTTCTAAACTAGGATCAACTTTCCACTCCTGGAAATGTTGGGAGACATATCTAGTTGTCACAAATCAGTGGAGAGTTTGTTACTGGCATCTCATTAGAGATCAGAGAGGCCACTAACCATCCTACAGGGCATAGGACAATCCTCACAAAACAAAATTATCTGGCCCAAAATATCAGTAGTACCAAGGTAAAGAAATCTTGCTCTAGAATGGGATCACTTCTCATCACCTCTTTTCCTACTTTCTGCTGCTACCTTTTCTCACTCATTATATCTGGGTTGCTACTGAGAGTTCCTATTTTCACTCTCATTCCTTGTAATCTATTCGTCACATAGCAGCCAGAGTGGCCTGCTAAAAATTATCATCTCACATATTTATAATCTTCCAATGGTCACCCAACTCATTCAGGATAAAAGTCAGTCTTCTTCTTGTTTTTAGCTGTATTATGCATGATACAGGCTTACAGGCTCTTAGTTCTCCCACCAGGGATTGAACCTGGGTCCCTGGTAGCGAAAGCATAGAGTCCTAACCGCAGGACAGTCAGGGAATTCCCAAAATATAAAGTCATCTACAAGGCTCTCCATCATTTGAACCCCACTCTCTCACCTACTTTTTACATCATTCCAGCCACAGTGGTTTCCTTGTTCTTCCTCAAACCAGCCAGACACATGCCTGGATCGAGATTTCGCCCTGCCCTTCTCTCTGTCTGGACCACCCTTCTTCACACAGAGGTCTTCATGGGTTGCTTACTTCTGTTAGGTCAATGGAAACTTTCTTGATCCTACTCCCTTTCCGCCACACTTCATACCAGCTTTAACTTGCTTTGTCTTTTCCACTGCACTTGCCATTATCTAAAAAACTGTATAACTCACTTTTTGCTATTTATCTTCTATCCTTTGCCACTAAAATGTAATGTACATGAGGACAAAGACCTTTGTTATTTTTCATCACTGGTATATTCCCAGAGCCTTAGAATAGTACCAGGGTACATAGTAGGCACTCACTAAATAAACATTTGTTGAATGAATGAACGATCAAAATTATCTAGGCTCTCAGTACCATTAAATAGTGTGGTATTTGTTCAAGAGTGTTTACCTAATCTACCCCTGTCTCTAGCCATAGGCAATTTGCATCTTGTTGCTTGGACTTTATTTCTAGTTTGCAAGGTTTGGGTTTTGTTTTCAGTAACAGTTTTTCCAACATAATTCAGAAGTTAAGTGTTTCAGGATAGACTTGCCTTCTGACTTTATTATGGGCTCAAATTGGTTTTATGATGTGGCTCTTCAGCTCCCAAGGCAGTTTGAGTCAAGATTTTCCTTGCAAAATTTACCATTAAGTCCCTTCCCCTCGAAGACCACCCAGATCTTGCTGCTGTGTTTTTGTGCCTGCACACCACGGCCACCATGATCATCAACAATTTTATGTATTTACTGCTTAAGCACTTCAATAGGGAAGTGAAGTTACTTAAGAAGTTCTCCTAAACATTGAACCATTTATACTTTTTCCTCTCATTTGTCTCCCCATTTAGGACCCCCTGGTCTGCCCCAGTTTTATGTGAAAAGAAAAAAGGAGGACATGACAGGATGTATTATTTCACAGTGTTTGAACAGAGTTGCTTTGGTGTTGTACTCAGCTATTTCATCTCCAGATGGTTTTAAAGGCACAGCTAGAACAATTGGACAAAACCGATGCTAATTTCTGTTTTTTTCTCTAAACTGTTTATGCTAGCCCATGAAAATCAATTTACCTAAATGCCTCCATGAAAAAATCTAATGTTGCCTGTGTTATAAATGTCTTAAATGTAGGATGATTCTGTTTGACTGTCCTGAACCCTTTCAGGAATAATGACTTTAGAGTGAAGTCCTCTGTACCCCTAGTATACCAGTCGTATGTGTGTGCTCAGTCATATCCGATTCTTTGCAACCCTGTGAACTATAGTCTGCCAGGTTCTTCTGTCCATGGGATTCTTCAGGAAAGAATACTGGAGTGGGTTTCCATTTCATCTTCCACAGGATACTCCCAGCCCAGGGATCGAACCCACATTTATTTCATCTCCTTGCACTGGCAGGCAACGGGGGAAGTCCTATATACCAGTGCCGTTATCTTATTTTCATTTAAGATAACACAGGTATATCTCTTACAGATATGCCTTCTTATAAGATGATAATATAAATAGGAACATTAGTTGCCTTTTCAGGCTCAGGGCATAATATCAATGAAATTCAATTAAATTTCTTCAAATTTCAGTCTGTGCCAAAACAAAATTTTATGTGTGGGGCACATTGTTCATGCAAGATTTGATTTAGAAAGGTAAATTAGAATCTATATGTATAATTTGAGAAACATTTGGCTTAAATTATGGCATGGGTAACATAATGTAGTAGCTTTTATTCTGGAATATAGGCATTTGGATTTTATAAAGTAATTTTATAGTTTTGATGTAACAAGAAGGTAAAGGCTTTTTTTTCTTTTTTAAGATGACATGATTAAAAGGACTGTGTGATCTGTTATTCATCAGTGCACAACTGCTGGCTTTTTATTTGTTTTTGACGTTATGAGAAACATGATACTCTTCTATTGTTTAATGAAAAGAACCATTCATTTAGAGTTACTTTGCTTTGAGATGAAATTAGAAATCCATGAGGCCTAAATGAATATGAGATAGAAATTCATATCAAAATGTATTTCTTCATAATAATAATGAATATTAAAAAGCATCATTGGTCTCTGTATTTCTTGTCTGTTTAAGAAGCAAGGTTAACCAGGGATAGGAAGGATAAAAAACTAGTTTGGCAAGGGAAATAAATTATTTTCTATAGGAATGGTATACTTCTTTCATGTGGTCATAGTCCATAAGTTCATAGAAAACATGTTTATTGAGTAACCATTAAGTCATTTTAGGTTTTCATTTTGGTACCCCAGGAATTTAATGTCCTGCTCTTCTAAAATATTTTAGCGGCTAGTCATCACAATTTGTTCTAAATTTTCTTAACATTTGAATGTGTTATTAATAATAAAACAACTCTCTCAAATTTTCAATTTCACCTTTCCAAATCACATCACTGACCAAATAGTTCCTCTTAAAACCAGCCACTACTTACTAAAGACTAGGACAAAATCATGGTTGCTATTTTTTCTTAAAAAGTTTCTCTAGTAGATTCTCTTTGGTAGGTGGGTGGCTCAATGACCAGAGGGAAGGCCCAGCGTTTCATTTGTAATTTTTGAAAGTAGGATTTGCTCAGTTATTATCAACTGACAAGGAAAAGAAAGTTGGAACAACTAAAAGATTATCAGAAACACTACTTCATCCAAAAGTTACCAACCTTTAAAATCTAGTAGGGCTATGGAAGTGTGAATCTTTTTGCTGTTTATTGCCAAAATAATACAGATAATATTTTGTTTTTGTTGTAATAAAGCAACATAAAGTGACTATGCTCAAATGTTTGATTTCCCAAGTAACCTTTGAATCATATTTTCATTTTAAACACCAACCCTTGAGTAATACAAGTATAGTGTTTAAAAATAACACAAAGCATAGTGTAAACAAAGAAAATTTCATATGGGAAGTTCTCCTCTGTGAAGAATAGTACAAAGCAATATTAGGAAAAACTAGATGGGTAGATGGTAAATAGGTATGTGCTCAGTCATGTCTGAATCTTTGCAACTGCCTAGACTATAGCCTGCCAGTCTCCTCTGTTTATGGGATTATCCTGGCAAGAATACTGGAGTGGGTTGCCATTTCCTCCTCCAGGAGATCATCTTGATCCAGGGATCGAACCCATGTCTCTTGTGGCTCCTGCATTGGCAGGCAAATTTGTTTGTTTGTTTAACCACTGGACTACTTGGGAAGCCTGAGTCATCATGGGAAGAGAGAAATTCTGGAGATGTTGAGGAAGACTCTTAAGAATATTTGATTGATGTTCTACCTCACCATCTTGTCCAACACAGTGTGAGAGTAGAAGAACCAGAGCAGATGGCCTAATATCCATAGCCTACAATGAGTGTGCCAGGTCCAGGAATTCCCATTTGTCTATTGTTGAGATGTGGCAGTGCTAAGAAAATCAGTGGAACAACTGAGGTTTGTATCCAATGTTAGGAAACCATCAAGAGACAAAAATTTTGTGCACGACAAACTTTATCATGAGAGCTGATTTGACAGCCCCAAAGGCCAGGGAGATGAGTCACACATTAGTCGATTTCACTCATTAAATCCAGGAATTGTATGTGTGTCAGTGTGATCGCCAGGAAAGCACAGAGCATGTACCAAGGTTCCTTCCCCAGCCACACATAAGCTTCCCAATATTCAGTCTTGGATGAAAGGAGGGGGGAAGTGAGCCCTTCGAGAGGAGAGAGAATCAAATGGTAAAACAGTGCATCTCTAGTGGCAGATAATTAATTCAAAGCAAAATAAGCAATAAAATACTATCTTTGTGGAATGGGAGCTCACCTAATGGCCCCAAAGATTACATCTTGCTAATTCCAAATTAAAAGATGACCTATTAATTTTCTTTGTATCGCTAGCTAACTTACAAATGACTGCACTCAGGTTCTTCGATATCAATAAACTTCTGAAGATGAGTGTTAAAAACATGGAGTTTCCTTGTTGCAGTGAAGGCTGACCTGGAAGTATTTTTGGAGGCCAGCCTGGCTGCTAAGGGAGGGTGTGAGTAACAGCCGCAAACACTCACATAGACAGCATTTTGGCCCCTTCTACTCAAGTAGTTCCTCTGCAGCTGCTGCCTCTGAACTTAGTTGAATCAACTGCTTCTCATTACTTAGGGAGACAAAATTTAGTAATACAAGCCATCAAAGTCTTTGTTTGGCCACCTGGTTCTCGGTAGTTCAATATTACATCTGATTTTTTATTCTGTAAGGTACATTCGTAATAAAAGTATATTTAGTATGATCTTCAAACTCTGTTCTCTCAACATGAAATAATCAAAATAATATTCTTCTAAAAAAACACTCCATGTAACTAGCCACACAGGTTAACATAATTACATAGGTAACTCATGCAAACATGTTTACACACAGATACTCATCAAAAATTAGATGAAATAGCTCCATTTAACTCAAACATATTTATTTAACTCATAAATAATTGGTTAAAAGTCAAACATTTAAATGCCATAAACGTGTATTTAGTGCACACACAGATATAAATAACACCAAATTTCAGGGATATTACTACTGAATAATTACAGGATTGTCATTTTTTTTTTTTTGCCTCAAAACAAGCAAAATGAGTAAAATGTTTCCTAGTTACGGCTTTATATGCATGGCTCAGTCAAATAAATGATTCTGTTTTTGTGATGAAATGTTCTGTGCCTTAAGTTAGAGTCTCCAAAAGCTGATCCAAGGCAGGGGTGAAGGTACATGAAGTTTATGAGAGGTGTACCTGTAGGAGATTGGAGATATAAAACAAAACAATCTTTTAAAGATTTGTTTTTAAACAGGTTACCCCTTGGGCAACTAGGACTTAATCCTTCTAGGAAGGCCAGGAGATGGTGTGCAATATCCTTTATTCCTTGGAGAAGAAAATGGCAACCCACTCCAGTATTCTTGCCTGAGAAATCCTGTGGACAGAGGAGCCTGGTGGGCTATGGTCCATGGGGTCACAAGAGTTGGACATGACTTAGTGACTAAACCACCACCACCACTCCTTAACCCAATTGAGGGTGGGGATGCTGGGGTGAGTGGACAAACTCCCATCAGCCCTTGCTTGAAGGTTGTTCCTAGAATGAAGAGGGAGATAATTCATTTCTCAGGACACAAAGCCTAGGACTTGTGACCTGTCTCTTGCATGGCCTTTGATGGCCAGGTAACATCTTCAGACAAGAATTTCTGGTCAAAAATAGCAAAAAATCTTGGGATATATGGCAGGAAGTGGTATTTTAAATCAGCCTAATCATGCTCAGTCCTTCAGTTGTGTTCGACTGTGACCCCGCCAGACTCCTCTCTCCATAGGATTTTCCAGACAAGAATACTGGAGTAGAATGCCATTTCTTCCTCCAGGGCATCTTCCCCACCCAGGGACTGAACCTGCATCTCCTACATTGTAGGCAAATTCTTTACTGCTGAGCCACAGGGGAAATCAGCATGGTAAAGATGTTAAAAGAGTATGCCATGCAGAAGGAAATGTATACACTAAGGCAAATAGATGGAAGGTGTTGGCTGTCTTAAAAAACTGAAAGAAGATCAGCTTGGTGGATTCTGGCAGGCTACTGGAAGCATATTATAAAATCAGGATGGAAAGATTAAGGATAGATTATGTAAGACTTTGCTGACCCTGTTTAAGATCTGGATCATATCTTATATGTGACAGGGGACTATAAAAGAATTTTCAGCAGTGAACACCATTTAATTTTGAGATCATCTTTGCTATTATGTGAAAATGGGATAGAGGGAGGCAAGACTACATTGTAGAGGAAAGATGGCAAAGGAGACATTTGCACAGTCCAGAATGTAGGTGGCTGAAATTTGAAGTAGATGGAGGCTGGGAAAAGTGAACAATTGTGAAGTACATTTTGGAAGTAAAATTGAAAATGTTTATGATGATGAGGACAAGGGGAGAGCACAGTTTTCTGATTGTGCTAGTGGATCCACAAAGGTGCCATCGATTCAGACAGAGAAGTCTAAAGAGGAAAAAAAAATCTAGAGATCAGATCTGTAAAACTTAAAGCTGAAGTGACTCTGAGACATACAGGGAAAATGTGAAACAAGTAGTGAGGTATGCGAATGTTCTGGGTTGAGAATGTAATTCTAGAAGTTAGGGAGTACTTTTCTGTAAATCATGAGCATGTCAGAAACTACTATTCAAAATTACTGTTCATTCTCTAATGTAGAGCATTCAGCAAAAGAAAGGGAATCAAATATTTTAAAAAGGAAACAAAGCGAAAGGAAAATCTTACATTATGTATGCTATTTATACATACTTATGTATTTATCTGTATATAATTTCCTATGTGTGTGTGAGTTATTTACTTAAAAGGCTCACTGTGTTGAAATATTGTTCCCAAACTCAATGCCTTAACATTTGTCTTGGTTTTTTAGTGACAATAATGACTATGTTCTCTTTACAAGCTCTGATTTAACATGTGAGCTTCCTAGTACGTGGTATAGCAGTAAAAGATGGTAATTTTGAAATTTTCTATAATGGAGTAGGATCTTTTCTTCAGGAATTATCTTGTAATGTACAAAAGGAAATCAACCCTGAATATTCATTGGAAGGACTGATGCTGAAGCTGAAGCTTCAGTACTCTGCCCACCTGTTGTGAAGAGCTGACTCATTAGAAAAGACCCTGATGCTGGGAGAGATTGAAGGCAGGAGGAGAAGGGGATGACAGAGGGCAAGACGGTTGAGTGGCATCACTGACTCAATGGACATGAGTTTGAGCAAATTCTGAGAGATGGTGAAGGACAGGGAAGCCCTGGCATGCTGCAGTCCATGGGGTCACAAAGAGTCAGACATGACTGAGTGACTAAACAACAACAAATGTACAAAAGTAACCCCTCAATTACAAACATCCCCCTAACCCCTGCCCTTCAAGTTCTAGGCTGATTAGGGAATCCCTGAAGCTGGCAGTGTAGGTGGGATAAATTATAGTTTAAGACAATGATTCCCTGGGTCTGAGGAAATGTTGTTGAGCATACACTCTGAGGGTTAATACCTAAGCTCATAAACCAGAAGAACGGCCTCAGAAACCTAGATGGTCAGGAGCAAGTGTTGATGTAGGGCAAGCAGTTTAGAAGTAAAACACAAAGCTGGCTTATCAGAAAGTGGCTTGTTTTTGTTGGTCATATGTAAGATGGAGGAAGGCTTGACAACTCCCAGGAGCAATAGCTGACCTACTAGAAATCAGAGTTGACATTTGGTGCTTAATGCATTGTGATCTTTTCTTAGAAGAATGTTTCACAATCTTCCCATATACTTAATACCCGATGATAACACATAGCTCCATGAGGTTCAATCTTTTTTTTTAAATTTTTTTAAATTTTTGGCTGTGCTGAGTCTTCGGTGCTGTGTATAGGTATTTTCTAGTTGCGGCAAGCAGGAGTTCATCTCTAGTTGGGGTGGGCAGGCTTCTCATTGCAGTGGTTCCTCATGTGGAGCATGGGCTCTGGGTACATGGGCTTCAGCTCCTGAGGCACAGGGGCTCAGGAGTTGCAGCTCTCAGGCCCTAGAGTGCTGACTCGGTAGTTGTGGCACATGGGCTTAGCTGCTCCTCGGCCTGCGGCATCTTCCGGGATTAGGGATCAAACTGGGGTCCCTGCACTGCAAGGTGGATACTTAACCACCAAACCACCAGGAAAGCCTGAGGCTCAGTCTTGAAGTGGTGCCACGTTCAGAGGAAATGTATCCAGCTCCAGGAGTTTTGAAAATACAGACCTGTATTTGGGGCTTCTTTAGGAGGAATAGCTTGAGTAGTTTCTGAAGCATGTCACATGGAAAGCTTCCTTAAGAATCTTATTTGAAGACTCTTCCTTAACACCATGGCATGCTCAAAACCTTTCACTATTTCTCCCCTCATTCTGATCTCTACTCCCACTCTTTCTTCTGTGATTAGGCCCTTTAGCTTCATGTTCTACCACAAAAGGATTCTAGAAATAAAGCCAATATACAAACATATATATTCATTGTGGAAAGAAAAGACAAGGAAAACTCACAAAGGGGATAATTTTGGATCCCATTATTTTTCAGTAATTTTACACAAATTTACATATGACAAATACTTACCTTACTTTAGCCCACATTTCTGATGGTTCTCCCACCCAATGATGACACTGGTATGAACATGAGAAATCCTGAGAAATCTTATTATTTAGTGAGTCACTCTATATTTTTTTAGTCTTAGTTTCCTAATTCAGCAGCTTAGGAATACTTGCTCATCTTGAATCAGTTCAGTTCAGTTGCTCAGTCAGGCCCAACTCTCTGCAACCCCATGGACTGCAGCACGCCAGGCTTCCCTGTCCATCACCAACTCCTGGAGCTTGCTCAAACTCATGTCCATTGAGTTGGTGATGCCATCCAATCATCTCGTGCACTATTGTCCTCTTCTCCTTCCACCTTCAATCTCTCTCAGCATCAGCGTCTTTTCCAATGATTTAGTTCATTGCATCAGGTGGCTAAAATATTAGAGTTTCAGCTTCAGCATCAGTCCCTCCAATGAATATTCAGGACTGATTTCCCATCTTGAATAAAAACATTTAAAAAATACTTTTCAAAAGTGTAATATCTTAATGCTTTAAAAAATATGATATATGGAATTATATGAATCCATACTATGAAAGTATATTTAGTTTATGTGTAGCACTCAGTATAAAATCTGGCACAGAATAGGCCTGTAATAGATATTTATAAATGAAAAGGAATCCTAAAATAAAAAGTAACAAGTTAATCACTTTATACCCTTGTAAAAATACCATTAACTCAATTCCAACTAATACTAATGGAATGTTTTATTTTAGGATAAGCCATCACACTTGTAGCTCAAGATATCAAGCTGAATAGCATATATTAATACATACATATATCCGTATATGCACATATATATGTACACATATCTGTATATACACGCATACTGTCTTTGGAGAAACTCTGATAAGCAAATGGAGGAAAAATAATACCACAGATAAGTAATTTAATAGCCTTAAAAGTTTCATTGTCAGAGACTTTTAAGTTTTCTTAAAAGTCACTGTTTCCCCTCTTACATCTATAACAGGACAGCAGCTGACAGCTCATCACAAAAATCTTGTCTCTCTCAGAATATCTATATTAAGTGAAAGTGTTAGTCACTCAGTCGGGTCCAACTTTGCGACCCCATGGACTGCAGCCTGCCAAGCTTCTCTGTCCATGGAATTCTAAGGCAAGAATACTGGAGTGGGGGCCATTCCCATCTCTAGGGGATCTTTCCAACCCAGAGATCGAACCCAGGTTTCCTGCATTGCAGACAGATACTTTACCATTTGAGTCACCAGGGAAGCCCTAATATTCTAGGAGTCCCTCTGTAAACTTAGACTGTGAATGAAATAATTTCTGCTTTTGTAATGTTTCTTTGTCTGTCGGTTTGATTGCACAGTATCCTTGCGTGGCCTGTTTAATTAGAATTCAAAGGTAAGACTTAGGATGCTTTAGTAAAGAAGCTGAACTCAGATTAGAAAGGAAAAGACCCTAGACCAGGAAAAACTTCAAAGCACACTCTATAAACAAGATTGCAGCCCAGCAACTGTCTCAGAGATGGGGAATGCCTCTTTTGGTTTAGCTGGAAAGTAGAAGGCACCACAAATCAGTATTTATTTTTTTAATCTCTTCTCAACGGTCTGCGGGTTTTGGCTCCTGTGTATCTGCTAAGTGGTAATTCTAATCTTTGAAAGTCCATTTTCTTCCCTCTCTAAGAAGGCTTCCTGTGATCTGAAGCCAAGAAGAGCTGGAGAGGACTCAAGGTTGTTATCACATTTATCGTATAGCACATAGAGTTTCAGGACAGATTACAGACTGATTTAAATGTTAAGAGGATGGAAAGGGGTTGGAAGGGATGGGGCTGAGAGAGGAACGGAGCAAGAAAAAGATACTTCAGTGAAGCTGTCCAGGAAACAAAAAAGCCTTTTACCTCCTCTTAAAAGTAACCACAGAATTCCCCTACTCAAGTAAATGAAGTAACATCCAGTTCAACCCTCTTTATTGTTTTACCAATATCATACAACCTGTACTACTATCCTAATGAATTCTCAGCCAAGTCTCAGAAAACTGCCATCTGCATTAGCTTGTGAGCAAATTTAAAGGAGATAGTTACAGAAGACCTGAGCAGAAACAGAACTGAGGGGTTGAAAAGATAGGCAGCCAAACACTTAACAATGTTACATGTGTCCTAAGATAGATAGATAGATAGATAGGTACACAGCTATTAAGAGAATTTTGTATCAAATGCATTTGATGATTTCTGATTCAACTACTGAATTATAAAGCCAACCAAATAGTGATAGGCGCTTGCTAAAACAAAACACTGACTCACTTAATTCTAATTAGGAGGTTTATGCAAAAGCTCATCTCTTGTGTTAATACTGATTTGAGAAATACACAAACAAAACCAAAAGGGGAATGGGTATACAAGCAGTGATGCAAATTGTGGCATACAATTGGAATAATATTTACTTTCTAATCATAAATTTGCATGTTTGTAAATTTTTGCAGTATAGACTTAAAATAATCCTTATAGTGATTTGTTTACTCCTAAACGCTTGAAGTTTTGAAGAGTTTTCAAATAACTGTCAGGTTCAATAACATTCTGATTGCCACATTGCATAAAATTGCATCTGAGGCTAAATCTTGTGTGGCTTATACAAGTTCCCATGGTATAGAAGATACCTAAAGTGTTAATAAGAATGGTTCAAGTTTTATATAACAAAAATCAGATTATACTAGCAGAAAAAATGAAGAACTTTAAAATTTTGCCATTTAAAAAAAAAACAACAATACAGTATATTAACATATATATATGGAATCTAGAAAGACGGTAACGAGAACCCAACATGCGAGACAGCAAAAGGAACGCAGATGTATAGAATAGACTCGTGGACTCTGTGGATGAGGGTAAGGGTGGGATGATATGGGAGAAGGGCATTGAAACAAGCTAATTATCATTTGTCTAATCAATCGCCAGCCCAGGATTGATGCTCGGGGCTGGTGCAGCGAGATTTCCCGGTGGGGGGAGGGATGAGGGAGGGGGGTTCTGGAGGGGGAGCATATGTAAACCCATGGTGATATCATGGCATTGTATGGCAAAAACAATAAAAAAAAAAAAGAATATATCCACAAATAGAGCTGGTTTCAGATGAGTCTAATTAAGTGGTACTATTTTGGTGTCTGGGGCTTCCCAGGTGGTTCAGTGGTAAAGCATCTGTCTGCCAATGCAGGAGATGCAGGAGACATGTGTTCAGTCCCCAGGTAGGGAAGCTCCCCTGGAGTAGGCAACTCACTCCAGTATTCTTCCCTGGAAAATTCCATGGACAGAGGAGCCTGGTGGGATACAGTCCATGGGTTAGTAGAGTCAGACATGACTGAGCACACACACACATCTTGGTATCTAAGACCTTTATTTTAATCTCTATGCTCAGACTTCCATGATTTAGCAATATACTTGGGCTGACTACTTCTGGGCATCTGAGATCGCTTTCAGCAACTCTGTGTGCTAACTGTGCAGTTAACTAAAAAGTCAATAATAGCTTTCCCAGCATTCACAGAAAATCATTGGTATTCTTTCCACTTGCACTGTTTCAGGTCATATGCAAAACTTTCATCCAGTTACAGGGATATGAGGTTTGCTCATTGGCTTAAATTAGATAATGAACTGGGTGGAGTCACCAGAAACTATCTAAAGAGTCTCCAAAGAGGAATTAAAGATTGTTGAGAAGGAAAAAGAGGTGAAAGAGAAAATGAATGCTAAGAAAGTAGCAAAAAAGTACCTGCTACAAGAGTCTTAATTTTGGTGACAATTATTGATATTCAGGGTTCTTATTTTCAAACAGTGCTAGATTAAATTTTGAAACAAAGATGGAAGGACTCTGAATTTGGCCATGTACAAGTTGTATAAATTGTTGTTTTAAAAGAAACTGAGAACATAGATGGTAATAAAATGATGCTATTTTGAAGGTGACATTTTTAGTGATGACTTTTAGTTGGACATATTTATATGCTAGCTTCCTAAGTCGCTTCAGTTGTATCTGACTCTTTGCAGCCCTATGAACTATAGCCCACCAGGCTCCTCTGTCCATGGGATTCTCTAGGCAAGAATATTGGAGTGGGTTGCAACATTCTCCTCTAGGGGATCTTCCTGACCAAAGGACTGAACCTTCATCTCTTAGGACTGCTGCCTTGACAAGTGGATTCTTTACCACTGGCACCACCTGGTAAGCCCCTTATATTTATGTCAATAAATACATGAATTCAAAAAAAAAACTTTAAGCTTATTAATGAACAAATCATACATTACATTTACTGTGAGATTATGTGGATTTAGTTTGCTTTAACTGTGGTAAATTTCAAACAGAAACCATGTACTTATTTTTGTAGTATGAGCTAAACTGATTTTTGGCTTCTGAGGTTGTTTGATATTATGGTTAAACTCTATCAGTTATAATTCTAAATTCTTACTCAGAGACCATTAACCAATGCTTATACTATCATTGAAAGAGATTTCATACTCAGTTTAATCACCATTTCCCTTATCTTCAAAACTCTGCATAAATTGCCTATCTGGTTCAGAATTTTCTTTCTTGTTAAGGGTTGTTGTTGTTCAGTCACTCACTCGTGTCTGACACTTGGTGACCCCATGGACTTCAGCACTCCAGGCTTCCCTGTTCTTCATCATCTCCTGGAGCTTGCTCAAACTTGTCAATGGAGTTGGTGATACCATCCAACCATCCTCTCCTCTGCTGTCCCCTTCTCCTCCGGCCTTCGACCTTTCCCAGCATCAGGGTCTTTTCCAATGAGCCAGCTCTTTGTATCAGGTGGCCAAAGTATTGGAGTTTCAGTTTCAGCATCAGTCCTTCCAATGAATATTCAGGGTTGATTTCCTTTAGGACTGAGTGGTTGGATCTCCTTGCAGTCCAAGAGACTCTCAAGAGTCTTCTCCAACACCACAGTTCAAAAGCATTGATTCTTTGGTGCTCAGCCTTCTTTATGGTCCAACGCTCACATCCATACATGGCTCCTGGAAAAACCATAGCTTTGACTATACAGAACTTTGTTGGCAAAGTATAGCCAGCAGATTATAAGAACCATCAACTTTCATAGTTCTTACAAAATTTAGAAAAACAAAAACAAAAAACAGAACTCCTTGTAGCCATTGATACATAGTTAAATATATTCTGTTTTAACTTTGGCAGTTAAAGGTCTATCTAGACTAACTTTCAGAAGTATTTTAGATAAAATGAACAGAAATATAAGGGCTCTATTGACAAACTCATACTGAGAATATTTTGGGAATGCTGAATAATAACAAAATATATTTGTAGCCACTAAGTGCTGGACTCTTCATAAAGTAGTTATTAGTATTATTACTATTTTACATATGAGGAAATGAAGTCTTGAAATGTAGGATAACATTTCTCAAGATAGTAAATGGTAGAGAAGGACACAAACTCAGAGAGTGTGACTTTCAGGAGAGAATCCTTTCTTTCTTTTTTATCTTTTGCTCATTTTTTTGGGTAAAAAATTTCATACATGTGGCTGAAAATATTGTATAATAAATGACTTTTTACTTACCACCTGTTAACATGTTACAATATTTGTTGTTTTATATGTCCCTATTTCTATGCATTTTAATACTCCCTAAGCATTTGAAATTATGGGCAACATGACGTTTCATTCCTACATATTTCAATATGCATTTCCTGTGAATGGCATTCTTTTTACATTTCTACAATAAAATAACTCACCTAATAAAAGTAATATTTCCTTAATATTATGTCCAACCAGTGCTCAAATTTCTACCCTTTTCCTCTAAGTAGATTTTACATCTGGCTTGTTGGAATCAGGATTTCATTACAGTTAATGCCCTACGTGTGGCTGTGATGGGAAATTGCTCTAAACCACTACATAAAACAGTCGAGGGTTTCTCAGATTGTTAGTAGGAAAACTCAGAAAACTGCACTTCTAGGCTATCTTTATAAGTATAGAACTCTGCTAGAATAAAACAGATCTGGTTATTAATTACAATTAACCAGTTGCTACTAGATTTATGTCCTTGGGCGAGTTTTTTGATCTCTCAAAGCCTTTTTTTTTTTTTCCAATCTGATAGTTGTTAAAGGAGCTATTGTCGGCTCTGTACTTAGAAAAATGACTTGGTTTGTGTGGATTCAGATTACGGGTAGGGCAACCCTCTCCAATATTCTTGCCTGGAATATCCCATGGACAGAGGAGCCTGGTAGGCTACAGTCCACGGGGTCACGTAGAGTTGGACACGACCGAGTGACTTCACTCTCACTTTCTTTGCCATTTTGATTAAAGGTACAAGTACATGGGAGGAAATTTTTTAATCAGCATTTGGTAATCTTAACCATTGTGGATTAGCCATGAAGATAATACTGGTAGGAAAAAAGAGGAAAACAGTCCTATAAACTCACAACTGTGGCCCAGATAGTCATGAAGGGTGGAAAATTCTTTCCAGCAGTGCCACACTAGTGTATATTTGTGGGGTTTTTTTTTAAGTAATTTATTTTTGGCTGTGCTCCGTCTTTATTGCTGCATGGACTTTTCTCTAGTTGCGGAGAGCGGGAGCAACTCTTAAGTTGTAGTGTGCAGGCTTCTCACTGTGATGGCTTCTCTTGCCGTGAAGCGTGGGCTCCAGAATACAGGCTCACGAGTTGTGGCACACAGGTTATTTGCTCCATAGCATGTGGGATCTTCCCAGATCAGGGGTCAAACACGGGTCTCCCACACTGTCAGTTGGATTCTTTGCCACTGAGCCATCAGTGAAGCCCCAGGCTTACATTTTTGATATTCGTGAATTCTAAATGACAAAAGGAATTTAGAATTCTAAATTATAAATGACATCTTTACATTTTCACCTCCTGGTGAGTCAAGACTGTAGGCAACTGCTCGAATTAGAGTAAAGGATCTTGACTGGCATATTATTAAGCAATAATATATTTTCCTCCTTCGAAGTGGCAATCACAAAACAATTTTCTTTCAGTTCAGATCACTTTAGTCACCCAGTCATGTCTTTGTAACCCCATGAGCCAGAGCACACCAGGCCTCCCTGTCCATCACCAACTCCCAGAGTCTACCCAAACTCAGGTCCATTGAGTCAGTGATGCCATCCAACATTCTCATCCTCTGTTGTCCCCTTCTCCTCCTGCCCTCAAGCTTTCCCAGCATTAGGGTCTTTTCCAATGAGTCAGCTCTTCACATGAGGCAGCCAAAGTATTGGAGTTTCAGCTTCAGCATTAGTCCTTCCAATGAACACCCAGGACTGATCTCCTTCAGGGTGGACTGGTTGGATCTCCTTGCAGTCCAACGGACTCTCAAGAGTCTTCTCACACCACAGTTCAAAAGCATCAATTCTTCAGCACTCAGCTTTCTTTATAGTCCAACTCTCACATCCATACATGACTACTGGGAAAACCACAGCCTTGATTAGACGGATCTTTGTTAGCAAAGTAATGTCTTTGCTTTTTAATATGCTGTCTAGGTTGGTCACAACTTTCCTTCCAAAGAGTGTCTTTTAATCTCATGACTGCAATCACCATCTGCAGTGATTTTGGAGCCCCTCAAAATAAAGTCTGACACTGTTTCCACTGTTTCCCCATCTATTTGCCATAAAGTGATGGGACTGGATACCATTGTTGCAGGAAGGGGGACCCCTTCCAGGGCCCGAAGCTGGGCTCTTGTCTAACACTTGGAAATGAATTGTCCGAGGAGACACATGTGCTGACAAAGCAAGAGATTTTATTGGGAAAGGGCACCCAGGTAGAGAGCAGTAGGGTAAGGGAACCCAGGAGAACTGCTCTGCCGCGTGGCTCACAGTCTCGGGTTTTATGGTGATGAGATTAGTTTCCCAGTGGTCTTTGGCCAATCATTCTAATTCAGAGTCTTTCCTGGTGGCGCACACATAGCTCAGCCAAGATGGGTGCTAGCGAGAGGAATTCTGGGAAGTGGATGGACACCTGGTGTCTCCTGTAGACCTTTCCTGAACTCGTCTGGTTGGTGGTGGCTTATTAGTTCTGTATTCCTTATCAGGATCTCCTGTCATAAAACAACTCATGCAAATGGTTACCATGGTGCCTGGCCAGGGTGGGCGGTTTTAATCAGTGTGCTTCCCCTAACACCATGATCTTAGTTTTCTGAATGTTGAGCTTTTAGCCAACTTTTTCACTCTCCTCTTTCACTTTCATCAAGAGACTCTTCAGTTCCTCTTCACTTTCTACCATAAGGGTGGTGTCATCTGTATATCTGAGGTTATTGATATTTCTCCCAGCAATCTTGATTCCAGCTTGTGTTTCATCCAGCCCAGCGTTTCTCATGATGTACTCTGCATATAAGTTAAATAAACAGAATGACAATATTCAGCCTTGAACCTTTAGAAAAATATAGTAGATGAATCACAATAATGTAAGAAAGAGATGCATATCAGAATAATGAGGTAGGTAGTCACAGAGAAAATAGGTCTAATTTTTTTCATTTATATTGTTGAGTGTTTCAACAGTGGTGTTCACATCATCTTTTCAGCCTATGTGTTGTACCATGTTACACGATTCCTGTGATAAACATGTGAGAGGTAAACATATGAGAATCACGTGGGGAGTCTGCATCCACTTAAATCATGTATTTTGATGACTTAATATGCCAATGAAAATACAGTTTTTATTTGACTGGCAGACAGGGGATGCATTGTTTATGTATTCTACACTTGTAGTAGAAGCAAAATTTTAGAGTACCATGAAATAAGGTCAACTTATTCTGTAACCCAGTAGGAAGTGTTATTTCATCAAGGCCCCAGATTCAAAAGTTAGCTTCTATAGACATAAAGGTAAAATATATTAATTTTAAAGCCAGGCAAATATAATCTTCATGATTGTACTGACTCCTTTAAATTCTTCTAGCTAAAACAATGTAAAATCTGATAAGCCACCAGCTATTTAAAATGTGTACTTTAGGCAAATGAAGCATTAAAATAAAAGCTTATATGGCTTCACTTGAATGCTGCTCAAGGACTGTGGTTGCTCATTTTTCAGAAACTCCCTCTGTATCATCAAACTATTACATCTGGTCTCATCATGGACACCGTCAAGCTGTTTCTCCAGACTCTTGGGCACAACTCCAAAATTCTTATCCTCTTACTAGCTGTTCCTGCCAAGTCAGGGGAATACTTCACAACCAAGGCAATACCAAACCCCTTTTTCTACTTTGGGGTGAGAAAGTCAATACAGCTGTCAGGGTCACAGAGGAGAGATGTTGCAAATTCCAAAGAAGGTTGAATGGATATGGTTCTATCACTTACACCTTAGCCTTGAAGTATTGTTTTCTAGGACTTTGTTATATAGACCCTATTGTGTTTTTATGTGTTTCCTCTTGAAAAAGCTGTACGTGCCCAACAAGTGACATAGTTGGGTGTTTGTTTTGCTTTTGTTTTTTATTAGTTAGGTGAATGCTGGTCAAAATGGTTAGTTAGGTTTCATTAGTTTTATCACTGTTATTTTTTCTACATTTAACTTAAATGAACCCACTTAATTCTGGTGTGACTCTGAAAAGTAAAATAAATTATACCATTGGGAACGAACTCCTGATGAATAAAGTATAGAGTCGCAGAAAAGTAGGAATGTCTTAAAATCTTTCAGGTTTTAAAAATTAATTTGAAAGGAATTGGAATCATCATAAAAACAATTTAAAAAATTATAAACAGGGAAATGAAATAATCACAGACAAATCATTAGAAATCATCAAAATGAGTTCATACACATGTATATATATGTGTGGGTTTGGGAATTACAAGTTAATACATGGAAAGAACTCTATACTGATCACAAAGATGACAGCGCTGAAGAATTCATAAAAAACACAGTAGAAAGATTCATAGGAAATACCATAGAAGGACCTTAAGAGAGGAGAAGAATAAAAGAACAAGCTAACAAACAGAAAGATCTCAAATGTACATATATGAGGTAGAGTATATGCAGAAATGTAGAGACTATATTTTTAGACATTGAAATTATTAGAAGAAAATGCAACATCTTCTCTGTATGACCTTTGATATGGGTAAAAATTTCTAATGGGATCAAAATCTAAAAACCAATAATAAGACAATGCTCCAAAATGGATTTTTAAATGTTTTTGCTGCTTATGGTATTTTCATTAACACTGTTCACTTTTAGTTAACATGTGCATGCGCATGCTGAGTAGCTTCAGTTGTGTCTGACTCTGTGCAACCCTATGGACTGTAGCCTGCCAGGTTCCTCTGTCCACTGGGATTCTCCAGGCAAGAATCCTGGAGTGGGTTGCCATGTCCTTCATGGGATCTTCCGGACCCAGGGATTGAATCTGTGTCTCCTGCAGCTCCTGAAATGCAGGCAGATTCTTTACTGCTGAGACACCGGGGAAGCCCCTTTAGTGCTAAAGCTCCTTTAAACATAGGTCATTTAAATTTTATTAAACTTATTTTGTTTTTCTCTTCGAGACTTACCAGCATTGTATTTTTATATGGAATTTTGATGAGTCTTATGGAACTTTTAATATTGTGATTTTCACTCATAGTTTATGATATATTGATATGTGGTTTCCTTTTCTTTTAGTCAAACATATTTTATCATTTCCTTAGTGATATTTTGACCCCATGGATTATTTATAAATACATTTTTCAGTTTCCAGTTTAATTCCACTTGGACCAGTATACATCTTTGTATGATCTAAGTCTTTTTAAAGTTATTTTCATTGTTTTATGGACCATAGAGTTGTTTATTTCTGGACTTTCTATATGTACTTCAAATGATTATGTGTTCTGTTGTTGGGTGTGGGATTTTATGTATGAATTAGAAAAAGCTAGTAGATTATATTATTAGGATCTTCCATAGCCTTACTAACCTTCAGAATTCTTATGCTGAATTGTGAGAGTTGTGTACAGGAAGCAATGGTATAAGTGTGGATTCATCACTTTTTAAATTCTGTGAGTACTTTGAATTCCTATCAGTAAGTGCATATTTTTCAGAATCTTTAATTCTTCTTGCCAATATATCATTATGAAATGTCACTTTCTATACCAGACCGTATTTTTGTCTTAAACTCTACTTTGCCTTGTTAATAAAGCCATTCCACCTTTGATTTTACAGTATGTGTGGTATATATTTTAATACACACATGAGATTCTGAGGTGGCTTTTAGAGAGTACGCATATTTGTAGAAATAAATTGTGTGAGACCAATAATAAGGTTTGTATCCATCAGTAGTTTACAAAATATAATAATGAGTTCCTATGAGAAAATTAAGAAGTAGAAAGACATGAATAGTAAGTAAGATTAGCAATGTGCTAACAATTGTTGAAACTGAGTGATGGATATATGGGAGTTTACCATGCTATTCTTTCTTCAAGGTTACTTTTTCCAATAAAAACTTAAAAAATAAAGGGACATATGTAAGGGAAGGGAATATAATAGAAGATGAAAGATGCTAATTGGATTGTAGCAAGCAGAAAAACGTTAAGTAATGTAATTTAGCAAGGGGAAAATGGTTTTTGCATTAAAGAAAGCAGATGTGACAAAATTAGTCACAAAAGAAAAAGAATAGGATTGTAAAAACAAATCAAAGTAGTTCTTTTAAATAAGGAATTAAAAATCAATTAAGATATAGACAAACATGTAGAAACACCGGTCAGTGAAATAATGAAGGGTCAAACTGATCTAATGTGTTAGGAAAACTGCAGTTTCTCAGTAAAAATTGAGCTCAAATTACAAGGAAAGTAAAAATATGTGAACAAATATCCTGACTCTTAGAAAATATATCTTCAAACATAATGAAAATGATATCATAATTTGTTACTGATAGTTAAATACAGCCATTTTTTATCACTTTCTACATAATTCAACCAACTCAATGGACATGAATTTGAGCCAACTCCAGGGGAGAGTGGAGGACAGAGGACCCGGGGTGCTGAAGTCAATGGGGTTGTGAAGAGGCAGACATAACTTAGCAACTGAACAACAGCAATAGCATACCTAAGACTTTATACTATAGCTTTAATCATCAAAAACTCCCTGTGAAGGCTGGTGGTAGCTAGCTTCCTACAGACAGGATGTTCCCCTCTCCATTTCAGTCCAGAGGACTTCTCCAAAGCTCGTCCAGTTAAAATAAAGTCAGTGCAGAACTATATATTTTCCTTTATTTGCAAAAAAAAAAATGCATGCAGAAATTCAGCTGCTGAATTAGTCAGCCAGACAAGTTCCCTTTTCTTAATATAAACAGTGAAATATTCTATATCGAAAATAGCTGACGTCTTTCATTAATCTGAAGGGATTTTCTTTGCTTTGTTTTGGCTTTGTCTAATAAAATATCAAAATCAGAGGCATGATTGCAGGATTAGCCTGACTTCTTCTCCTTTGTTATATTGCAGTTGTAAAGAATTTGCTTACAAACAAATTAGTGCCACAGATAGGATGTGTGAACTCCACCACCAACCTCTTTGAACATAACATTAACAACTTCTTCTACTTATTATCACTTCTCAGTAGCTCAAGCCTATAAGCTGCAAGAGTTTCTTTTTGATATCTTGTTTTAAATGTTTGGCTTGCCCTTCTGTATCATTTTTTCATAGAAGTCTGGAATGGAGCGTGTATGAATTATTTAGAGTTATTCTAACACTTCTTTTCTGATTACTTTAAATTAAATGTAAAGTGAACCTTTCCAGGTACAAAAACATTAAATCAAACAACTGCTAAGAATATACATTTCCAAATTAAGGAACTATGACTTTGGAAAAGGAGGCTTCTGATATGAAGCTATAACGTACCAGAAGAAAACCACTGAATTCAAGTATCCTAGCCTGATATATACCTATACTATAAATTTAGTACTAACTTTAACCTTCGTGCTTGCTAAGTTGTACCAGTAGTGTCTGACTCTTTGTGACCCCATGGACTATATAGCCCACCAGGCTCCTCACTCCATGGGATTCTCCTAGCAAGAATATTGGAGTGGGTTGCCATGCTATTCTCCAGGGGATCTCCCCACCCAGGGATATAACCTGTGTCTCTTGTCTCCTGCATTAGCAGGTGGGTTCTTGATCACTAGCACCACCTGAGAAGCTCAACTCTAATCTAGTTGTAGATTAATTTTGTTAACTCATTTTTATTGAAAAAAAAAAGTTCTTCTCTCAACATAAAACAAAGTACCTCTGTGGAGTGACTATTTTATCATCAAAATATCTCTGGATCTTAATTTTTTTTTGAGCACACCCTCCTTCTCTTGAACACACACCCCCATATGTATATTTTTTAAAGTTTTGAAAAAGGATCCACCATGGCCTTTACATTAATGCTATATTTCTCTCTAAATTTTATTTATTCATTAAATGTGTAGCTTGTATAAAAGGCTATGGTGATTTTTTTTGGAGCTTTTATTTTAAAGCCTATTGCTACACTACAGCATGAGAATAACATACTGTTAATTTTCTAAGTGTTTTATAGGTGAAGCTTTATCCTTTACAAATATAATATTCATAGGACATTTAATTTCCTGTTGTATCTGCAAGTAGTCATCAGAGTCATTCTGAGATTTTGCTAAAACCAGATGAATTTATTGTTTGTTCCAAAAGTAGTACTAAGATACCTGATTTAGATGAATCCTGTTTTATGACATAATGGCTCTGATATTACATATATATCCTCTCTCTCTCTTTTTTTCTTGTTTTGCTAGTCTGGGCTTCCTCAGTGGCTCTGGTAAAAGAATCCTCCTGCAATGCAGGAGACTTGACAGAACCTGCAGATCCTACAGATCCTTGGGTTGGGAAGATTCCCGAGAAGGAAATCACAACCCACTCCAGTATTCTTGCCCGAAGGATCACATGAACAGAGGAGACTGGCAGGCTACAGTTTATGGGGTCCCCAAGAGTTAAACATGACTTAGGAACTAAACATAAACACACACACACAGATAGTGTATATATTAATGTTAAATGGCTATACAAAAGTGGAAAAAAGAAACAGAATGATTTTTTAGTTGTATTAAATCAATTAAAATTTATAGCCATAAGAAACATATGGTACAAGAAATAAAATAATGTTTTGTATTTGCTTTGCAACCATTTTTTCCACACTGCTTTTTTTTCATATTTATCTATGTCTACATGTACATTTTCTTCATTTATTTTAAATATATAAGTATAAGGAGTCAGAAGTTGGCAAACATAGTTTGTTCAGTATAATACATTATCCGACTGTATCCCAGTGTATGTTTGAATTAAGATTTTTCTAAGTTTTATACCCATAGGGAGAATTGCTAAGTCTTAAAACTGCATTTTCAACCTATTGATATTTAGATCAGTCACAGTGTTCTTGACTTTGATACACTAATTAACCTCCTAAGCAGTCCAGCCCCTCATTTTCTTAAATCAAGCTTTTAAGAAAAACTTTTGCCAAACTTGTGAGAGAAAAAAGCAATACCATTTTTTTTAAACTTAACAATTAAAAATTTCTGGTAAGAATGAGCATCTTTAAACAGTTTTGGCCAGTTGGATTTCTTATTTTAACTCAATTTTCATCACCATTAAGTATAGTAGGTTTTTTAATTTCAATGTAAGTTCTACTCTGGACTGTATTCCATTTGTTTGTTGTTGCTGTTGTTTTTCTATTGGCCAAAGTTTATTGAAATATCTTGAGATATAATAATCTCATCTATTTTTGTATTTTTAAAAATTCCTCACTAGATACCTGTTATGCTTGTTATTACTGTTGAGTTGCTAAGTTGTGTCTGACTCTGAGTCCCCACAGGCTGCAGCATACCAGGCCCCTCTGTCCTCCACTATCTCCAGGAGTCTGCTCAAACTCAAGTCCTTTCAGTTAGTGAGGTTATCTAACCATCTCATCCTCTGCCACCCCTTTTCTTCCTGCCTTCAATTTTTCCCTGCATCAGGGTCTTTTCCAGTGACTTGACTTTTCACATAAGATGGCCAAAGTATTAGAGATTTAGCTTCAGCATCAGTCCTTCCTTGGCTTTTTGCTTCTCCTCTTTTCAGAGCTATTTGTAAGGCCTCCTCAGACAGCCATTTTGCTTTTTTGCATTTCTTTTTCTTGGGGATAGTCTTAATCCCTGTCTCCTGTACAATGTCAACGAACCTTCGTCCATAGTTCATCAGGCACTCTGTCTATCAGATCTAGTCCCTTAAATCTATTTCTCACTTCCACTGTATAATTATAAGGGATTTGATTTAGGTCATACCTGAATGGCCTAGTGGTTTTCCCTACTTTCTTCAGTTTAACTCTGAATTTGGCAATAAGGACATGGAACAACAGACTGGTTCCAAACAGGAAAAGGAGTACGTCAAGGCTGTATATTATCACCCTGATTATTTAACTTATATGCAGAGTACATCATGAGAAATGCTGGCCTGGAAGAAGTACAAGCTGGAGTCAAGATTGCCGGGAGAAATATCAATAACCTCAGGTATGCAGATGACACCACCCTTATGGCGGAAAGTGAAGAGGAACAAAAAGGCCTCTTGATGACAGTAAAAGAGGAGAATGAAAAAGTTGGCTTAAGACTCAACATTAAGAAAATTAAGATCATGGCATCTGGTCCCATCACTTCATGGGAAATAAATGGGGAATCAGTGGAAACAGTCTCAAACTTTATTTTTTTTTTTGGCTCCAATATCATTGTAGATGGTGATTGCAGCCATGAAATCAAAAGACACTTACTCTTTGGATGGAAAGTTATGACAAACCTAGATGGCATATTGAAAACAAGAGACATTACTTTGCCAACAAAGCTCCCTCTAGTCAAGGCTATGGTTTTTTCCAGGGTCATGTATAGATGTAAGAGTTGGACAGTGAAAAAGGCTGAGCACCGAAGAATTGATGCTTTTGAAGTATGGTGTTGGAGAAGACTCTTGAGAGTCCATCGGACTGCAAGGAGATCCAACCAGTCCATCCTAAAGGAGATCAGTCCTGGGTGTTCATTGGCAGGACTGATGCTGAAGCTGAAACTCTAATACTTTGGCCACCTCATGTGAAGTGTTGACTCATTGGAAAAGACTCTGATGCTGGGAAGGACTAGGGCAGGAGGAGAAGGGGATGACAAAGGATGAGATGGCTGGATGGCATCACCGACTCAATGGACATGGGTTTGGGTGGACTCCGGGAGTTGGTGACGGACAGGGAAGCCTGGTGTGCTGCAGTTCATGGGGTCGCAAAGAGTTAGACACAGCTGAGTGACAGAACTGAACTCAGTCCTTCCAATGAGTATTCAGGTTTGATTTCCTTTAGGATTAACTGGTTTGATATTCTTGCTGTCCAAGTATTCTCAAGAGTCTGTTCCAGCACCACAATTCAAACGCATCATTTCTTTAGTGCTCAGCCTTCTTTATGGTCTAACTCTCATATCCATGCATGCCTATTGGAAAAACCATAGTTTTGACCTTTGTCAGCAAAGTGATGTCTCTGCTTTTTAGTACACTGTCTAGGTTTGTCATAGCTTTCCTTCCAAGGAGCAAATGTCTTTTAATTTCATCACTGCAGTCTCCATCTTCAGTGATTTTGGAGCGCAAGAAAATAAAATCTGTCACTGCTTCCATTTTTCCTCCTTCTATTTGCCATGAAGTGATGGGACTGAACGCAGTGATCCTTGTTTTGTTAGTGTTGAGTTTCAAGGCAGCTTTTTCATTCTCCTCTTTCACCCTCATCAAGAGGCTCTTTAGTTCCTCTTCCCTTTCTGCCATTAGAGGGGTATCATCTGCATATCTGAAGTTGTTGATTCTTCTCCAGCTGATCTTCAGAAACATAATGATTTTCAGTGTACACATTCCGGAGTCTTCTGGCTCGAATTTTCTTTTAGCAGTAGTTGTCTTGCATTTGGATTGACAATCACATTCGTAAAACACAGCAGAGTTTTCTCAGCTTTAAGAAAGACTGTGGAACAAAACACAGCAACAACACAACCGAGGTCTCATGACTCCTGGGCATAGTGTCTCATGCCCTTTCATACTTGAAGCATGTGTGGTTAGAGGTATGAGATTGATTGGAGATGGACGGTCTCTTTTTGAGGAAAGCCACCAGCTCTAGGATTGTTTCAGTTTTTGTATAATGTTAGTTACATGCCATCGTCAAGTGAACATAACTCTTGCCCAGTCTCTAATTGTAGTTGAATCTTATCAATATAGATTATTCCTTACTTGAAAAACTATGTCAATAATGAGGAGCAGGTGCTTAGTTTGGTATATTATCCTCAATTAAATTCTGATTTATCTTGGATTAAGTATGCAAATACTAAACCGTGAACTTCCAGGTGTTCAAACTTGATTTAGAAAAGACAGAGGAACCAGAGATCAAATTGCCAACATCCACTGGATCATAGGAAAAACAAAAGCAAGAGAGTTTCAGAAAAACATCTACTTCTGCTTTATCAACTATGCCAAAGCCTTTGACTGTGTGAATCACAACAAACTGTGGAAATTCTTAAAGAGATGGGAATACCAGACCACCTTACCTGCCTCTTGAGAAATCTGGATGCAGGTCAAGAAGTAACAATTAGAACTGGACATGGAACAACAGACTGGTTCCAATTTGGGAAAGGAGTAGGTCAAGGGTGTATATTGTCACCCTACTTATTTAACTTACATGCAGAGTACATCAGGAGAATATGCTTGGCTGGATGAAGCACAAGCTGGAATCAAGATTTCTGGGAGAAATATCAATAACCTCAGATATGCAGATGACACCACCCTTATGGCAGATATAAGAGGAACTGAAGAGTCTCTTAATGAAAGTGAAAGAGGAGAGTGGAAAAGTTAGCTTAAAACTCAACATTCATAAAACTAAGATCATGGCATCCAGTCCCATCACTTCGTAGCACAAGATAGGGAAACAATGGAAACAGTGAGAAACTTTATTTTCTTGGGCTCCAAAATCAGTACAGATGGTGACTGCAGCCATGAAATTAAAAGACACTTGCTCCTTGGGAAAAAAGCTGTCACCAACCTAGGCAGCATATTAAAAAGCAGAGACATTACTTTGCCAACAAAGGTCCATCTAGTCAAAGCTATGTTTTTTCCAGTAGTCATGTATGGATGTGAGAGTTGGACAATGAAGAAAGCTGATTGCTGAAGAACTGATGCTTTTGAACTGTGCTGTTGGAAAAGACTCTTGAGAATCCCTTGGACTGCAAGGAGATCCAACCAATCCACCCTAAAGGAAATCAGTCCTGAATATTCATTGAAAGGACTGATGCTTCCACACATCTGTGGACACCTTATCTTTGACAAAGGAGGCAAGACTATACAATGGAGAAAAGACAATCTCTTTAACAAGTGGTGCTGGGAAAACTGGACAGCCACTTGTAAAAGAATGAAACTAGAACACTTTCTAACACCATACACAAAAATAAACTCAAAATGGATCAAAGATCTAATCATAAGGCCAGAAACTATAAAACTCCTAGAGGAAAACATAGGCAAAACACTCTCCGACATAAACCAAAGCAGGATCCTCTATGACCCACCTACCTCCCAGAATATCGGAAATAAAAGCATGAATAAACAAATGGGACCTAATTAAAATTAAAAGCTTCTGCACAACAAAGGAAACTATAAGCAAGGTGAAAAGGCATCCTTCAGAATGGGAGAAAATAAGATCAAACAAAGCAACGGACAAACAATTAATCTCAAAAATATACAAGCTTCTCCTGCAGCTCCATTCCAGAAAAATAAACGACCCAATCAAAAAGTGGGCCAAAAAACTTAACAGATATTTCTCCAAAGAAGACATAAAAATGGCTAACAAACACATGAAAAGATGCTCAACATCACTCATTATCAGAGAAATGCAAATCAAAACCACAATGAGGTACCACTTTACACCAGTTAGAATGGCTGTAATCCAAAAGTCTACAAGCAATAAATGCTGGAGAGGATGTGGAGAAAAGGGAACCCTCTTACACTGTTGGTGGGAATGCAAACTAGTACAGCCACTATGGAAAACAGTGTGGAGATTCCTTAAAAAACTGCAAATAGACCTGCCATATGACCCAGCAATCCCACTGCTGGGCATACACACCGAGGAAACCAGAATTGAAAGAGCCACGTGTACCCCAATGTTCATCGCCGCATTGTTTACAATAGCCAGGACATGGAAGCAACCTAGATGCCCATCAACTGACGAATGGATAAGAAAGCCATGACGAATGGTACATATACACAATGGAATATTACTCAGCATTAAAAAAAAATTCATTTGAATCAGTTCTACTCAGGTGAACGGAACTGGAGCCTATTATCCAGAGTGAAGTAAGCCAGAAGGAAAAACAACAATACAGTATTCTAATGCATATATATGGAATTTAGAAAGATGTCTCCTGCATGCGAGACAGCAAAAGAAACGCAGATGTATAGAACAGTCTCGTGGACTCTGTGGAAGAGGGCAAGGGTGGGATGATATGGGAGAATGGCATTGAAACATGTTAATTATCATATGTGAAATCAATAGCCAACCCAGGTCTGATGCTCAGGGCTGGTGCACTGGGATGACCCAGGGAGAGGGAATCGGAAGGGAAGAGGGAGGGGTGTTCTGGAGGGGGAACATATGTATATCCATGGTGGATTCATGTCAGTGTATGGCAAAACTAACACAATAAAGTAAAGAAAAAAAAGAAAAGAAAAGAAAAATTAAAAAAAAAAGAAAGAACTGATGCTGAAACTGAACCTCCAGTACTTTGGCCACTTGATGCGAAGAACTGACTCCTTGGAAAAGACCGTGATGCTGGGAAAGATTGAAGGTGGGAGGAGAAGGGGACAACAGAGGATGAGATGGTTGGATGGCATCACTGACTCAGTGGATTTGAGTTTGAGCAAGCTTTGGGAGTTCGTGATGGACAGGGAAGCCTGGTGTGCAGTCCATGGGGTCACAAAGAGTTGGACACAACTGAGTGACTAAACTGAAGGATGCAAGAGATAGACGTTGGGAACATCCCCTTAGTAAGGTAACCCACTCCATAATTCTTGCCTGGGAAATTCCATGGACAGAGGATCCTGTGAGGCCTGCATTCCAGGAGGCCACAAAGAGTCAAACATTACTGAGCAATTGAGCACACGCATACACAGACACACACACAAGTATAGGTATACTCCTACTAATTTTATGAACTAATGTTACAAGGAAGATTAAGCCAATGATTAAATACTCAGGTGTCCCTGAAGCTAGAAGAAAGGCTACAGAATCATCTATTAACCTGTATTTCAGTTCCTTCCCAATCTTTGACAATATTTTTGTTACTTTTCATCCATTTTTGCCTTATAATCCTTAATTTAGCACTTCTAAAGTATTTGTTGCATAAAAATAAACATACTAACATATCAAAACATCAACAATTACCCAGACCTTTAGTATCTAATAAAGATTTGGGATAAAAAGTGTATTAACTTCGATTATACAAATTTCTGATATTTCTTTACTAACTGGACTACACTTTTACCCCATTTAACCATAGTCTTTTGCAGCTTTGTAAAGGTTTGTACTGAGGCATTCACCTGTATGTGCAAGTTTTTCAAAACTAGATTTCTGCTTTGATTCAGTCCCATGATTTAATACATGGGTTCCCCAAACTCCCTGTTTCTCTTGGTATAGTGGGGTCAGTGTTGAGTGAAATGTCAAAAAGTGTTTGCTTCCGAGTACTTATGGCCTGGGTGCAACTCAGGTGTAATGTGGAGGACTTCTAGTTTCTGATCCAGCATGGAAGGAACAGTAAAAGGCCAAATAATCTGGAAAGTCAACAATTCTTCTTATATATGTTGAGTAGTGAGATCACTGTCCTGACAGCTGCAGAGACAGGCAGATATGACTCACAACTTCCCAGGGTAGAAATCCATGAGTAGAAACCTCTGTGATAAGTACCAGTGTAGGAAAACTTGCAATGTAATTGATGAATTGCTGGAGGCTTAGTGTAGACAACTCAGACTTAAAAACTTCAAGGGAATTCCCACACTTGTAAGTTTTACCTTGGAGCACTCTATCAGGTTCTCTAAGAGAATAACAGAGAAAAATCTGAGCTTTCAGCCAGGAGAGGGCAAAAATAATTACTTGGGAGTATATCAGGATATTCTGCTCTTAACAAGGCCAGCCCTCAGGAGAAACTAACCAATTAGAGCCTAGAAACTAACCAATTAGAATTTAATAACAACATAACTAATCTGGGGAAGGGTAAATATCCAATTCTAGCTCCAGGACTGAAATGCACTTGGGAAAATCACGGCCTAGGAACATAGGTCCACTGAAAGACTGAGATATAATCAGACTGTAGAATCCTCCCTTACCCCCATTCTTCACCATTACATCACTGAAGGTCTACGTACTGGAGTTTCTTTCACCTGGTATATAATGCACAGCTTTCAACAAAGTATTACTATTACATTAATAGACAATAAAAAGCACAGTTTGAAGAGAGGGAAAATATCAAAACAAGAATCACATATGACAAAGATTTTGGAATCATCAGACCATGACTTTAGAGAAACTATATTTAATGGCTCTAATGGAACTGTAGAAACATGCAAGAACAGATGGAAGTGTAAGCAAATAAAGGGAAAGTCTAAGAAAGTGGTGAGCATATTGTATATCCCCCCAAATATTATGTACTCCATGAGATTATCAGTAAAGCATGTTCTACTTCTACTTGCTGTTCAGTTTGATAGTTGTCACAAGACTTCCAGAATTATCTACTACATGAACTGGGGCAAATTGCCAATGATGTGTGACTGCGATATCACGGCAATATTCACCATTTTGCATATCTAATTCTTTAACCTTCCTTTTGCGTAACATCTTGTATGCATTCACACACAGTAAAGCTTTTTAAAGTATACAGAGCAAGTGCTAACACATGCTGCACTTCATACTCTGGATAGTCTCTTTAACAAGCAACATCCTGATTCATAGAAACACATGACATTAGTTTTAAGCCAGCTGCATCAAGGGATGCCGGTTGGCATCTTTCCTCTGAACCTTCCAGAGAGACTTCTTGGATACATCTTATAGACATCATTCAAATACCATTCCCAGCAGAATATGAATCTATGGATTTCTTCCAGCAGTGGCCATAAATTCGTTCAACACCTAAAGGAAACAACTGAGAAAATTACTCTTCTGACCAGAGATGTTCTCTTTCTTTAAGACATCATCACCAATTTAAATGGCCACTTGCTGGGGAACACTGTGAGACTTTTCTAAAGCCATCGGTCTCCAGCATTCAAAGCAGAGACTATCTCGCTTTTACAAATTATTGTGATAGGAACTGAAGACTGTTAACTCCAGTGATGAAAGAACAATGTTGAATGTAGGTGGCAGAAGCAGCCATATTTTAAAATTATCCCTGAAAAGGGTGGGAAAATATTGGAGAAACTTATGGTGGTAGAATATAAAAATGACATTGTAGATGTATTTGCAAAATATTTCAAATCAAGTTAGTCATTCCTACATACCATTCTACACATGTCAGACCTTCCATAAAACAAAATACATGCTTCCACTCAATATGAAGCAGTTAATGACCTTCCTTCTTACAAAGATGTTCTTAGAATTAGGAAGTATCACTATAAACAAAGCTAGTAGAGGTGATGGAATTCCAGTTGAGCTATTTCAAATCCTAAAAGACAATGCTGTAAAAGTTCTGCACTCAATATGCCAGCAAATTTGGAAAACTCAAAAGTGGCCACAGGACTGGAAAAGATCAGTTTTCATTCCAATCATGCACAATTGCATTCATCTAACACACTAGTAAAGTGATGCTCAAAATTCTCCAAGCCAGGCTTCAGCAGTATGTGAACTGTGAATTTCCAGATGTTCAAGCTGGATTTAGAAAAGGCAGATGAACCAGAGATCAAATTGCCAACATCTTTGGATCATCGAAAAAGCAAGAGAGTTCCAGGAAAACATCTACTTCTGCTTTATTGACTATGCTGAAGTCTTTGTGTGGATCACAACAAACTGTGAAAAATTCTTAAAGAGATGAGAATACCAGACCACATGACCTGCCTCTTGAGAAATCGGTGTGCAGGTGGGGAAGCAACAGTTAGAACTGAACATGGAACAACAGATTGTTTCCAAATCGGGAAAGGAATACGTCAAGGCTGTATACTGTCACCCTGCTTATTTAACTTACATGCAGAGTACATCAGGAGAAATGCTGGGCTGGATGAAGCACAAGCTGGAATCATAATTGCCGGGAGAAATATCAATAACCTCATATATGCAGATGACACCAGCCTAATGGCAGAAAGCAAAGAACTAAAGAGCCTCTTGATGAAAGTGAAAGAGGAGAGTGAAAAAGTTGGCTTAAAATTCAACATTCAGAAAACTAAGATCATGGCATCTGGTCCTATCACTTCATGGCAAATAGATGGGGAAACAGTGGCTGACTTTATTTTGGGGGGCTCCAAAATCAGTGCAGATGGTGATTGCAGCCTTGAAACTAAGACACTTGCTCCTTGGAAGAAAAGTTATGACCAACCTAGACAGCTTATTAAAAAGCAGAGGCATTACTTTGCCAACAAAGGTCCATCTAGTCAAAGCTATGTCTTTTCCAGTAGTCATGTATGGGTGTGAGATTTGGACTATAAAGAAAGCTGAGCGCTGAAGATTTGATGCTTTTGAATTGTGGTGTTGGAGAAGACTCTTCAGAGTCCCTTGGATTGCAAAGAGATCCAACCAGTCTGTCCTAAAGGAAATCGTAAAGGGTCTTCCCTGATAGCTCAGATGGTAAAGTGTCTACTTGCAATGTGGAAGACCCAAGTTCGATCCCTGGGTCAGGAAGATCCCCTGGAGAAGGAAATGGTAACCCACTCCAGTACTCTTGCCTGGAAAATCCTATGGACTGAGGAGCCTGGTAGGCTACAATCCATGGGATCACAAAGAGTTGGACACGACTGAGCGACTTCACTTTACTTTACATTCATTGGAAGGACTGATGCTGAAGCTGAAACTCCAACACTTTGGCCACCAGATTGACTCACTGGAAAAAGACTCTGCTGCTGGGAAAGATTGAAGGCAGGAAGAGAAGGGGATGACAGAGGATCAGATGGTTGGATGGCATCACCAACTCAATGAACATGAGTTTGAGTAAACTCTGGGAGTTGGTGATGGACATGGGGCCTGAGGTGCTGCAGTCCATGGTGTCACAAAGAGTTGCAGCCACTGAGCAACTAAACTGAACTCACCTACTCAAAAAGGAGAGAAACAAAAATCTCAATAGTGCTTATGTCCATCTTTGGATAGTGGTCCTGACACCTGTGTCTACCATTAATTCCTCTTTAGTCAAAATCTCATCTCAGTTCTCTCTAATGCAAACTCCAAATTATTTTGTTAATTAGTACCACTTTACTATACAAAATGAGAAAAGGGAGCATTAGTTAGAACATATTCTATATATGAATATGTATAATATTCAGTTGGTGTGTTAGGTATTTTTTTCCAGAGAATTTTAATTAGGAAAAATCCATATCTTCTTTCCCTTTCCACTTTTATTTTTATTTCACACATATACACAAAAAATGATTTCACAAGTCCTTGCCATCTTCATGATAATGTCACATCCACCAGAAGTTTAATGACCTACATGTTCTTTTCTTTTCTCTCCTACTAAGGAGAGGATATGGACTTTATTTTCTATATTTGATCAAGTTTATTGTTTCTAAAATAGTTTTCCATTCCTACATTTTAATGATAAGGTCATTATCACCCAAATATATAAAGAGAATGAAAGAGAATGAGAGTTATTAAACTGCTTTTTTTAATTTAATGATCTATCAAGATTCTTTTTAAAAAAGGACTCATGATGTTGTTGATAGCTGTTGCAGGCTGGGAGGAGACGCTTTCAAAAATATTGGTGTTCTGACCACAGATTTTGGAGGAACTCCACAATTTCCTTTTAAAACTCTAAGAATGCCTGTATGGGAATAAAAGAGAATATGGTCATCTGGGAAAAATCAGAGCTGGCCTAATCCAGGAGAAGGATGCCTGAAAGTAGGTCACTTGACTAATAGCTTGAGGGGTGACTTGTATTATTTTCTCTTCTTTTAAAATGAGAAGTAAAGAGGAATCACAACCGAAAATGTGCTTAATAAATAAAACAAATGAAATTTGTCACTCTAGCTCTTAAAGTCATCTGATTTTTATCATGTGGGAAAATACAAACACCAATACCATTGCCATCATTTTCCCATTTGGATCTAAGTGCACAGTGTATAATTGAAAGAGACAGAAACAGTATTAATCTGTTAAATCACTTGGGATACCACAGTCTCCTAGATACTATATATAAGAAATCATTTAGGGATTTCTTTAGGTGGATTATATGGAACCATGAATAGATCAAGAGACTAATTGGAATTTTTTAAGTTCCAAAATCCAACATGAAAACATACACATCTCAAGGATAATTTTTACAGCAACATTATTTCAATATCTTATTTTATTCATACTTTTATGTGGTAAGATTGTATCATCTGTGTAGGGGCTGACTGGTTCTTTAAAAGGAAAACATTTACTTGATTAAAACCATCATTCTACTCTGTGTGTCCTCAGGGAAATTGTTTGCCAACAAAATTCTAGAAAACACACTAAGAAATCAGTTCAAAGTTTACATTCAAATTAATTTACCTAAAAAAAATGATTATCAGTTTATAAGTCCTCAAAGAACAGAATGAGATTTAAGATGAAAATAGTCGCTTAAGTTAGACCATAGATTTGTTAAAAGCAATCTCTTTTCTCTCTCTTTTTTTTCCTAAGACTCAAACTTAGCCCACCTTGGAGAGAATGTAAGTCACATGTTAGCAAAAGAAAGAACCTCTGGCAAGAGGATTCCTGGGTACTGAAACTGGTAAATTTACTTCAAAACATCCACAGCTGCTGTTTCAGTTATAATTGAGGGCTTTGATTTCTGAAATCTGGAGAGAGAATCATTGTCTTTGATTTTAATTTTATTTCACTACAGCTCAAGGCATGCTTTACTATAGGGATTAATGTCTCTTTTAATTTAATGAAAATCTAGTGAATCAATAAAAAAAATACACAAATGCATTTCAAATTTAGTAGTCTTTTTATTATTATTTTTATACTGTTCCATTAATGAATAAAAGGACTGATTTTAAAACATTTATTATTTTATTATTGTTTTATGTGACAAATATAAGCTCCAAACATGAGTAAGAGCTATATTTTCTAGTATTTCTGTAAAGAGTTGATTGTAGAGGGAATTTTATATATATATCTTTTTCTTTTTTATTTACTATATGACAGGATTTCAGATTTAGTACTAACTGATTCACAATAATATTTTTAATAATTTTGGACCTCTTCTTGAGCATGAAGTGTCTATTATATGATATTCTGGGATCAGTGATTGGAGAAAGAAATGGCAACCCACTCCAGTATTTTTGCCTGGGAAATCCCATGGATGGAGAAGCCTGGTAGGCCACAGTACATAGGGTGGCAAAGAGTTGGGCACAACTTAAAAACTAAACAACAACAATGTTTCATAATAGTCTTTTATAATCCTATATATTTCCTATAATCCTATATATTTTATAATCCTATATATTTGCAATGTTTCTTTAATTTCTAATTTTATATATTTGATTCTCCTCTTGTTTCTTTGTCTAGCTTGTTTTACCAATTTTATCTTTTCCAAAATCAGTTCTTAGTTTCATTAATTCTATTTTTCCCTAGTCTCTATTGCATTTATTTCTCTCCCATCTTTTTTATTTCCTTCCTTCAGCTAACTTTGGTGTTAATTTTTTCTTCTCTTTCTAGTTCAATGAGACATACAATTAGATTGTTTGAGATCTTTCTGATTTCTTAATATACATAATTTTTTGCTATAAACTTTCCTCTCAGAACTACATTTTACAGCAGCCCCTAGTTTTGGTACACTGTAATTCTACTTTCATTTATTTTTAATTTTTTAACTTCCCTCTTGATTTCTTCTTTCATCCATTGGTTATCCAGAAGTTTGTTGTTTAATTTCACATATTTGTAGATTTTTCATATTTCCTCTTTCTCTTGATTTCTGTTTTCATACTATTGTGGCCAGAAAAGATAGTTGGTGTGATTTCAGTCATCTTAAATTTGCTAAAACTTGTTTTGTATCCTGCCATATGATCTATTCTGGAAAATGTCCTGTATACACTTGAACAAAAGGTGTATTCTACTGCCGTTAGATGGAAATGCTGTGTATAAGTCTCTTTGGTCTAAAGCCTGGTTCAGTTGCAATGTTTCTCTGTTGATTTTTCTGCCTGAAGATCAGGAACAAGACAAGGATGCTCATTGTCACCACTCTTACTCAGTATAGTGCTGGAAGTCCTAGCTAGTACAGTTAAGCAAGGCATCCAAATCAGAAAGGAAGAAGTAAAATTGTCATTGTTTGCAGATGTTATAATTTTGGTTTGTTTGTGCAATTAGGTAAATAAGGACTCAGTTCTCTGTTTTATAGCTTTCTGGACTGACTATCTTTGTATATTAGTGATGATCATATTCTTGCATGATAGCATTTCAATCAAGAAGGAAAGAACTTTGATGTTCTCTTGACTTCACTCTGATCTTTTATTTTTCCCAGAAATCCTTCCAGAGGACTTCCACTTATATTTCACTAGCAAAGAAATGGGTTAGGTCCTACCCTACTGCCAGTGATGCCACCCGAATTGTCTTTGGCCCTGAGGCTAGGCACACTGCTGTTTTGTTGTCTTGAAAGTAGACAGAATGGCTACGTGGAAGACAAAAAGAGTATCTGGCAACTTCAGCAATCAATATATCTAATTTTATTCAGATCATGAAGAATATATTAAATTTCCTTTGTTCCAGAGGCTCAGATATTAAAATGAAAAAAATGCATAGTCCCTGTGCTTAAGGAGCTCACAGTATTTTCATGCATTTAAAAAAATAAGCAATTAAAGTTGTGATAAATCTATTCATAAGTGATAACGGAGTTGTGGATGGGGCTGAGGAGAAAGGGACTCATGTTGACAAGTGGGAGGGGAACATATTACCATTTACTAAACTTCTTGTTCCCAACTTTATAAGTATATATTGAATAAATTAGTTGAGTGGAAAATAATTTTCACAAAGATATGTCAACTGGAGAGCTGAGATAATTAATAAATATTGGTTTAGAACTCATGACTACACCCAGGGCCAGAATACCTTTCATCATGTATTCATTCATATGCTTTAAAAAATCACATTGTAAAATTTTGTCTAATTGCTTAAACATAAACCCATACTCCCTTTTTAAAAGTGTAGACATTCTACTTTACATATAAACATTTTTAACAGAATTAATGCTGTGGATCAGATCAGATTGGAGCTTATTTAATTGGACTTTGGTCACATCCAGTAAATCCACCAACCCACTATAACACTGTTGGTGTTAATTTCCCACTGGGCTTTATTAGAGATGAGACTTCATTCATATAAAGGAAGAAAGAAACATAGTCATAAAATTAACTGATCTTAAAGTTTTCTGCAGTTTATCTCAAAAATATCCTGTTGAAGGGCTACTTTAAAAATGAAGAAAATTTTATGTTAATTGGAAGAACTATTTTGTGATGCCAATTACATCAACACAGTGTGTTTATTCTTAGTGTATAATATTCACTAGATCTTCTAAGTCCCCCAGAAAAGTTTTGAAACAGGAGAAAAGGTTCAATTCTAATTAGAAGCGGGTTGATCAGAGGAATTTATTTAAGGGGGATTAACTATCCACTCAGAAACAAAGGGCCAAATACTTATTCCTTCTTAGCTTCAAAAGGAGCTCCAAGCAAGTGAGACAAGTGGAGTGAAGAGAAAGGAAATGGAATCTGGCTCCATTTCGCATCTTTCTAAAAATGCAAAGGGATAAGTGACTGCTTTGAGCTAGATAATTAGAAATCTGAGTTGTAAACGTGAAGCAGTAACATTGGATATTACACTTCCAGCTTATCTTGAAAGTTTAAATTAAAATGTTGCTTGGGAGCAAAATTTTCAAAACAGCAAATACTCTTAATGATTTTACCAGGTCATTGACTTAGTATATATTCTTTGTCTTTTGTCTGGAATTTTCAGATTATATTTGCTGTTAAAATATAATATTATATTGTGCTTCTGTGTACTAACTTGGAAGATGATGGCTACTAATGATTTTATGTTTGACATTTTAAAGTAAGTGTTTCAAACTATTACTGTTAAATTAACATCTTTGAAATGTGTTTTCACTTGCAATATTAATTTTTTCTACAATATTGAAAACTGCAAAATAAATAAGCAAAAACAGTAAAAGAGTTTTAGAAGTATTGACTTCAAACATTAGGGTAAATTAATTTATTACAAGAATAGTCTTTTTCACAGAAGAAATAATAACTATACCTACTTTTGATCAAAATAAATAATGATTTTTAAAGCTGCAGTGATTATTGGTATCTATTACAGAATGAAAAATCAATCAAGTTCTAAACAAATTAATAATCCACTCAGTTAAAGACCAAGGGAAAAGCTCTTGCCTATGTTTTCAGAAGATCTCAGGTCTTCCTTGGTAGAGAGATAATATTAAACTTCAGATTTTTGTCAGGTGATAGAGAATATATTCCAAATCAGTTTTTCACATGAGAAGAATGATTTCCCTTGAAGAAATTCCTACCTGGAATGTTATAAATAATTGTTACTGTAAACACCTTCACTATTTTCAGGCAACTGTGTGAATACAGAATAATGAATTTACTTTCAAAATAGCATTGGCTTGAGATGAAACCCCTGTTAAACTTGCTGTGGGGCTTTACAGGTGGCTCAGTGGTAAAGAGGAGAAGGCAGTGGCAACCCACTCCAGTACTCTCACCTGGAAAAATCCAAGGACGGAGGAGCCTGGTGGGCTGCAGTCAGTGGGGTGGTACAGTTGGACACGACTGAAGCAACTTAGCAGCAGCAGCAGCAGTAGTAAAGAATCCACCTGCCAATGCAGGAGATGCAGGAGATGTGGGTTTGATACCTGGGTCAGGAAGATCACCTGCAGGAAGAAATGGCAACCCATTCCAAATTTTTTTCCTGGAAAATCCCATGGACAGAGGAGCCTGGCAGGCTGCAGTCCATGGCGTCACAAAGAGCCGGACACGACTGAGCAACTAAGCACACACAAACTTTCTGTGGCTGAAAAGAGATAAAGAAATGTCATTTCAAAATTACAAAAGAAGAAGATACCATTAAGAGATAAGACCCATTTTTCCATTTAACATGGCACATGGTTTTCATCCTTTTAAAAAACACATAGAAGTAATAAGTGCCTTTTGTGAAAAAATGTTAACAATCGAAGGTATTACATAAATATTACAAATCCTCTCTCCCAAGCTCAAATTGCTCACCCAGGGAATGTTTTCATCTGTATCCCTCCAGACCTGTCAGTAAAACCACACTATAAATAATGTTTAGGAACTCTCTCTTTTCACCTGACATAACTTATAATTCTTTTCATTGCTAAAAAAATTTATTTTAATGATTATGTTAAGTATGAAATGGTATAGAGATCATATGATTTATCTAACTAATCCTGTTTCCAGGCTACCACCTTTCCAAAGGTGCTGCAGATAATCCCAATGAATTGTTAAGCTATTTATGTGGATAATTTGTAGAAATTAAATTTCTTGGGGGCTGAAAGAATAACAACAAAAACCCTTTGCTTATACTGTAGTAAAAAGTTTTCCTTGATCTTTTTCAATTTATTTCTGGTAGATTTCCTAAATGAGTTAGTAATAAAATTTTAATTTTTATGTGATTAAATGTACTTCGTGTATAGTTTTTAGGTTTCTATCATACTTGTGAAGGATATAGTGTGCCTTTAGATTAAAACATTACCTCTTCTTTTATTTTTTAAAGAACATATACAATTCATTGTTTTTGTGTTAATATTAAGAAAGGTAATAGTTTAGAATGTCAGAAAATTAGCATTGAAATCATTTCACAGTTTGCTGAACTTGGAACATAGATATCCTTGAATTCAACTTTCTTCTATTAGCCTAGTAATATTCTTAGGAAAGGAGTGTCATAGATTAAAATGGTTTTAAGATTTCTAGTAAGGCTCTCTTCTTGTTTAATTTGTCTTCAACATTGACTTAACAATGCCCTAGATGGGAAATCAGTAAGAACATTTCTAAATATATGAAATTTATCAAAAAATTTATTCACAGATATAGTTTCTGTCTTCCCATAAGATAAAATAGACAATAGTAAATATTTATTAAGTGCTTATAAAAGGCCAGATACTGTGGTAAACAATGAAATGGGATACACTTAGCAAAACAAGCACAAAAGCTGCATTCCTAGGTTCTTATCTGTGGATCTATAAGATTTACAATTCATTTAAAAGTATCATCTTTCCCTTGACATTTTTCCTTGGAAAAATTGTCTATATTTTCAAATGGAAAACTAAATCATCAGTCCAAAAGTGATATCTAAATAATAATAAAATATTAACAACCTTTTAACCATTTATTGATATGTACAAGTGCCTATACTTTGCATATCACTTTTGACACTGCTTACAACCTTAACTGATCAGAAGTGGGTTTCTAGTTTAGAGATGTTACATTTAGAAAGCCTAACTATTTTTCCCAAAGATACAAAATACCTCTGATCTGTATCTTTGGGTAAGCCAACACAGTTAACGCCTGCATATTGTCAACAATAGACCACAATTCTTTATTTTTGGAGTTATGTAGTTTTAATGTTGACTTTCAGATTAAACTGGCTTGGGATCTATTCCCATCTCAATTCTACCTTCACAGGCTTTTTAGCAAGATTCTAACATTTTATGACTTTAAATGACTTGACATATGATGTCAATCTAAAAACGAGACCAAATTTTTGTGTATTTTGAATCTTTATGATAGTTGAGAAAATATAAGACATCAAGAATGTTTATAAGTATGTATATATTTCTGGGAATGATTATGTATTTTACTTACTATTTCTATAATGCATATGTTCATACATTAAAGTAAACTTACATAAAATTTTGGCTTTCCTGATAGCTCAGTTGGTAAAGAATCTGCCTGTAATGTAGGAGACCCTGGTTTGACTGCTGGGTCAGGAAGATCTGCTGGAGAAGGAATAGACTATCCACTCCAGTATTTTTGGGCTTCGCAAAGAATCCTTCTGCAGTGTGGGAGGGGAGACCTGGGTTCGATCCCTGGGTTGGGAAGATCCCCTGGAGAAGGGAAAAGTTACCCACTCCAGTATTCTGACCCAGAGAATTCCATGGACTCTTCCAAGGACTATACATAAAACTTTGAAATGTAGTTTCATAAGCCACTAATTTTCAATAGATTGCTGATATTGATTTTTTTTTAGTTTTGATGATGTTTCTTAATTTGGATGGCTATAATAGTGGTTCACTCTCTTTGGGGAAAATTTAACAAAAAATACTATTTTCATTTGAAATAAACATTTTTATTTTATCCAAGTAACATATAATTCTAAAGCTTTAGTATTTCCAAATATATACTGTTAAATACTTCACCTATTCTCTGGTCAGTTATTTTAGTTCTCTGAAACTCAATTTCTTTTCTGTAAAAAGAGAATAACACATCATATAGCTTGCCATGAAACTGAAATAAAATATCTACTTAAGTATATATAATGCCTTATACTTACATGCTCAATGAATGGAAATAACCATTCTCCTTGACAAGGACAGCTCATAGGTACTAAACTTGAAATAGAAAAGTGATGGAGAAAAAAATGTCATTAACTGTTTATTCTGGACAGTCAATGGACTAGGTTTCAATATTACAATTCCTTAGATCTGTCAAGTGAAATTGCCAAAGACACTGCTTCTCAAACTTTTCTCTGACGTACTGTTTACAAAAGGGAAAAATTCCTGACAATTTGAAGCACACATAAAAATTATTAAGTTTTTATTTTAAAATTAATGCTAATTTTTTTTAAAATTTTCTTTACTTTATTGTGTTGGTTTTGCTATACAATGACATGAAACCGCCATGGGTTTACATATGCTCCCCTCCAGAACCCCCCTCCCTCCTCCTTCCCAATTCCCTCCCCCTGGGACATCTCAGTGCACCAGCCCCGAGCATCAACCCTGGGCTGGCGATTGATTTCACATATGATAATTAACATGTTTCAATGCCATTCTCCCATATCATCCCACTCTTGCCCTCTTCCACAGAGCCCACAAGTCTGTTCTATACATCTGTGTTCCTTTTGCTGTCTCGCATGCAGGGTTCTCGTGATGCTAATTTTATATTTAGCTCCATCATAAGAAAGGGATGCAATAAAAGGTGGTGATTAAATCATAGAGTTTGGAGCAAAACAGAAAAGAATTCAAATCTAGGATATGACCCATCTAGCAAAACTGACAGTTATCTCACATTTACCTTGGCAAATACTAATAGACAATGACAGTATTTTCATAAAATATTATTATCTCAATGTTATGGTTTTAGATTTTGTCCGTATGCATTGGAAATGAGAAGATTTAGTATGGAGCAACTTGATTCCATAAATGTTAGATGTAAAAATCTTTGGTTTTGTAGATTACTCTAGTCTGTGACCTACAGAACTGGTTTTACTGCTGTAACAGATTGAGTAAACAAGAACTTTAGAAACAGACATTTCTTTCTCTCTTGCGTAAAATTACTGAAGTTGTTCCAGGACTATAGGGATGCATCACAGTTAGGAGAAACCCAGAATCTCCCCACTGGGTTGCTCTGCCATGTGTAAAAAGAATCTTCCATCCAGTAGTTCATAAAAGTTGCCCCAGTTCTTGCTGTTATGTTTCACTCTAGGTAGTAAAGTGGGACAAACAGAGAGCAGGGCATGATCCTTTTAGGACATTCTGTCGAAGCTGCACATGTCCCTCTGGGTCACTTTTCCTTGGCCCTTACTTTCTGCAATGGAGAGTTGATATTATAGTCTCTAATTTAGTAGCTATGCACACGGGTAACAAGTGAGGGTCCTGTAATTAATGGAAGAAGGGGAGCATCCATCATAAAGGAACTCTACCATCTCAGTTACTGTCTCATTTATGTCCATGCCAGACAAGAAGAATTCTGAAGGTAGGGGTCAACATTACTCTAGATTACGTTCTGCTTTGATTTCTACTGCCAGTTCCCACCAGATTCCTGAATCACCCAGGGCCAAACAAACAGATGGGCACGGCTGCCTTGACTTGTGACTCTTCTCTATACTAACATTTTCAAAACAGCATGGACAAGTTGGAATATACTCTAAAGCGCTAACTGAAAGAGGAATTTCAATAAAACTAAGCAAAACAATGAAAGCATTTAGAGAGTTGAAAATGAAGTAGATCAAATAACATGAAACAAGCAAAGGAAAGGTTGACTGGATAAAGATTCCTTAATTGGCCTTGATGCTAGATAAAGATATAAATCTAAATTCAGAGTACATGGTGTTCAGGTCTACCAGAAACATCATTGCATCTGAGAAACTATGAATTTTCTTCGTAAAACCTTGTGCAAATTCACCATATCTCCATTTTTACATCCCTGGGACCTCTGGTTACATCTTGACTCTTTTGCTGATATTTTTTAAACTTATGAAGCCTATCCTTATCTCTGGATTCCCTCCACAAATATTTTTCTATATATTATTTTAGAAATTGTATTCATTTTTAAATATTCAGCTGCGCTGGGTCTTTGTTGCTGCCCACAGGCTTTCTCTAGTAGTAAGCAAAGACAACTCTCTAGTTGTGGTGGATGGGCTTCTTGTTGTGCTGGCTTCTTTTGTTGCAAAGCACAGGCTCTAGGTGAAGCACAAGCTTCAGTAGTTGTGGTTCACAGGCTTACTTGCCACATGGCATGTGGAATCTTCCCAGACCAGGGATCAAACCCATGTCCCCTGCATTGACAGGTGGATTCTTAACCACTGGACGACCAGGGAAGTTCTATACATTTTTTAAACCTGTTCCTTTGTTAACCTGAGTTTCTTCTATTTTGTTTATTTGAGATCTTCTGGTCTTTGTTTTCTGAAAACATACTGTAAGTCGTGACCTATGATGCTCAGTCATATTACAGCCCTGAAATTGCTGATTATCCAGTTTTGAGACCTGGTGAATTGATTTTCTTTAACTCTTCTCTACAGCAATAGGATTACTTAGTTCTCCTTGACAAACATCATCATTTTCTAGAGCTGACTACTGTGGTCTGAATGTTTGTGTCACCTCAAAATTCATATTTTAAAATCCTAACCTCTATAGATGTCAGTATCAGCAAATGGGGGCTTTGGGAGGTGCCTTGAAGGCAGAGCTCGTCTGAATGGGATTAGTGACTTATGAAAGAGGTTCCAGGGGATCCTTGTCCCTTCCACTATGGAAGGACACAGGACAAAAATATCATCTGTGAACTAGGAAGAGAATCCCTCACCAGAACACATCATGTTGGCACCTTGATCTTTAAGTGCCCAGACTCCAGGACTATGATCAGTAAATTTCTGTGTTTTATGAAGCCACCTACTCAATGGTGCTTTGTTATAGCAGCCAGAATGGACTAAGATGCTAACCATTCTTTTTTTATTATTATTATTATTTTAATTTTCTTTACATTATCGTGTTGGTTTTGCCATACATTGACATGAATCTGCCATGGGTATACATGTGTTCCCCTTCCAGAACCCCCCTCCCACCTCCCTTGATAAGGTCTTCCAGGAAACCAGAGACAGACTCTAATCCTTTCCTATTTCAAAGCCTATGGTAGTTTTTTAGAATGTCAATGATCTTTACCTCTGAGATGCTTAAAACTCTAAACTAATTTGAAAGGATTTAACTTCAGATTACCAGACTGGCTCAATGACCCATGGCTTGAATATTCTTCTAAAAATAGGTGATTTTCTAAGATTGCACAGCAGTCAATAATTCATTTATTTCCTACTATTTGATTATGAATAAAGCATGTTTTACTAATTTCTGTGATTATTTTTCACCTTGAGTGAACTTCAGAATCTACACTGTTCCCTGTGGCACCTTCCTCTCTGCTCCACCGCTGGACACCCTGCTGACACTTCCTGTTGATGTGTGCCGTTGATAAACTCAAGGCCAGCTCACTTGTATGGGTTCCACTCATCCTTCATGCACACCTTTGCCCCAACTTGGTTCTATCTCTTAAAACAGACCACCCTAGATTTTACCCGAAATTTCAAGGGGCGATTGAAATCGAATGCCCATATCCCTCATCCCAGCACCCTTATGGCAGAACTGCTGGCCCAGTCCTCATCTGTCTTTTATCTTCCTACTGAAAACACATGAAATTTTCTGAGAAACTGGTAGGCAGCACCTCTCTCAACCATTTGTAACTCACTATCTGGTAGCACATGTTGTATACAGACTTCAGAAAACAGATTTAAAATTTTTCCATTCAGTACTTAAGCAAGCCAAAAATAAGACTCACTGCTTGGGACTGTCTTAAGTTTGTTTGTTTTTTCCCAACTATCACCCTCTCTCAAACCGGATTTTCAGTCTGGTTTGAGCTGACGGTTTGCTCCTCACATTTCTCTCTCTGGACAGCTCTGTTTTATTGCCCTTGGAAATATCTCCATTTACTCCATTTTTATGAATAGGTGGGACTTCCCTGCTTGATGTAGTGAGTTTTATTTGTGACTCGAATTAAACACAGTATTTTCAAATTATTACATCTGTATTTTCTGCAAACATAGATGTCTCATAATGCACAGAAAAATTTAAATATATTAACTACAAGAGGTGAAAATATTATGAAATCTCTCCCAAGTAATTACAATCAATATTGCACACAATTCTCAAACTTCTTCTATGCATATGTTGTCATTTGGCCATATTACATCAATGTAATTTTATATAGATAAGATCATACTACCATATGTTCTTGTAAATGATTTCTTCAATCTCACAACAATTCTTAGGGATTTTGTCTATTAATGAATATAGAAAGACATCCTTTTTCAAAAGTATGCTATATTCCAGTTCATAAAAGGGCCATAATTCATCTTGTTAATCCTCTATCCACGTTGTTGTTTAGTCACTAAGTCATGTCCAACTCTTCTGCGACCCCATGGGCTGTAGTCCACCAGGCTTCTCTGTCAATGGGATTTCCCAGGCAAGAATATGGCAGTGAATTTCCATTTCCTTCTCCAGGGGATTTTTCTGACCCAGGGATCAAACTCATGTCTCCTGCTTAACAGGCAGATTCTCTACCATTGAGCCACCAGGGAAGCCCTCTGTCAGTATTATGATTTAGTTAAAAAAAAAATATATATATATATATATGCTTTTAAGTTGTGTCTGTATTTTTAACTTCTTTTCCTTAGTCTTTTAGCTTGACTATTTTATAGTTCAGTTGTCATTATGAAACTATTCAGCTCTTTTTATAAAATAAAGAAGATACTAAAAATGTTAGAACTAAAAAATAACTGAAATCTTCATAGGCTAGAGTTTTCCCTCAGACTCAGCTCCCAGGGTTGTGTAAACAAGTAGAATATAATTCTGAACAAAATTTATAAATGTCTTACATATTTGTTCTTACCCAATCACTTTCAAAACACTTCCACTCTTTGAAATATAGAGATTTCCAATAACATTGTCTGAAGTAAAGGCATGTATGTCCTGGTCTTCCATTGAAATTAACAAAAAGCAGCAAGTGGAACTACATGAATTCTATAGTTGTTAAATCAGGGGCTCTTGAACCAGACTGCCCGAGTTTAATTTCTGAATTCATCCTTTACTAGCTGTGTGGTCTTTAGCAGATTCCTTAATCTCTCTGTATCTCATTGTGCTCATTTGTAAATCAAGACTGATTATGTCTTTACCTTATAGAGGTTTTTCTTAAAGCTCAGAAGATTGCCCTGGTATTATATGAGCATTTATAAACTCCTTATTACAAAATATAGACTTAAACTGAAGAAAGTAGGGAAAACCACTAGACCATTCAGGTATGATGTAAATCAAATCCCCTATGATTATATAGTGGAAGTGACAAAGAGATTCAAGGGATTAGATCTGATAGAGTGCCTGAAGAACTATGGATGGAGGTTCATGACATTGTATAGGAGGTGGTGATCAAGATGATCCCTAAGAAAAAGAAATGCAAAAAGGCAAAATGGTTGTCTGAGGAGGGCTTACAAGTAGCTGAGAAAAGAAGAGAAGCTAAAGGCAAAGGAGACAAGGAAAGATATACCCATTTGAATGCAGAGTTCCAAAAACAAGAAGGAGAGATTTGAAAGCCTTCCTAAGTGATCAATGCAAAGAAATAGAGGAAAACAATAGAATGGGAAAGACTAGAGATCTCTTCAAGAAAACTAGAGATACCAAGGGAACATTTCATGCAAAGATGAGCACAAAAAGGAGAGAAACAGTATGGACCTAACAGAAGCAGAAGATATTAAGAAGAGGTGGCAAGAATAAACAGAAGAACTATACACAAAAAATCTTAATGTCCCAGATAACCATGGTGGTGTGATCACTCACCTAGAGTTAGAAATCCTGGGATGTGAAGTCAAGTGGACCTTAGGAAGCATCACTATAAACAAAGCTAGTGAGGAGATGGAATTCCAGCTGAACTATTTCAAATCCTGAAAGATGATGCTGTGAAAGTGCTGCACTCAATATGCCAGCAAATTTGGAAACCTCAGCAGTGGCCACAGGACTGGAAAAAGTCAGTTTTCATCCCAATCCTAAAGAAAGGCAATGCCAAAGAATGTTCAAACTACCACACAATTACACTTATTTCACACATTAGCAAAGTAATGCTCAAAATTCTCCAAGTGAGGCTTCAACAGTACATGAACTGAGAACTTACAGATGTTCAACCTGGATTTAGAAAAGGCAGAGAAACCAGAGATCAAATTGCCAACATCCACTGGATCATAGAAAAAAAGTAAGAGAATTCCAGAAAAACATCTGCTTTATTGACTACACCAAAGCCTAAGAGTTGTGGATCAAAACAAACTGTGGAAAATTCTTAAAGAAATGAGAATACCAGACCACCTTACCTGCTTCCTTAGAAATCTGTATGCAGGTCAAGAAGCACCAGTTAGAACTGGACATGGAACAACAGACTGGTTCCAAATTGGGAAAGGAGTATGTCAAGGCTGTATACTGTCACCCTACTTATTTAACTTATATGCAGAGTACATCACGCAAAATGCCAGGATGGATGAAGCACAAGCTGGAATCAAGATTGCCAGGAGAAATATCAATAACCTCATATATGAAGATGACACCACGCTTATGGAAGAAAGTGAAGAGGAACTAAACAGCCTCTTGATGAAAATGAAAGAGGAGAGTGAAAAAGGTGACTTAAAACTCAACACTCAAAACACCAAGATCATGGTATCTGGTCCCATCACTTCATGGCAAATAGATGGGGAAACAATAGAAACAGGGAGAAACTTTATTTTCTTGGGCTCCAAAATCAGTGCAGATGGTGACTGCAGCCATGAAATTAAAAGCCACTTGCTCCTTGGAAGAAAAGCTTTGGTAAACCTAGACAGCATATTAGAAAGCAGAGACATTATTTGCTGACAAATGTCCATCTAGACAAAGCTGTGTTTTTTCCAGTAGTCATGTATGGGTGTGAGAGTTGGACTGTGAAGAAAGCTGAGAGCCGAAGAATTGATGCTTTTGAAATTTGGTTTTGGAGAAGACTCTTGAGCGTCCCTTGGACTGTGAGGAAATCCAGCCAGTCAATCCTAAAGGAAATCAGTCCTGAATATTCTTTGATAGGACTGATGCTGAAGCTGAAATTCCAATACTTTGACCACCTGATGTGAAGAACTGACTCATTGGAAGATACTCTGATTCTGGGAGAGATTGAAGGCAGGAAGAGAAGGGGATGACAGAGGAAGAGATGGTTGGAAGGCATCACTGACTCGATGCACATGAGTTTGAGCCAGGTCCAGGAGTTGGTGATGGGCAGGGAAGTCTGGCATGCTGCAGTCCACCGGGCTGCACAGAGTCAGACATGACTGAGTGAACTGAATATGTTGTAATAATAAAATAATTATTATTTCTGATGAAACTGGAAATATGCCACAGTCAGGAGACATATTCTTTGAAGAAAACCTATAAATGTAGTGAAAAATGGGATCACTGTGTAATATGAATTCAGTAACACTTGCAGATCGTTATTATCACAGGAAATCCTTCACAATATGTTCCACGCTCTGAGTATCCAATCTAATGACTCCTTGCTTAGAATGGCACTTAAGGGAAGCCTCCCAGACTCCCATTTGACATACAGGAAGATGAGACAAGGATGAGTGGGGCGATGGGCTGGTTAACAATATGTCAGAGGGTTTGAGAAAAACTTGAGGTGACCAGTTTATAGCTGCTGATTTCGATTAGAGCAAGAGAAGTTACTACGAAATATGCCAAACACAGCCATCACACCAAACACTATCACCACACCAAACACCACCATCTTCCCGGGACACCCAACACTTTCTTGCCAAGCTAAGTTAGACTCAGACTGCCCCCAGGTACTGGTAGGAAAGTGACAGGAAGCTCTGGGTCCATAGGTGAGCTGTCTACTGATCCAGCTTGTTCCCCTGCCTGACCTGCTTCTCACACCATCTTATAACAAAGACCTGGCCAAGAAAAAGGTTTTCCTTTCACAGATGAGTAATAACCAGAAAGAAATCAGCACAAGGTCTGTGCAAAGGCAAGAAAAGAAGAACATAGCCAAAGATTCTCTAAATCCCAAGGACTGGTATTCATGATATACACTGATGAGAGCAACACATAGGATAATTTATACATACTTGTATTTATAACACAGAAAAATAAATCTAAACACTAAACTCAAATTGTTATAAAAAGTATACCTAGCAAAAGCAAAAGTAAGAAAACCTATAATTAAAAAGAACTAGAAAATAGAAAAGAAATAGAACTCATTTATTTAAAATGTAAGGAGACAATGTTCTAAGAAACGTGATATTTTTTAAAAAAAAATGGAGGCGTGATCAGAAATAGACGAGTGACTGTGTCTCAAGCACGTTATGGATTCAGGGTGATCAGTCTAGAATCATCAGTGTTTCTGTGATCTGGCTAGTCTGAGCAGCTAGCCTCTTCCCAGCTGGCCAACTTAATTATGTCCTTTTATTGCTCTTGCACCCCCCATGTCTTCCCAGGATGAGAAGGAAGCTACATAGCATCTTTAACATTAATATCGTATTTAGCCATAAACAGTGATCATTTGCTTCCACCTCAAGGGAGGCAAACCGAAGACAAAGTCCCATCTACCCACTTAGTCTTTCCAGAGTTCAGAATCTGGTATTTCTGGGTATGGTGTAGTCTTGTCTTAAACATATGCCCTCCCATTGTGTGTGTGTTAAGTTGCCTCAGTAGTGTCAGACTCTTTGTGACACTATGGACTGTAGCCCGCCAGGCTCCTCCGGCCATGGAATTGCTCAGTCAAGAATACTGGAGTAGACTGCCATTTCCTTCTTCAGAGGATCTTCTCAACCCAGGGACTGAGCCCATGTCTCTTACTATCTCCTGCATTGGCAGGCAGGTTCTTTACCACTAGTGCCGCCTGGGAAGCCCTCCCATTGTCCAGAGATAAACTAAAAGACCAGTCATATGCCTCCTCTCTCCTCATTATATGCATGCGCATGCACACACACACACACACACACACACACACACACACACACACACACACACACACACAAGTGAATATTGGGATGGGAGCAGATTAACAGAAAAAAAAAAAAAAGCCCCAGTCAGCAAAGGGAATAATAGGAAACACACCGCAGTCACTGATCCATACCAAGCATGTCCTGGCAGGCAGGAATTGTGAAGACCTCTCAGACCTGGTAACAAAGTAAGTTCCTCATTTACAGCCTAGTTCTACATGCTTGTGTGAACAGCCTTAATCTCTTGAGCTCTTGATTTTGTTCTCACAGACTTCTGCTTGAATATGAAGTAGCTACTGAAGGCTATACTTTCTTTGGGGCTTCTTGTCTTTTGAGCTTAGCTCTCTGCAGGTTTAGAAGCCTGGAGTTCGCCTTAAGGGTTGAGTAATCACAGGCATTGTAGGTCAAACTTGTGATTTCTTTGGCAATACTATTCCTTTAAAAAAAAAATAAACAGGTAGGTTCCCATCTAATTATTCACAGTGAGCTTCATAGGAAACCAATTACAGCTACTATCACTTCCCGGGTGGAGCAGTGGTAAAGAATCCATCTGCCAATGCAAGAGACACAAGAGATGCAGATTTTATCCTTGGGTTGGGAAGATCATCTGGAGGAAGAAATGGCAACCCACTCCAGTATTCTTGCCTGGAAAATTCCATGGACAGGAAACCTGGCGGACTACAGTCTATGGGGTCACAAAGAGTCAGACACAACTGAATGACTGAGCACACACTGAGCATATAGCTAACATCTTATCTGGTCATGATTTTAAACAGCTTCATGGAGATATAATTCACATATCAAATAATTCACTTATTTCAAGTGTTTAAAACACGTTAGAGTATTAAAAACATTTAATGGTTTTTAGCAAATTCAGACCCTGGAGGAGGACATGACAACCCACTCCAGTGTTCTTGCCTGGAAAATCTCATGGACTGAGGAGTCTGGCGGCTACAGTCCACAGGGTTGCAATGAGTCGGACACCATTGAAGCAACTGAGCATGCACGCATGTAGCATATTCAGAAAGTTGAGCAACTATCATGATAATCAAGAGAGCATTTTAATTACCCCAAAGATATCCTTTACCTGTTAAGAGTCACTCCTTACTCTCACCAACCCCTTCTCCCACCATGCACCACCAGTCCTGGGCAACCACTAACCTATTTTCTATCTCTCTGTATTTGCCTGTTCTGGAATTTTACATAAATGAAATCATTCACTTTCTGATCTTTTGAGACTGTTTTTCTTTCACTGACCATACTGTCTTCAAGGTTCATCTGTGTCATGAGATATAATAGTTCCTTGCTTCTTTTTCACTGCTTAATAATATTCATTTGTATGGGTATAACACATTTTATTTATCCATTCATCACTTGATGGGTATTTGGGTTGTTTCTACATTTTGGTTACCACAAACAATGCCATTAGAAACATTTGAAGACAAGATTTTTTGGATACATTATTTCTCTTGGATATATACCTAGGATATATATCTTGGGTATGTCTTAGGATATGCAGTAAAGAATCCACCTGCAATGCAGGAGCTGCAGGAGACATGGGTTCAATCTCTGGGTGGGGGAGAACACCCTGGAGGAGGGCATGGCAACCCACCCTAGTATTCTTGCCTGGAGAATCTCCATGGACAGAGGAGCCTGGCAGGCAATAAATAATCCATAGGGTCTCAAAGAGTTGGACATGACTGAAGCAACTTAACACACACACATAGATCATATAGTCACTCCATATTTAACATTTTGAAGAATTGCCAAACTGTGTCCCCAAATATCTGTTTCAATTTATATTCCAGCCAGCAATGCATGAAAATTCTTATTTTTTTTTTTACCATTCTTGTCAACGCTTGTTATTATCTGTTTTTTGATTATCACCATCCTACTGGGTGTGAAATGATAGCTCATTATGATTGCTCATTATTTTTAAGCTTTAACCTGTTTCCTTGGTTATCTTTTGTGTTTGGCCCATTCTCCTCATTCTTAATTTAACAGTGCCCACCCTGATGCCTCCCAAATGTGTAGATCAGGATGATATGTCAGAGTTTTACTGCTGAGCTGGTTCCTAACATCTGACAGAGAAAAATAATGGGAATTCCTGTGAGTAATCTTCTTATATCCTTTCGTTTGGAGCTATTGAAGCAATTGGCTTTTTCCTAAATTATTGAAGCTTCAGTCAGTTTAGATACGGGGCCACAGGTAGCCTGCATAGAACTCTTGCTTCTTTCTATGTCACAGCCTTACAATATTGTACCCCATCATCTATAATAATTATATAGGAGAAAAGTGGTACTTATTTGCAAACTAGCTAATTATTTCCTATAGTGTAGCATCTTAATAAAAGAAGCTGTCAACCTATCAATATTTTCATCTTGTTTTTTCATTTTTAATTGGAAGCTAATTACTTTACAATTTGTGGTGGTTTTTGACATACATTCACATGAATCCGCCACAGGTGTACATGTGTTCTCCATCCTGACCCTCCTTCCCACCTCCCTTCCCATCCTATCTCTCAGGGTCATTCCAGTGCACCAGCCCTGAGCACCCTGCCTCATGCATCGAACCTGGACTGGTGATTTATTTCACATACTTGTCTTATAGGTACCACCTCCACTTGCGTATAATTTTACCTTCAGAGCTCCCACAGGTAGAGATTTGCCAATGTTTGTCATAATGAAACATGTATCATCAGTTTTCCAGGATGTACCATCCATTTTCTGGCTGCCCATCACAAAACAAATAAATCTGTATCACAGATTGTCCTGTAGCAGTACATTTCAGGAACTACTTTCTAAATAAGGCTAAGCTTCTTCTCCAATAGCTCAGTGGTTAAAGAATCCACCTACAATGCAGGAGACCCCAGTTTGATTCCTGGGTTGGGAAGGTTTGCTGGAGAAGGCACTGGCTACCCACTCCAGTATTCTTGAGCTTCCTTTGTGGCTCAGCTGGTAAAGAATCCGCCTGCAATACAGGAAACCTGGGTTCGATCCCTGGGCTGGGAAGATCCTCTGGAGAAGGGAAAGACTACCTACTCCAGTATTCTGGCCTGGAGAATTCCATGTACTGTATAATCCATGGGATTGCAAAGAGTCATACAAGACTGAGTGACTTTCACTTCACTTTAAGCTTCTAAATAAAGCCAAACTTCTATAAAGGAGCAACTAAAAATATAGTGGCTCAAGTAAAATAGAAGTTTATATTTTTCTCTATAATTATCCAAAATTTGGTGATTGGTCTGTGGTGAATAGATGGCTCTAAAACAAAAAGATATCCAAGAAAAATAATTTTCCCTTATTACTATTATATCAACTCTTCATTAAGGAGATGTTCTCCTTAATTGCATCACACAAGTGGACTCTTCTGCACCAAGACCACATTTCAATATGTAGAAGGTAATAAAAAAAAATAATATAAAAGACAGTACGTATAACTCTATTTCAGCCATTTAACATTTACATCATGTTCTGTCTTTTGACTTTTACCTATCAACATGTATTCACATGTAAACACATATAGCAGAGAAGAGCTGCTGATGAAAGCTATTTCAAAAGCATTTAGATACTTTCAAGACCTATTGTGATTGCTATGTAAGTCTTAGCAAAAAATAAACAAATGTATAAAAAGCCTTTTGAGAAAATCATGTAAATTTTTTTCCTTTAATCTTTCTAGGTGATAAATTACATCAGATGTCTTTATATACCTTGCATAAACACTGCTTGGCCATGATGTACTTTTTCCATAATCTTCAGGAATCTATTTGGTTATAGTTGATGTCAAACTTATACATGGATTAATGGATAACATTCAACTATCTACTTCTTGGACAGTCTTTGTTCTATGTTCATATAGATGTTATAGAACTTTTATAAAATGAAGTTGGTAGCTCTTCCTGTTTGTGTTTCTTCTCTATAGTTTGTATTCAGTAGAGATAGCTTCTTCCTTAAGAGTTTGGTCAAGCCTGTCCCTTCCAACATCTAGGCTTTGTGACTTTGAAAACTGAGATTTAGTTTCTTTAATGATTACTGGTCTTTTGTAATTTTATTTTTTATCATATTTTGCTTGATAATTATCCAATTAAATCTGAGTCTACACTCCATAATATGTCTCAAATTTATCCCATCTTGAATATAATGGAATGTGACCAATCCAAAACATAATTCTCTCTTCCTAGACAGTTGCAAAGCCATTTAATAATAATTTTCCTTTTCCTACTTTTTCCTCTCTTTGAGTTATTTACCAGCCAATAACGTAAGTGATCATTTGAAAACATGAAACATATGATAATATACATGTTTCAATGCTATTCTCTCAGATCATCCCACCCTCGCCCTCTCCCACAGAGTCCAACAGTCTGTTCTTTACATCTGTGTCTCTTTTGCTGTCTCACATATGGGGTCATCATTACCGTCTTTCTAAATTCCATATATATTCATTAATATACTGTGTTGGTGTTTTTCTTTCTGATTTACTTCACTCTGTGTAATAGGCTCCAGTTTCATCCACCTCATTAGAACTGATTCAAATGCATTCTTTTTAATGGCTGAGTAATATTCCATTGTGTATATGTACCAAAGCTTTCTTATCCATTCATCTGCTGATGGACATCTAGGTTGCTTCCATGTCCTGGCTATTGTAAACAGTGCTGTGATGAACATTGGGGTACACATGTCTCTTTGTGGGAGTCATGTGTCTTCTCTGTGGGAGAAGGTGAGGGTGGGATGATTTGAGAGAATAGCATTGAAACATGTATATTATTGTGTGAAATAGATCACCAGTCCAGGTTCAATGCATGAGACAGGGTGCTCAGGGCGAGTGCACTGGGATGACCCAGGGGATGGGATGGGGAGGGGGGTACGAGGGAGGGTCAGGATGAGGAACACATGTACACCCATGGCTGATTCATGTGAATATACGGCAAAACCCACCACAATACTATAATTAGTATTATAAAATTAAAATTAAAAAATAAAATAAATAAAAATAAAACAGTCTAAAAAAAAGAAAAAGAAAATATGAAACAGACTGTGTCATTCCCTTGTCTAAGACTGAGCTCTTAACTTGGCCCTCCAACGGTCCAAAGATGATATTTGTCTCCTTATTTCAGACTCATAGATCTGTGAATCAGTATCTTAAAAGACTTACCCTTGCATCAGTTGTTCAGAGTAACTAATTAACTTCTGTCAAAAGTGTCCAAAGGCTGTTTTTATTTTGATGTTGATTCCAAAAGACCAAATCTTCAGCTTTCAGTTCATGCAAGAGTTGATCAGTTGGCCTTTGACGAAAAGTCACCCACATATTTTAATGGGACTGTGTGTATTGTATGAGTTCCCTGCACTATCTGACCATGTTATCGCACAACAAAGGAGAACCAGAGATCATAAGTGATATCATTGGATTTAGGAATTAGCCTTTTCTAACTCATAGAGCCAGCTAACTGACAAATAAGTTGATGTGTTTATAACTATAGTTATGGACATTACATTGGGCCTGGGAAGTTCAAGTGTTCTGGAAAGTTTGGCTCAGTTTAACATAAGAATCCCTTCCATTTGCCTGCAGATCAAGAATGGTACAGACCTAGAATCAATAAACATTTTTTATTAAGTGTCAGATAATAAATAATTTAGACTTGTGGACCCTGTGGTGTCACTGGTAACTACTCAATTCTACTATTTACCATATAAGTGATAATAGATGATATGAAATGAATTTATGTTCTAATAAAACTTTATTTTTAAAAGCAGACTGGATTGTCCCATGAGTCATTGTTTGCCAACTTCTGGCAGAGGTGTATTTGATTAAGTGGTAGTGTTTTGTAGAATTTCTTAATGACAGTAATTCTTAAGGGAGCTTAGAATTTCCCAGGCAAGAAACATGAAATTATGATTGCATTTTTGCTGTTCTCAGAGTTGTAACTCTTCAAGAGAGAAAGGACTCATCATATTCTGAAATTAGGCAGGCAACGAGAGCACATTCATATTTCATAGCAGAGGACATTAGTATGGAATCTATTTGAAGGTATTTACATGGGGTCTTGTGGTCTGACTTCTGTCCATGTCCGACCCTGACAATTTTGCTAGAATTGTGCTATTGGCAGATGAGGCATGGACAAAAGACCTACTTCTTGATTTTTTTCTGAATTTGCCTACTATGTTGCTTTAAAACAGTGGTCAATTTATTCCTGCTGTGGTGGAAAGATGTCATGTAAAATCTTAGCAAGTTTTCACATGACCTCTTCTGCCTCAACAGATTACCATCCTGAGAATATAGTTTACATCCAGGTCACTTACAGTATTATTTTTATCCAATACCGAGGCTGAATTGTAGCGTTGTATATTTGAACTCCAAGACTTGGTTTGGGGAGATAATCACAAATCTCTTTGCAAGAATGGCCCGGACAGTATAATGACAAGCAAGGGGGTTCCCTTAGCTCTGGGATAAGTTCATTTTTAAAGACTCTTGTCAGTACCTTTATAATAGAAACTTCCTCTGCAGCATTAGAGTGTCTACAGAAGTTCCTTGGCGTGTCCATTGTTTTAGGGTTTCTTCTGCAATTAAGGAGACTCATTGTTTTCAAAGTATCTCAATTTCATAGACACCCAGAGATATATCTACAGTGTGTTTATAAATCAGCGTTTTCCCCCTAACTAGGTGGAAACTTCTAATGAAGGCAATCAGTTTTGTCATTTGAACTGAAAGCAATGGCACCCCACTCCAGTACTCTTGCCTGGAGAGTCCCACGGATGGAGGAGCCTTGTAGGCTGCAGTCCATGGGGTCACTAAGAGTTGGACACAACTGAGTGACTTCACTTTCACTTTTCCTTTCATGCACTGGAGAAGGAATGGCAACCCACTCCAGTGTTCTTGCCTGGAGAATCCCAGGGATGGCAGAGCCTGGTGGGCTGCCGTCTCTGGGGTCGCACAGAGTCGGACACGACTGAAGTGACTTAGCAGCAGCAGCAGCAGCAGCAGCATGGAATTATATAGTCTGAGGATGAAGTCAAATCTGTAATGGAACAGCCAGACTAACCATTTCTCATTTCTGTATGTGATCTATTAATAAACAGAATCAAGTCTGGATTTTTCTAAGGAGTTTCTAAGTATCTGGGACATGGACAATTCTAAGACAGATACTAAAGAGTTACTTGTTGCTTCCTTTTGATAAAAAAAAAAAGGAGAGAATTTGCCATTTATGTGTTACTGTGATGAACAGTAATATATAAAAGGGAATATAATAATTTTCATGAAATGTAAGCCAACTTGTAATGAAATAAGTACTTTTCAGTAAGTTTCAAGGATTATCCAGTCAGAAAATCATTAGATTCATGAAAGATCTCAAAATTGTGTCAACAGAAGCCTTCCTGTGTTTTACAGGAGCTTCTACAGCCTGAGGAAAGATGAAATAGCCTTTGTTCATGGATCAAGAGAAAGACTCTAATTCACTATAAACTTCACCAGATGGTTTATGAATTCATGGAGAAGTCTGTTTGTGAGTTAGGCAAGCCTAAAGTAGGGAGCTGTTAGAGATAACTTCAGTTTGCAAAATGCAGTCTCCTGTTGGGAGAAAATGATTTCTGAGGAAGTGGGAACCCAGTGCTGGAAAAAGCTGGTGAGAAGTTTCCTGAGTTGTCTGCCTAGATATGCTTTCAATGACTTAAGGTCAGTTAGAGGTAAAAGGTGAAGCATATCACGGCTCAGTCAGGCATCGTTTGTTTTTTTTTTTTTTCTTGACAGTTTTGTGTTCTTTTTGTGGAAGGTGAGTTTTAGAACTCCTTTTTATCTTCAGTTTGCAAAAGATAATCCACATCTTTGGATGAGAGTGGAATTTGTGGTGAATTTGGGGTCCTTCAGAGCCTGTGAAAAGATAAAGCTCATTAGTTCTTGGTGGTATGATACTCCATGTATACTAGTTGATTCTTTCAAATGTTGACTACTTAAATGTAAATGGATTTGAAAGAAAGCAGAATCTCAATCCATGACTATAAAATATGCTTCCAGTGGAGTTGAAGGAAACTAATATTTACAAGGACTATTGGATGGAATGAGTCATTTGTCTATTATTCCTTCAAGAAAGATCTTATTCCTTCTTTTGCTTCTGATTTCAGATGGTGTTGTACAAGTTTGGGGAAATGTTTGGATGTGTCAATATGTACTTGCAGGGTTTAGCATCAATAATTTTACCAATACAGGTAGAATTTTTGGCTCAAAGTGAGTCTATTGTAGAGATCTTAAGACTACAACTGATTAAGTGCAAAGTAAGTCTGTGTCCAAATTAACTAAGTGGATTACGAATAGGAAGACCTCCTAAGTTAAAAGAAGAGAATTGTTGACAGTCTCTTCATTTGGCCTTTGTACTTACATAATAAATATTTTCTGATTTAATTGTTTGATATGACATTATAGAGATGAAAAACATTTTTAAGGCAAAAGATTACAGATAATTAACCAAAAATTAACAAATGTTTCAGTAATCTAAACCAATAGATTCCAGCTGAATGTCCTATACTAACTTTGTATATCCCTAAAAATCATAGGCTCAGAGAGTGTAAAGTGATATGAGACCTTTAAAGTATATCTATTTTCACCCTTTTTATTTACAATGAGGACCCTATAATTTTGAAGCAAGAATAATATTCTACTTCTCTTTATATCTCTTTCCAACATTTTTGTAGACAGTTCTTGACTCAGATACAGTGCCTTACACAGAGTTTAAATACTTAGCAATTATTATAGATTTAAGGAAACCAAGATCTTACAGGATGATCACATTTCTGCTGAAGTTATTGTCCTAGAATAAAACTAATTGTGTCATTGTCTTATTTAAAGTTATTTTCATCTTTGCATTTTTTTTTCAGAATAATTTTCAAACCACATAGCTTGAGTTACATAGTCATTTACAACATGGCACCCGACTACTTCTTTAGTCACAACACCCAAGCGTCCTACATCATCACAATGTAAATCTTAACATTTATTAAACGAGTTCTAGTGTGTTGAATATTTATTCATAAGGTGAGTTGAGAAAGGAAATTTCCCAAATCTCTTGACAGTTTTTCTCATTATTAGTATCTATAGTTAAGAATTTTCTACACATTTATATTTTAAATGCATCCTGTTATGTTACGCCTATTTTGTTTTCTTCACTGAAGATTAAAATATATGGTCCAAACCTACAATTTTATAATGTACTTGAAGGCATGCAGTTAGGTACTCTTGGAACTTTTCTTCTTAAATCTACATAAATGGTTCAATCTTAGAGCATTTATCTGCCATTTTTAGCCCTTTGACTCACTATGGTAGTTTTCTCTATACTCTTTCCAAGTTCCTTTCACAAAGAAAATGTGATGTATTGCATAAAATTGTTTATAGTATTTATCAAGCATTCATTGTAAGAATTAGCCTAAAATAGTGATGATGTAATCTACCCTCCTGTTTATGCATGAATATGTATTGTGTTTGCACTTTAACAGTGGCAGTCCATTGCTGAGGTCCTTTAATGGACCGGAACCTGGTGGTATGGAGTTAACGATAAGAAAGTAAAAGAAAGAAAGAGGCTGATATTCCCTGGTTTACGCAGAGAGCCAATAAAACCCTAGGCAAAGGGTTTGCGCTGCCCACATAGGCTCAGGGCGCCCTCTGGAGGAGGTCTTGAAAGCCGGGGCAAGTAAGTGAGCTCAGCGGGTTTCCACGCTCCAGTGAATTAGCCTGAAGGAGAGAGAGAGAGAGAGACAGAAATGAAGAAAGACACGGGGACCCAAGCTCTGATGGAACAATGGTGTTTTATTCAACATAGTGTGGGTATATATACTATCTTCCAAGGTAGCTTTTTCAGCAAAGATAAGGATCAAAAATCATACAAATTATCAAGGAAACATAAGGCTAGAATCCATATCAAAGAGAGAGGGTTGTAAATAATCACTTTTACTGTATGGTCCATATCAAAAAGGAAGAGGGTCTGAAATAGTTACTTTTCACCCTATGGAAAAGCTAACGAAGGAAATGCATGCATTCCTCAGTCCCCGGGTGTGGCTTGCCAGCTCCTCTTAATCCTTGAGTATTCAACAATTAATAAGGAACAGAGGATTCATGACAGATCAAAACACAGCACACAGGAAGCCTCCTGTTAGATGCTTCCTGACAGTCCATGATTGATTCATGGCCACTGATGAGTCATTTTCTGGATTAATTATGTTAGGCCTGCTTTGATCTGTATGACAAAACTATGTGATATGCATAGTTGGATTCTATAGTTTAAGACAAGAGCAGATATTCGGAGCTTGTATTCAGACTATTATAAGATGTAACCCATAATAAGTCATCTATGATGTCTTTTTAGAGCAGTTTAGCCACAAGTATTGCCTTATAAAATTTGAACTCCAAGCTCTACTGAAGAATGTTGCTGTTTCTCCTCACCTACATTTATGTTGGAAAATGAATGACAACAGTTGTTTCGTATAATCAGTTTAGCTAAATTCCAGTCATGTTCTCTAGCAAATTAAATTTTGATTATAAAAGGCTTTTCTTTCCAGAGACTTCCATCTTGCGCAATGAAAATGTGATGCAGATCATAATATTGCCCTAGTTACTTCCTGTTTGAGTAGCTATTACTTCCTCTGCCAATGATACTCCATATCTATACTCCCCACATATATATTCCAAATTATTATCGACACTGAAAGAGCCATATGACTCAAGTGGGTGTAACCTGCCTCTTCCATGGCTCCAGGCCTGTCAACATGGTGTGTGCAATTCCCCCTTAATTAATGAGCCTTATCTTTTATGATGTTGTTGTGGTTCCTTAGTGTCCATGAATTCAGATACCTGATGGTCTTGAGTTTCTTTCTATGAGAGAGAATGACCTAGGTTTTTTCCTGACTCTTACGAGAATTGTGGAGTTGGAAGATGGTATATATTGAAGAGCTATCTAGCCTGTAAATGTTTTTGATGTTCTGCAAGTTATTTCAGCATTCTAGAGTGAATTACTTTCCTTACCAATGATGAGAGTAACAACAGTTATGCATCTTTGTGTGGTCTTTTAAGATAATATGTATGAGAAATTTTTCTTTGTTTTTAGTTTAAAATCTTGCCTGCTAAGTTGCTTCAGTCGTGTCTGACTTTTTGATTTCACTTCCCCTTCAATCAGGCTTCCCTGGTGGCTCAGATGGAAAAGAGTCTGCCTGCAGTGCAGGAGACCCAGGTTCAATCCCTGGGTTGGGAAGATCCCTGGAGAAGGAAATGGCAACCCACTCCAGTATGCTTGCCTGGAAAATGCCATGGACTGAGGACCCTGGAAGGCTACAGTCCACGGGGTCACAAAGAGTCGGACACGAGTGAGTGACTTAACTTTCTTTCCCCTCCAGTCAGTGCCTTTTCAAGAAATCAGTTATAGAGATCTGCATCAAGGTCTGAAAGGATGGCAGGCTGACAAGGAGATGAGCTGTTAGCAATTACATAGCCTGGCTCACTTTGAGCTGCTAGGGCTTCTTCACATATTAAGATCTACATACTTATTATCAGATTAATTTAAAACAATCCTAAGACTGCACACTTATATGTCAATATAATGAATTAAATGTTTAAATGCTTGCCATTATAATATTTATGAAGTGAAAATGTGAAAGTGTGAATCACTCAGTCGTGTCCAACTCTTTGTGACCCCATGAACTGTAGCCTTCCAGGCTCCTCTATCTATGGAATTCTCCAGGCAAGAATACTGTAGTGGGTTGCCATTCCCTTTTATATGGTTTCCATTCTATATAAAAAGAAATATATGCTTTTCCCAATTCCTTCCTTTCCTCTCATAGAAACTGCTCCATAGATTAGTACTTAGGGTGAATGAATTACCTTCTGGTTTACTGCTTACCGGGCTATCCAGGTGGTTCAGTGGTAAAGAACCCACCATGAAACCAGTGTTTGATCCTTAGGTTGGGAAGAGGAAATGAGAAGAAATCCAATCCTTGGGTTGGGAAGAGGCTGCCATTTCCTCCCTACAGGAGGATTCTTGCCTGGAAAATTCCATGCACAGAGGAGCCTGGTGAGCTACAGTTCATGGGATTGCAAAGAGTTGGACACATCTGAGTGACTGAGCACAAAGCACATTTTATGTGAAGATTTACTTAGAGTTTTCCACTCTCTCTGGTCTTCACTTCTTGTGTTTTATACCCATTCTTTGGAGTAATTTTTTTACCTATTTGGTATATAATTAGGTATTGGTAATAATTTTTCAACTGAAGTGTGTCAGAAAACCCTTTTATTTTGCTTTTATTTTTTTAACTGTTATGCATCATAAAAATAAGTATTTTCCTACATGGTCGGAATATTATCTCATTGAAAGTAAGAAATCTTTATTTATAAGGTGATACAGAGGCCATATTGTCATTTATTTTTTTAATTTTTTTTTTTTTTCCGCTGTGTGGAAGCTTTCTCTAGTTGGGCAAGTGGGGTCTACTCTAGTTGTGGTGCATGAGCTTCTCATTGCAGTGGCTTCTCTTATTGTGGAGCATGGGGCTCTGAGGCATGAGTGCTTCAGTAGTTGTGGCATGTAGGCTCAATAGTTGTTCCTGAGGCTCTAAAGCGAGGACTCAGTTATTGTGGTGCATAGGATCAAGCCCGTGTCCCCTGCATTGATAGGGACACTCCTAACCACTGGGCCACCAGGAGTGTTCCTCTCATTATTTATTCAGACTTCCCCAACTGCCCAAAATGTCCAAAACAACTGAAGTTCAATACCATGGATTTAATTTACTTTTCATGTCTTTTAAGTAAGGACCATTGACAGTTGGACTTTTCCCCATGCAAGCAAAAATTAATCTCTAGTTTATGCCTTTTGTGCTGTACAGAGATATGTACAGTCTCTCGTCTTCCATTCATCTTATGGTTTCAACACCAGTTGATAGTTGTTGCCAGATTTTTATTGTCATCAAGATCTACAATAATCAATCATTCCTCCTAGTTCTTTTACAGAATTTTCTAACTTTCTCTTATTAAATGGGGCTACTTAGTTCCCTAAACTACAGTTGCTATTGAAATGAGGAACAAATTTCTAACTATTTCTCTTTAATTGCCAGATTTCAGAGTCAATCAGTAGTTTCTTTGAATAGACACTTGAGATTTCTCTTCTATAAAATATCATCATAGGCCCAAGCATTTTCATAGATTGTGTTGCAGGAATTTACAATAATTATTCTTTATTAAAGCCCAACCCAAATTATCACAAATTTGACTAGAGCAAATTACCTTTAACTTTGCACCTGTCCAAGCCCAAAGTGAACTTAATTCCATGTCTATCCTCAGACAATAGATGATCACAAACCAATTGCACCTAGCTCTCAAAGTGAATCTCATAGGGGAAGAGAACACACCTGAAATAAGCTGCAAGAGAATTTAAAGATACATCTAAAATGTGTAATGGAGAGAGCAGTATGAGATTCTCAATACTATTATTCATGTCCTCTGACTTTTGTTGAGGGGATTTAAAATTACTTTTCATTCATTCATCTATTGAGAAATTATTAAGTTTTCACTGTATTACAGCAATTCTGAAAATTGTTGAGGATAAACTAAACCCAAAACATGTATACTCTCTGTCCTCTTTGAGATTTGTTGTAGTGGTAAAGGATCCTTAATCAAAATGCTTTACTAATAAATTTTAAATGATCACTCTGATGGGTGCTATGAAGGGGAGTTTGGGGAACCAATTGACTTGGTCTGAGACTGCAGCAAAAGTTCCCTAGAGAATGTAATACTCCATCTGAGAATATATGTGTAGGACTTGCATAGGCGGAGTTAGGAAAGAAGTGGAGTAATCTTTCAAGCTAAAAAACAAAACAAAACAAAACAAAGACTAATTCTACACAATGGAAGATGAGAATATTTCAAATAAATAAACTTCAACACTCATTGAGAAATCATGTGAACTGAGAGTAAAACCTTGTGAAAACTATTTTGATGCAGGGTAAAGGCATTTATTTGTATACAAAGTAAAATCTCTGAATGCATATCTCATAATTCTTAATAGAAGTTTATAATAGAAAATATGCTGGGAATTGAAGTAGAGCAAAAGGGAATTGTTTGCTTTTAACTTTAAAGCTTTCCTAGTGTTGGAATTATTTTCACACATCACTATTATTTTTTAAATTTAAAAAAAGGAATTTACATACAACTCATAGGATTAAATTCCCAAATCTATTTTTGTTCGTTAAAAAACTGTAAGACAAAGTAAATGCATCGTCTTATATTTTCATAATTTCATAATGTATCCATGTATACCGAAGAATATAGGCTATCCCTGTGCAGGCAAACTAAGATAATTCAAGTAAATAAAAATAATTTTTAAAATAAAGACTCCTCTATACACCTAGAATAGGTACTCTGTACTTCTGGGTCTTGGAGTTTTGTTTTTGTCTCTCTTAAAGCATTATGGCAAGAATAAGAATATTAGACTTTCGCTGCACCCAGTCTTTATTTTGTTGTGTAGAAGTATCCTGTAATTCAACTGAGAAACTCTGATTTTCTATTTGCAATTTTTTAAAAACTGCACCACTGAATTCACAAATGAAAGTTTTAAGCATAAAGAATTTAGTCTTTTCTCCTAAATGTATTATTTGCTTAATTAATTTTTTGAAAGAAACTACCCTAAATGGAGAAAGAGAAGAGAATCTTGAAAACCTCACAGTTCTTAAGAAAGGTTTTCTGTACATAGAATCGTTCATCAATTTCAACTGTAAATGTGATCTGACTGGGAGGCTGAAAACTGAGTAATAACTTAAAATTCCATTGAAGCTGTTCATCAGATATAAGGTACAGCTTGTTCCTTGCATTGTAAATGTTTAAATGTTGTGGGTATTTTCGCCAAAATTAAAACATTTTCCCAAAGGAATAGTAGTGATATCATGTGAGTATAGTTAAAAGCACTTAACCTTCAAAGGGAAGAAGATTTGTGGCATGTTTTTATAAATCATTTAAAATAAGGCCTAGTATAGGTCACAGATATGTGTCTTTTTTTAGAATATATGGGAAACTATTCCATCTGAAAATTTAATCTTCTTTTTTCAGGGAATAAAACAAATTTAAAGCTAGAAATCTCTGGCACAGACGGCAGATTTTTTGTTTGTTTTAGGTGCTCCTAGTTGTATATTGTCCACCCTCAATTTCAGTAAATTTTTTGAGATTTTCTTAACTTCATACATATACCACTTACCTCTAGTTTATATGCTTATATTTATAGCATTTTATAACTATTGAATTAAATTCTGTGCCTGTCCAACTTCTTTTCAAAAAAGCTTAAAAATTAAGTCTCAAAATATTTTTAATTGATAAGCAACATATTAAGAATTAATTTATGGTCCCAAGAAAAAGAGATAAGTAAAATCCTATGAAATTCTCCAGGTATTTCCCCTGTAAATCTTTGAAAATTGTTTAATCTTTTGGCCTTTTTAGTGATTGGTATATTTATATTTAGAAAGTGTGGAATTATTATTCCAAAAATATCTTGTAAGAAAAAAAATTCTCTCGATGGCTTTGATAGAGTTTTGCCACTCAAAAAATAAAAGAGAGAGGGACTAAGAAGGAAATAAAAGAGTTGATGCTACACAGTGTCCTCAAGACAAGATGAGATTACTGGCATGTTTTCAAATAAATAAATTATGTACAGTTTAATCCATGAAATAAGATGAAGACCAAAAAGATCACAAAGATCCTGAGTTCTACACTCTGAAATAGCTGTTTGCAAATGGAGTTTTAGCATGGAAAAAAATTAAAATCCATTGCTTTCAGCATTTTCCTGGTCTTCATTGAGCATAATTACAGGGCTATGTTTTTCTAATATGACATATTTAAAATATATATCATTAAAATTCTGATTCATGAGAATAAAGTTTAAAAGCTATAATTAATTTTTACATAAAATATTTAGAAGAAAAAATTAATATTTTAGTCAATATCATTTCAGCTATATGGGTATGATTACACATATATGCAAATATGTGTGTGAGATATATATATGTGTGTGTATAAGTGTATATCCTGTTATAAGTATATATACTGTTCTAAATTCATTTATAATACTTGGAAGAGAATAAGATTTATATTTATGCCTTTTCATGATCTTACTGTAGTGAATTTGTCTTCACTTCTCTAGGATTCTTTTTCCTAAAGGACAAAAGATCATAACCTTACTTTATCCATATTTTTATAAGAGTAGAGTGATAAAAATCAACTTAAATTTCTATCTTGAGACAAATACTAAATTGATGCCTTTTTAGAGTTGACATCTATTAAGAGATAAATTAATCCAATACAGCTGAAAAAAAAGCAAACAAAAGAACAAAGATGTGTGTGCATCTTAAGAAACCTTTTTCTTAGTTTATTTTTCTGTATTTTTGAATTGACTCCTTAAAGGGCTTAGCATATATGGCCCATATATAAACCCACCATAGAGAAAGGCTGGGCTGGAAGAAGCACAAGCTAGAATCAAGACTGTCGGGAGAAATATCAATAACCTTAAACATACAGATGACACCACCCTTATGGCAGAAAGTGAAGGAGAACTAAAGAGCCTCTTGATGAAAGGGAAAGAGGAGAGTGAAAAAGGTGTCTTAAAGCTCAACATTCAGAAAACTAAGGTCATGGCATCTGGTCCTTTCACTTCATGTCAAATAGATGGGGAAACAGTGGAAACAGTGCTGGCTTTATTTTTCTGGGCTCCAAAATCACTGCAGATGATGACTGCAGCCATACAATTAAAAGATGCTTACTCCTTGGAAGGAAAGTTATGACCAACCTAGAGAGCATATTAAAAAGCAGAGACATTACTTTGTCAACAAAGGTCTATCTAGTCAAGGCTATGTTTTTAACTCCAGTAGTTGTGTATGGATGTGAGAGTTGTACCATAAAGAAAGCTGAACACCAAAGAATTGGTGCTTTTGAACTGTGGTGTTGGAGAAGGCTCTTGAGAGTCCCTTGGACTGCAAGGAGATCCATCCAGTCCATCCTAAAGGAGATCAGTCCTGGGTGTTCATTGGAAGGACTGATGCTGAAACTGAAACTCCAATACTTTGGCCACCTCATGCGAAGAGTTGACTCATTGGAAAAGACCCTGATGCTGGGAAGGATTGGGGGCAGGAGGAGAAAGGGAAGACAGAGGATGAGATGGCTGGATGGCATCACTGACTCGATGGACATGAGTTTGGGTGGACTTCAGGAATTGTTGATGGACAGGGAGGCCTGGCATGCTGCGGTTCATGGAGTCGCAAAGAGTGGGACACTGCTGAACAGAACTTAACGGAAGCACCGTCAGTTGCTCCAGCCCACTGCCATGATTCAGGATCAGACAAGGGTCTCAGTGTTCAATATGCTCATCTTACATATCCAGCTCACTTTTTAATGAGCAGTTTTAGATTTGCCAAGCATCGTTCTGGCTTAAGATTTTAGTGCAGGTCTTTTAATAATGTTTTTGAGATAACCTTATATTCCCTAACACTCTTCGGGTTGAAGATTTCTCCTCTCTTGGTGCCAAGGTGGTTGTTATCTCTCTGCTACCACAAAATCTGAGTATCCCATCTTAACTGCTTTAACTTTAATTTTTACCCAGATATCCCCATCCATGCCCAGACCTTTTGTCAAGAAGGGGTAAGAACAAGAGAGGAAAGGAAGCTTTTATAAAATGCACAGAGACCTGTTATATCCCACATCAGTACCTGTAGCCTCTTGGTAAGCAGTGTGCTTAGCAACTGGTCACTACCCTTGTGATCTATGGTCATATAAGTTCAACAAAAAAATCCAGATATCCGAACCAGAATCTAGTTGAATTCCTTAGATCCCCTTTGGCCAGGCTGTCATTTGGAGAATGTACCAGCTAGGCTGGTCTGAGGTTGCCATCACTAGAAAGAAAAGAACATCATGTCCAGAAATAGTCCTGGCAGAATTCTGAATTTTCCAAATGAAATTAATGTGTATGTGTCCCTCTGTTCTTTTGGGCTTGATCATTACCCAGGAAGTGGCCAAAAGAAGATAACTCTTTTATGGAGTCACCCACACTAGTGACTGTTTTATGACATTTGAGGACCAGTAGGTGACTGAAGCAACTTAGCAATAGCAGCAGCAGCAGGTGTTCAGGGAGGTAGAGTCAGAGATGTTTTGGTGGTTGATTATGAAAACAACTTTGAGTACATTGATGAGCAGCCTTTGAAATAAACTGTGCATCATTTTCAGGCTGTAAATGATCAAGAAAGGCAAAAATATGAGACAGATTAGTTTCAGGGGCCACATTGATGTGTCCAGAGCTGACTGATTAGACTAGAACAGCAACACTAACCTAAAATGGTATCATCACTGGTTTAAGAAACCACAGAAAAATCTCAAACTAGCCAGGGTTCTAAAGATTCAATCGTCATGGTGATTGTGAATTTACTTTTCTCATTCAGCTTACCCATGAGTCTCTGTAACCGTTGTCTCCCAATTCTTAGCCACGTCAATCACAAGATAAGACAGTATTTATTTATATATCCTTTCCTCAGGCTATGAAAACTTTGACATAATTTGTTGTCTTAAACCGAAGAGTAAATTTCTCCTGTTAGAATTTTAGGTAGGGCAGAAAATCTCCGTATTTGAGCTCCTACGGTACTGTCATATCACAAGTTTGCAACCATTTACTACATGAGACCAACTATGATGAAGGATGTTACTGTCTTTCCTGCTTCGTCCGATGAGTGCAAGCAGTTTTGATCACAATAATGGATATACTGAGAACTTGTAAGATACTTCACATTTTACAAAGCAACTTCCACATTATGATTTCATCTGCTCAAGCACCCTTGGCAGTGACAGTTAATCACTAAGTCGTGTCCAACTCTTGTAACCCCATGGACTGTAGCCTGCCAGTTTCCATGGAATTTCCCAGGCAAGAATACTGGAGTGAGTTGCCATTTCCTTCTCCAGGGGAATCTTCTCTGACCTAGTGATTGAACCCAGGTCTCCTACATTGCAGGCAGATTCTTTACCACCAGGGAAGACTTTTCAAACACCCTTAAGAAGGTGAAATCTCTTTTTATAAATAATAAATATGTAACTTACCCAGTATCACACAATCTCAAAGCAGCGAAACTAACACAAAAACTGGGATTTTTGATACTGAATATCTGGTGCTTGTCCAGAGGTATCATTAAAGCTTTTCTCTGAGAAGGAAATTATGACTAAGGTCTTTTGTTTTGCTTGTGTGGAGACCTTGCTATGTAACTTGTAAATGTTCAGGAAAAGCTTGGGAATTCTTGATACTTAATTACAAGATTGGGTCAACTAATATAATGGCCCTGGATTCTCAAGTTCTCATTAGATACTTTTGATGTTGAAGGTTATTGTGTACAGCAGTGGATGCAGAAGGTTGATTTGGCCCAGGCTGTCATTCTACCCGCCCCCTTCCCCCAATTACCTGCATGATGAACTGGTAGGGTGGGCAGTACTACTGAAGAGTTCTTTCATCTGAGAGCGAAGATGAAAACAAACTAGTGAGTTCTCCCTGCATTGTTCACTGGGTCTTTGTTTTATCTTCCAAAGGTTTGATGTTTGATAATGAATAAATTAGGATAAAATATGAATGCACCCTCTGTAAGGACCCAGCGGGAAACATTGGCTGTTGAGCCAGATCTCAATCAATGAAAGAAAGGGGTTCATTTTGGCATCAAGACCAAGCTTGGGAAGCCTGCTTATTTAGAATAAAACTCAAGATGAAAAAACGAAGTATGTGTGCATGATGTCTATGTGTATGCAAGACAGATAATAAGTAGGTTTAGGAAAGTTTCGATTTTATGGAAACACCACAGATTTTATAATGCGTATAATTTAAGTAATTTCCTTTTCCTATAATTCAGTCTTTAAAAATATTTATTAAGGAATTATTTCCCCATTCTTAATTAAATTAGCATTATACTTTTACTAATATCTCTTGTAGGCTGAACATCTTTTGAAGTTTATGCATGTTTATTAATATAAAGTATCTATTGCTCACATAGACTATTGCTCAGCCTCATAGAGACAGCTGGAGCTAATTGTAAAAAGAAAAAATTTTATGGAAACTGGCTTTATGTGGAATTTTGTGAACAGTGTCATATACTTGGTGTTAATATATCTTTCCCCTTATTGTCAGATTTAGACCTACTTCACTCTTCCTGGTCTCCTACACATATAATACTTATTTTAAAGGTTGCTACAGTTTATTATTTTGGGAACAGTGCCATAAGTGACCCAGCCATATTATTTTAAAGGCAGGACCTTGGGTAAGAGCACACATATCTAGGATGATGTGTGGTTCTGTGATGTTACCATTCTCCTCACATCTGCCCTACCATGAAAGCTGTCACAGGAAGTTAGCAACTCGCAACTCTTTCTGTCACTCAGCTTGTAGATAGAGGCTGGCTTTTGTCTGCAGTGCTCCCTTCATCCAGGACAAGCCTGAAAGTAAGTGATGGAAGCTTTGGCATGGGTTTCAATTCTAAATTATGCAAGAGGGATAAAGTTCACCCAAGGAAATGTCAAGTGAGCAAAATTTTTTCCTGGCATCTGGTTTTGTGCATTTCCCCCCTCTTTGCTATGTCCTTCTTTTTCTCTGATTTCAGACTCCAGGACGGCTATGAAATGAAACATTAGTAGAGATTGTGATACAAGCAGGGAAGCATTCATCCATATTGCACATGAACGAAATGAGCTTACTACTTCCAGACTTATTTACATTAGCCTCCTTTTCATAACTGTACAACCCCAAACTTAATTTTTTCATTGAAATACAGCTGACATGCAATATTATGTTAGTTTCAGATATACTACATAATAATTTTATATTTGCACATATTATGAAGTGATCATCATGAAAAGTCTAATAATTGTTTGTCCCAATACAAAGTTACTACAATATTATTGAACTGATTTTTAATGCTGTATGTTAGTTATATCCTTGTGAAGCAGATAAAGAATCCACCTGCAATGCAGGAGGTGCAGGTTCGATCCCTGGGTTGGGAAGATTCCCTGGAGGAGAGACTGGCCACCCACTCCAGTATTCTTGCTGGGAAAATCCCAAAGACAGAGAAGCCTAGTACATTACCGTCCATAGGGTTGCAAAGAGTTGTACATGACTGAAGTGACTGAGCATGCACACACACGTTACTTATATTATAAACTGGAGATTTGTACCTCTAAATCCTCTGTATTTCATTTGCTACTGAGCCCTCTCCTTTCTGGAAACTACACGTTTGTATCAGTCTCTGTGTTGTGGTTTGTTTGTTCTGCTTTGTAGATTCCAAATATAAGTGAGATCATGTCCTACATAACTTTCTCTGTCTGACTTATTTCTTTTAGCATAATACACTCTAGGTCCATACATATTGTCCTAAATGGAAAGCTTTTTATGTAATATCCATTGTGTTTATATATCTGTATGTATGTATATATGTGTATGTGTGCAGATACGTGTGTAAAGTCTGTATGAATGTGTGTGTGTGTGTATGTGTGTGTGTGTAATGTTTTCCTTATGCATTTACCTATTGCTGGACACCAGTTGTTTCCCTGGTAGCTTCCCTGATAGCACAGTTGGTAAAGAATCTGCCTGCAATGCAGGAGGGCCCAGTTCACTTCCTAGGCTGGGAAGATCCCCTGGAGAAGGGATAGGCTACCCACTCCAATACTCTTGGGCTTCCCTTGTGGCTCAGCTGGTAAAGAATCCATCTGTAATGCGTGAGACCTGGGTTCGATCCCTGGGTTGGGAAGATCTCCTGGAGAAGGGAAAGGCTACCCACTCCAGTATTCTGGCCTGGAGAATTTCATGGACTGTATAGTCCATGGGGTCACAAAGAGTCAGACATGACTGAGTGACCTTTTTTTCTTTTTCAGGTTGTTTCCATATCTTGGCTATTGTATTATTAAATAATGCTGCAGTGAACTTTGGGATGCCTATATCTTTTTTAATTAGATTTTTGTTTTCTTCAGATAAATATTCAGAAGTAGGATTGCTGGGTCCTAGGGCAGTTCTATTTCAGATATTTTGATGAACCTCCGTATTTTCCATGGCGGCTATATCAGTCTACATACCCATGGAAGTGCACGAGGATTTTCTTTTCACATCCTCTCCAGCATTTGCTATTTGTTGTAATTTTGATGGTAGTCATCTGACAGGTGTCAGGTGGCATCTCAGTGTGGTTTTCGCTTGAGATTTCTCAAATGATTTGTGATGTTGAGCATATTTTGATGTATGTGTTGGCTACCTGTAAGTCTTCTTTGGGAAAATGTCTTTTCAGATATGTCCTTGTTTGAATTGGATTGTTTGAGTTTCTTGATGGTGAGTTGTATGAGTTCTTTGTATATTTTGGATATTAACCCCTTATCAAATGCATCATTTGTAAATATCTTCCCTAATTCGGGAGGCTACATTTTTGTTCTTCTGATAGTTTCCTTCACATTGCAAAAGGCTTTTAGTTTTATAGTTTCCCATTTGTTTAGTTTTGCTTTTTTTCCCCCTTGCCTGAAAAGATATATCCAAAAAACAAAAATACTGCTAAGACCAAGGTCAAAGAGCACACATTTTTTCTAGGAATTTTTCCAATACCATTTATTGAAGAGGCTATGTTTTCCTCATTATATATCCTTGCCTCTTTTCTCATAGATTAAGCCCATATAAGAGTGGGTTTACTTCTGGTCCATTCATCTATGTGTCTGTTTATGTGCCAGTACCATACTATTTTGATTACTATGGCTTTGAATTAGAGTTTGAATTCAGGAAGCATGATACCTCCAGCTTTGCTCTTTAATTCACGGTTGTTTGGCTATTCAGGGTCTTGTGTGTTTCCATACAAATTTAATAATTATTTACCCTGCTTATGACATTGGTATTTTGATGGAGGTTGCATTGAATCGTTGGACTGGCTTGGGTAATATAGTCATTTTAACAATATTCATTCTTGCAGTCCATGGACACGGTATGTCTTTTCATCAGTTTATGTCATCTTAAGTTTCTTTCATCAGTGTCTAATAGTTTTCCAAGTACATATCTTTTACTTCATTGGTAAATTTATTCCTGGTAAATTTATTTTATTCTTTTTGATCCAATTGTAAATGCAATTCTTTCCTTAATTTCTCTATCTGACAGTTCATTGAATACAACGAATTTCCATAAATTAGTTTTCTATCCTGAAATTTTACTGAATTCATTTCTTAGTTCTAATAGATTTGGGGTGGTATATTTAGGATTTTCTATATGTAGTATCATGTCATCTGCAAAGAGTGACAGTTTTACTTCTGCCTTTCCATTTTGAATTTCTTTTATTTCATGATTGATTGCTGTAGCTAGAATTTCTGTCCTATGTTGAATAAAAGTGATGAGATTGGGCATCCTTGTCTTATTCCTAATTTTAGAGGAAAAGCTTTTAGTTTTTCACCACTGAATATGATGTTGACTGTAGTTGTTATATATGGCCTCCATTATGTTAAGATATGGTCATATATCTACTTTGCTGATGGTTTTCATAAATGAATGTTGAATTTTGTCAAATTTTTGTTTACATCTATTTAGATGATCATGTGATTTTTATTCTTCAGTTAATGTATCACATGATTGATTTGTTGATATTGAACCATCTTTGCATCCCTGGAATAAATTCCACTTGATAAGTATGAATGCACTGTTGAAATTGGTTTGGTAATTTCATTGAGGATATTTATAACTATCTATAGGTAATTTTTACCTATAATTTTCTTTCATATTTTTTTGTGGTGTCTCTGTCTAGTTTTGCACTCGGGGTGATGGTGACCTCATAGATTGAGTTGGGAAGTATACTTTTTTATGTTCAGCTTGGTAATTTTCCATTACTCTGTCTTCCAGATAATTGATCAATTTTTATAGTGTATTTATAAATTTCAATTATTGTATGCTTTAGCTCTGTTCAGTTCTTTATATTTTGTAACTCATAGAAAATTTCTTTATATTTTCTAACTCTAACTCTTATGTGTTTCTAACTCTAGAATTCTCACTGTGTTCATACATCCTTCTCCTGAATTCATTGAGCATCATTACAACCATTAACTTTAACTCTTTCTTGGGTTGATGGCTTATTTCTACTTCATTTAGTTCCTCTCCTGAGGTTTTGTTTTGGTCCTTCATCTGGAACGTTTCCCTTTATCGCCTCATTTTGCTTAACTGTCTGTGTTTATTTCTATGTATTAAGTAAGTTGTTCATGTTTCCCAATCTTGAAGAAGTGGCCTTGTGTAGGAGACGTCCTATGGGGTCAAACAACACACTCGCTTCTAGCCACCAGACCTATATGCCCTAGGGTTGTCCCTACGTGGGCTACATGCGTCTTCCTTCTGTTATGGCGTGGCTGACTTCTATATGTGTGCTGGTGGTGCGGGCTGACCCCTGGCCTGGTCAGTTGCTGGATCCTGCCTTGTGTGGTGGCTGTTAGGGCTCAGGACCATGTCAGCCCACTGATGGCTGGGGCTGAATCCTGAGGTAGTGGCCTGTGGGGCTGACTGGCCCAGAACTGGTGCCAGCCTGCTGGTAGGTGGGGCTGAGTCCCTACATGACTGGCTGTGTAAGCTGGGGTTTCCCAGCACCAGTGCCAACCTGCTGGTGGGCAGGTAAGCCCCAGCCCTAATAGGCTAGAGGAAGGACTCCAAAATGCCACTGGTCAGCACCAGTGTCCTCATAAAAGAATGTGCTCCCCCAAGTGGCTGACATCAGTGTCCCTAGGGGGAGCCCTAATTGTCTCCTCTCAGAGGCTCTCCGAGACTATAAGTGGGTCTGGCCAGGAAACATTCAATTTATTGCTGCTGTGCTGGGATTTTGGAGAAGGAAATGGCAGCCCACTCCAGTATTCTTGCCTGGGGAAGCCCAGGGACAGAGGAGCCTGGTGGGCTGCCCTCTATGGGATCACACAGAGTCAGATACAGCTGAAGTGACTTAGCCGCAGCAGCAGTACTGAGATTTGGAGCAAGTGAGATTTTGTGCATGCCCTTAAAACTGGAGTCCCTGCATCCTACTGCCCTCTGACTTGTTCATGTGCAAGCTGGCTACTTTCAGAGGGAGGTATTCCGGGGCCTCCTCTTCCCAGTGCAGGACTGCTGGCCTCGGGAGGTTTATATAAAGCACAGACCCCAAGTTCCTTGGGGAGAACCTCTAAAATTGTGGTTATCTTTCCACTGTGGGTCACCTACCCAGGATTATGAGTCTTAACTCTATCTCATTTCTACCCCTCCTACTTGCTTCATTGTGCTTTCATGCTTTCTTTTTTATGTCTTCAGCTGTGGAAAAGCCTTTTCTGTGGGTTTCATATCTTTCTCATTGGTAGTTGCTCTGTAAATTGTAAATTTTGGTAAGCCTGGGGCGGAGGTAAGATCAGGGTCTTCCTACTCTGCCATCTGGACGACACCTCTCCCCAAATGTAATTTCTAAATCGAAGATTCTGGAAGTCTAGCTAGCAAGTTGTAGAGATAGTGTGGGTACTTCCCCAAATAAGCTATCACTCATAGTTTCTTATACTACATTTATGTGTAACATGCCAGAAATGAGTGATAGTCACTTAGTTGTGTCCGACCCTTTGCAACCCCATGGACTGTGGCCTGCCAGGCTTTTCTGTCCATGGAATTCTCCAGGCAAGAATAATGGAGAGGGTTACCATTTCCTTGTCTGAACATATCATAAAGACAGTATTATTTTCGTTTAGAAGGCAATTGAAGATTCTGTGCCCTCTGGTTACTAGAATAGTCTGTTCAATCATTGAGCACACAATACTAATTCTTGTCCTTACTTAGTTTGCATAACATGAAAAGTGACCTGGCTCAGTGTAAAATATATTGATTTTCAAGTAGAGTCAACATAGAATATGTGAAAGACATATGTAACAAGTCTGTTACTTCATTTAATGAACTTTGCAATTACAGCATTTTTTCCCTCTCAATCCATAATCAGATATATAAGGTTTTTTAATATCAATAAATATGAAGATACAGATAAGGCAGCTAATTTCTGAAACTGTGGTTGAAGATATTAAAATAAATTAAGGCTTTTCTATTCCTTTGAGAGAAATTTTTGACTTAAGAATGTTTTAATAATTAGAATTTCTTGAAGGTACAGGAAGGCAATACAAGGTGTATAACTATGTGTTATATCTACAGTAAGATTAAAACACATTATATAAAAAGTAATTTCCTTTTGCATTTTATCTAACCGTAATTGACATTTAATATATTAACTTAAAATTTTCTCTTGAACTTTTTTCTTTTCACTTCCTTTTTTCTTTGCATAACCATGAAAGCAGAGATTTTTATCTATTAATTAGTAGCACAAACTTATGTTACAGTTGCCTGAGGCAACCATGCATCAGTGGTTAAATACTACATTGCCACCATATAATTAACTGACTTTCAGCACTTAAGAAACAGGGGGAGGAAGAGGGTGAGGGAAGGGAAAAGATAGATGAAAGAGAAAGTTGTTGAAGGAGAAGTGTCTACTGTAGGTAAATGTTTTATAGTTATTAATAAATAATAACTTGCATTTCCTTGTGATATCACTAGGTGGCATGTGACTGACTTGAACAGAAATGAAAATGGAATGAAACAAGAGAGGAGCCAGCAAAGTTACGATTTTAAACAACAGCTATATCTGGACATTTTCAGTATTGATTTTCTTACCTATTTCCACAGTTCATAATTCAGATAGCTCGAATTTGTATTAGGGATCAAATGATATAATACATGTAAAAGCGCTGTTGGTGCCTGGTGTACAAATAGTGCTCCATATATGTGAAGTTGCTTTTATGAGATTAATCAGAGAAGGAAGCGGGGGAGGGGGAGTTGCTGTTTATATTGCTACAAATATATGACCTTGTTAATGAAGGAGAACAGGAATTTCACAGCTGGTAATGTGTTCCCAAATGATTCATAGAATTGTTGAAAATACAAAAAAGAAACCTGCTAATCAACAAATTTTCTGGGTAGTCTATTAGAAACGCAACCAATTTTCATGAAAATGCATTCACTATTTATTGATCATAGTTCTACAAATGAAGATATTTTATGTTTGTATGTGAAAATGCCTTTCATTGACACTGGAAATTTGTTTTATAACACAAATTTAAAGTGGATCAAAGTAGGGAGATCACAAATGGTATCTGAACAATAGAAGAGTAATTTAAAATGTTAGCAGTAACACTTGGGTCCAAATGATCTAATCATATTGGACCCAAAGTGTCATGAGAAAAACTAGAAAACCTGTGGGTGAAAAACCTGTGGGTAAAGTCATGTGATATGAAAATACTGGAGAGTGGAAAAGAAAGTTTAAAATTGACCCAGCCAAATCCTGGGAGAGGATAGAGCCCCACTGGGGTAAGCCTGGGACTTGGTTGTTTTTTTTTTTTCCATCTCCAAGTATTTACCACTTAGGTCAGGAGAGTGATACTCAGAGGTGAAGTAAGCACTCTGGAGTAGACTAGCAGATGGAGATTACAGCCCAGGAACCTCCAAAAGAGGAGGAGTTGGAGGAACTCTCACAGCAAAGAGTCCCACCATAGGGTGAGAATGATCTCTATGTACAAAAGCCCCTCCAGAGACTACAGCCCAGGTTCAATTACCCTCAATACCTCAAACTGGAGTGAGGCAATCCCAGATTTCGAGTTCCCCCATGCAGCTAGCAGAGGCAAATAAAAAGCCTTTGGAACAAAGTAACAGGTTAGGTCTCAAGTTATCTCTCCAACTGACTTTTCAAACAGATATCTGAGTTATGCAAACAAACAACCAGACAAATGAAGAGATAAGACAGCACGACCTAAAGCCACCAGCAGAAACAAAACATAGAGCTGATGTCTAAAGGTTTGGGTCCTCCCCCAAATCCTGGGTGGAAACATCATTCCCAAAGGTGGTGGTATTAGTCGGTGGGGCTCTGGGGAGGTGATCAGGGCATGAGGGTAGAGCCCTCATGAGTGGGGTTAGTGACCTTAGGAAAGGGACCCTACCGAGTTCCCTGACCCCTTCCACCATGGGAAGGTACCGTTTGAGAGATGACTCTTGCACAACCAACCATACCTGCACTCTGATCTTGGACTTCCAGGCTCCAAAACTATGAGAAATAAATTTCTGGTTTCTTTTTTGCTAAGCCACCCAGTCTGTAGAATTTTGTTATAGCAGCCTGCTGGGCTGCGGTCTATGGGGTCGCAGAGTCGGGCACGACTGAAGTGACTTAGCAGCAGCAAACAGAATAAGATCTATTGAAGCAGGACTATAGGAGCTGCAAATATCAAATAAATTTTGAAATAATTATGCTGTATGTAGGGTGATAACAGCCAGAATGAAATTTTCAGGAGAAAATTGCAAGTTATATATTTTAAAAAATAGAAAGTCTAGAAGTGAAAAATAGAAAAACTCAATGTATGGTTTAAGAGCAAATTAAAAGCAGCTGAGAAACAATTTGGTGGAAGAGCAAAGTGGAAGATATAGAATAATGCACAAAGAGACAAAGACAAGGCAAAAATAAAACAGCAAGAGAGACAGAGAGTAGAATGAGAATGTTTAACAAAATTGTGCTTGGAATCCTAAAGGACAGAAAAAAAACGCAATCTTTGTGAAACTGATAAAAAAACAGAAATCCATTTTCAAGAAGACTGAGCAACAGACAAGGTTAATACAAAAGAAAACCCACAACTAATCATGTCAATAACTACTGAACAAAGAAAACTTTAAAAGCCATCAGAAGATTAAGAAGAAAACTTGGAGGATTATGTCCTAATGTATGACAGTTAAATTAAAACCTAACTTCTTCTCTACAACTTCAGTGGAAAATAAGAGATAAATGAATAATATTTTCAAAATGCTGAAAGAAAATAATTGCCAACAGAATTCTGTACAAGCAAAAGTGCCTTTCAAAAATTAAAGCGGAAAATTATATTTTCATGCAAACAATGCTGAAATAATTATTATAAGTAGATCTTACTATTGGGAAGAAAAACATCTCTTTGAAAGGAATATATAGTGCTGTGCTAAGTCATGTCGGACTCTCTGAGACCCCTTGGGCTGTAGCCCACCACACTCCTCTATCCATGGGATTCTCCAGGCAAGAATACTGGAGTAGGTGGCCATTTCCTAATCCTTCCTGACCTAAGGATTGAACCCTGTCTCCTGCATTGCAGATGGATCCTTTACCAGTGAGCCACCTGGGAAGATCTTGAAGGGAATAAGCAGGATTTCAAATGGAAGATCTGTGATGCCAAGTGGCAGGAAGAGAAACAAAAATGATTAAAATGAGAGTAAGTCTAAATAAATGTGGATAGTATAAAATGACAATAATATTAATGGCTTATGTTTCCTATATTATGTATGGTTTAATATATGATTATAATGTATTTTTTTACACATTTATTTACAATGGCTAAGAAAAAGGAGCAGATAAATTGGAAGGAGGGTATACTGTGTTATAAGAAACTATCTGACAGAGAGAAAGAGAGAACCTATGTTCAGAAACTGTTAAAAGTTGTTAAGTCATTTCCTGCCTTTCCCCTTCCCTCCTTTTATTTCCCATCACTGTTTTAAACAATTCAGCTTAAAGCCATCCATTGGAGATAAGCAAATATCTGCTGTGACCCAGAGCAAGTATCAGAATTATAAGAAAAGAGGATCGTATTATAAGAAACAAGGACTTACTAAAATATGTACTTCTGTTTGAAGTTCTGTGGGGAATTTTTTCAAACGTGGACAGAAGCTGATGATGAGCAGTTAAAATATCCAGCTCCCCATTATATAAACCCAATGTCTCCTAGTCACCAGAATTACAATTGTAGAAGACTTACAGACCAGTATGGCAAAGTTTTTATGGAATTTGGTTATGAATGTAATTCATACATTGACTGAAATGTGCCCACATTTTAATAACACGGTCTGGAAGTCTTATAGTAGCAAGAATTTTGAATTTAGTGTATTTACACTTAAGGAAGAAGGAAGCGTTTCTCAGGTATGAAAATCATGCCAGCTCTCATGCCCCAGGATATAAATGGGCACTGTCATCAATTTTTAAGTGCACACTCAGGAATGCCTTTCTACTAGGAAGTATCAACTTCAAAAGAACTCATTGTAGCAACACATGCCATAGACCACTAGTAGAAATGCTTTTTATGACAGCTTATGGGGCATTTTTTGTGGGAGCAGCCAGCCACATGTGACTTGATGAGGCATGTCTGTTTTGTGGCACTAGTTGGAAAACCTTCAAATCAGAGGATCTTTATGATTCAGGAACTAAGATTCATGGTAAATAAATCTTCATGGATGGCATGGAAATAAAGATGAGTTCTCATTATTTCCTACTCTGATGATGGGTGTTTTTATTAGATATTTAATATCAAGTTATGTTTGGTTCTTTTTTTGCTTGAAAAATATTATTCTAAGTTGGTAAAAAGTGCTTTAGAAATAAAATTCATTATAGCGTTCTCAATAAGTTGACAGATGGTCATTTTAAAGTAGGACATTCAAAAGAAATCATATAGTTACATAATACTGCTCAGCAAAGGGGACAAGTTTGAGCCACAGTATACATGAACTCTGCTTCCAGGGTGTGTCTTGCTGTGGAATTTTTTCTAATTCACACAATGTCACTACACAGATGAGTCTTGGCTCTGAAGCACCTTCCAAGTATGTGTTTGTACTGACCTACCTGGCGTTACTGTGGTCGACTGGCCTCCAAGCATTTCTTATTCTAATCACTCCAAGGAACTGTCCAGTCCATCTCCTTCTGATATGCATCTTCATGGCAGGGAGACACTATGCATGTCCACTCCTTCAAACTTTCTGCCCACTTGGCACACTTTTTACTTTTACTTTTTACATGTCCTCAGATTCCTCTGTAGGTGTATGAGAAACTCAGGGGTTTTCTCCAGAACTCTTTCACCTGGGCTCACCATGTGTGTGTGCTCAGTTGTGTCTGACTCTGCAACCCCATGGACTGTAGTCGGCCAGGCTCCTCTGTCCACGGAATTTTCCAGGCAAGGATACTGGAGTGGGTCGCCATTTCCTTCTCCAGATCTGGGCTCACCTTGCCTCTCTGAATAATTTTCTGTCTCAATTTTAGCTAAATCCCCCAAAGGTCAAAAGCAAAACAAAATTTAGCAACCACCTGTACGCTTCAAATCCAAGTACTACACTCCTTATTTCGGGCTCATAGAAGAAGTAAACAAATCACCACTTTTGTAATGATATCTAGAACGAACATATGAAAGAACTGAGGTTGAAGAAACCTAGAGAGATGTCTTAGCAGAGGTGCGTTGAAAAATAGTGAAATATCCCCTCCCTGGCTCCATCAGAGAGCCACTGTAGACATTTACCTCAAACCCCACAATAGAGGCTTCAAGAAAACCATTCAGATCACTTTCTAACACCATACACAAAGATAAACTCAAAATGGATCAAAGATCTAAGCATAAGACCAGAAACTATAAAACTCCTAAAGGATAACATAGGTAAAACACTCTCTGCCATAACCCAAAGCGGGATACTCCATGACCCACCTCCCAGTATATTGGAAATAAAAACACGAATAAACAAATGGGACCTAATTAAAATTAAAAGCTTTTGCACAACAAAGGAAACTATAAGCAAGGTGAAAAGACAGCCTTCAGAATGGGAGAAAATAATAGCCAATGAAGCAACGGACAAACAATTAATCTCAAAAATATACAAGCAACTCCTGCAGCTCCATTCTAGAAAAATAAACAACCCAATTAAAAAGTGGGCCAAAGAACTTAACAGACATTTCTCCAAAGAAGATATAAAAATGGCTAACAAACACATGAAAAGATGTTCAACATCACTCATTATCAGAGAAATGCAAATCAAAACCACAATGAGGTACCACTTTACACCAGTCAGAATGGCTGCCATCCAAAAATCTACAAGCAATAAATGCTGGAGAGGATGTGGAGAAAAGGGAACCCTCTTACACTGTTGGTGGGAATGCAAACTAGTACAGCCACTATGGAAAACAGTGTGGAGGTTCCTTAAAAAGCTGCAAATAGTCCTGCCATATGACCCAGCAATCCCACTGCTGGGCATATACACCGAGGAAACCAGAATTGAAAGAGCCACGTGTACCCCAATGTTCATCACTGCATTGTTTACAATAGCCAGGACATGGAAGCAACCTAGATGCCCATCAACTGACGAATGGATAAGAAATCTGTGGTACATATACACAATGGAATATTACTCAGCATTAAAAAAAAAAATTCATTTGAAGCAATTCTACTCAGATGGACGGAACTGGAGCCCATTATCCAGAGCGAAGTAAGCCAGAAGCAAAAACAACAATACAGTATATTAACACATATATATGGAATTTAGAAAGACAGTAACGAGAACCCAACATGTGAGACAGCAAAAGGAACGCAGATGTATAGGATAGACTCGTGGACTTTGTGGGTGAGGGTAAGGGTGGGATGATATGGGAGAAGGACATTGAAACAAGTTAATTATCATATGTCTAATCAATCGCCAGCCCAGGATTGATGCTCGGGGCTGGTGCATCGAGATTTCCCAAGGGGGGAGGGAGGAGGGAGGGGGGTTCTGGAGGGGAAGCATATGTAAACCCATGGTGATATCATGACATTGTATGGCAAAAACAATAAAAATAAATAAATAAATAAAAGAAAACCATTCAGAGAAAACTCCTCTGAACCTAGGGGGTTTGGCATCTTTTCAGATACCATGTGATTGACTATTCCTCATCACCACACAATCCCATGGATCAGCATTGAAATTAAGATGGACCTTAGAAGAGAAGAATAATGGCATGATAATTGACCTTGTCAATAATTAGAGTCCATTGTGACAAAGAGTCTAGTAAAGACTCAAAGTTTTAAGGGACTTGATTTTTTTGTTGTCGTGGTTGTTCAGTTGCTAAGTCATGTCACTCTTTGTGGCTCCCTGGGCTGCAGCACAGCAGGTTCTTCTGTCCTCTGCTCTGTCCTGGAGTTTGTTCAAATGCATGGCCATTGAGTCAGTGATGCCATCTAGCCACATCATCCTCGGCCGCCCGCTTCTTTTACTTTCAGTCGTTCCCAGCATTAGGGTCTTGGAAAAGAGAGTTAAAGGGAAAGGAATGATGAGTCCTGCCTGGAGCAGTCTATGAAAACTGATGAGGAGAATGAAGGATTGGAAGGGATAACATAATAGAAGGTGAATTGAAGCTATCCAGCAAATGGGAGAAAATTTGGCAGAAACTAGAGGTGGGGTGCCCTTTCTGATGAAAAAGAGACGAGGCTTGCTTGGATAATGGCATGAGGGTAAATGTTGCTGAGGTATGGGGAGCAAGGATGCCAAAGAACATGATTGAGGATGGACTGGAGAAGCAGATAGAGGGAAATTTGATGGCTCCTTAAGTTGATCAAATATCCCAGAAAATTCTGAACTGAGACTGTGTGAATGGAGTAGTTTTTCCTGTGTGAATTAGAGGTGAAATTGTCACTAAATTTGATGATGACAGTGTTTGACAATTAACAGTAAAACGTACATTGTAATTTAAACACTATGTGATTTACAAAAAATTCATGTTAGACAAGTCAGTAGGAATACTGCTATGTACCTAAAATGACCCCTGAGAGAATCATGAAGCTCAGGTGTTTTATTTTTTTTTTTCTCACTACCAGACATTTTCACTGAAAGGATCAGTGGCTCTGCTGTAGGCTTGGTCTTTAGTCATACCTTTTATATTTTTATTGAAAGACATTTTACGTAATATATCTGGGGAAATATATTGAAGTAATACTGAAATACTTGATTTCTTTTTGAGCTGATTGTCTTTATAGCATTAAAATGCCATAAAATGTAGCAATTTTTCTCCTAATAATTTAACTCACTAAGTGCTAGGTCAAAGCTTTTAGGTATGAGATTTATAAAATTTCAGGTAAGAGATATATGCTTCGTAGGAGAGGAAGATGGGATATATGATATTTCCCATTGTATTTACTGACAACTATAAAAAATAATTAAACTTCCCCAAAGTTACAGGAAAATGCTTTAAATTCTTTCCAGAGATCCAAATTCATGGTCAGTTAACTTTGTTGAAGTAATCTTTCTTTCTAATTTTAAGTGTTAAGAGTTGACTTTGTTGGAATTTGCCCTTGAGGCTACTCTCTAAAATAACCACTTCCACAAACATTCTTTTCAAATTGTCACATCTGAAGATCCTTCAGCTGGTTCATTTATAATCAGGTGCCTCCCTTCTCAGTGTGAGCTTAAGTGAGAGCATAGGGCACACCAGGAAAGCTTCTAGCTAAGCTGAAAACTGATGGAGTGATAACTTCAAAGACGATGTCATTGGTTCACCACAGCAGGCTGGCAGCTGCAATACAGGAAACTCAAGTGGTATGTCTTCAATGCTTCATTGTGATTGTGGAATAGATTTACAGGGTGATTTCTCAGTTATGCCATCTGTCTCCTGCTACCACTCCTAACATGAGAGTTACTAAGAGATATGTAAGGAGCCGTGGCCTCTCATCTCAGAACACAACTGACATATAATATGACCCTGTCGACATTTTCAAACTTTTGTGATGTCAAAGCTTGTCACTAGTCTTTCAGCCGTCCTTTGATTAAGCTACACGTAATGCCTTTCACTAATGCAGAGTCTGAGGGATGGATATGTTGCCATTTGCCTTTGGTAAAACTCCTGAGTCCAAAAAAAAAAAACAAAAGGGAGGGCTGCTTTCCCTAGATCTTTCCCACTTAACTATCTTGTCCCTCCTATTCCTCCTAACATAATCACCAGTCTTTCCACTGGGCATCCAAGTTAGCAGATAAATTCATGACCCATGATACATGAGCGTTTCTGTCACTCCTCTTAATCATGAATATACATCAAAACAATTAATTATGGTCATATTTTGGTAATTAAAGTTAATGAAATTCACAATCAGTGATGTAAACAATCAGAGCAATGAAAGTGCATTATGTGGAACAAAATAACGTTTGACACGAAAACAATAACTCAACGGATACACTCTATAAAAAGTAGATCAGAAAACAAGCTAAAAGCAGAAAAGAGATGTATTTCATTAAAATCTTAAAATCCTCCAGTATATTCTTACTGTGATTTTTGTATGAATTGGTACTGCATATATAATATAAATATATACAATACACAGTTTGAATATGCATTTAATTCATTCATTCATGATATTTTAGTGGGAGCCAAGGCTGCTTTTGAACACTGCTTATTAATATTACATTTTCAGATTTATAAGAAAGCTCTCTAATTCACTTTCATGAAAGCAAATTTGGTTGAACGATTTTTCAAAGTAATATTGGTAGTTAATGGAGATTAGTGCTTCTCTTTTCAACTCATATTCCTATAAGCTAAGACAAAATACACAGACTAAGGAGTTATTGCTAGAAAGCCAAGTCTATAAATCTAGCACAATGAATACTACTTAACATTCAGCCTCAATAAGAACATTATCACATACTAAGTCCAATTGGCTGAAAAATTAGTTCACACACAGTCTATGAAAAGTCTTATCTTGCTTATCTACTCCTCCCTCCCCAGTATTATAACTCTATGAAATATCTACTTAATATTTGGTTTCTTTCATACTCAAATAAATTCAAACAAATGAAAATTTTCTCTGGAATCCTAACCAGAAATTTCTCCAAAAGACTCAAATGTAAAATAGTCTCTTTTTTCCCCAACTTATTTCCCTTGGGGTAAAGGTTCAAACTTAATTAGCATGTTAGTAAATGCCCGTTAAGTACCAGGCACTGGTTTACACACTTTCACACATGTAATCTCATTCAATTTTTAACTGGCTTAAAAAAAAAATCACTCAGTTTCATGAGTAAGAGAGGAATTTGTTGAGATTTTTGAAACCACTAAAGCCTCGGATTGGGTTACACAAAATGTGAGTAAATATACTTTCATAGATTGTGTTCTTGGAAAGCTTTTGGCTTGATTATTTGAGTAGGTCTAGTTGCCATGCTTCCTGAAACAAAGTGAATTAGTTTCACATCTGTTCTGTGTCCACAGTACTTTACATTATCTTGATATAATGGACATTTGTTTTGCTTACTCTCAGCCTGTAGCCTTTAGGTCTGCTTAGTATTGCTTCACATTTATCCTAGATGCTTCTGTGGTTTCTCCAGGAACAGTAAAAAAGGTATGCACATCATTACCAGTACTGTTTCTACTCTGATCTTTATCGCTGCATGTCTCAGCTTTATACTTGTTCACATTCTCACCACTGGAATTTGTAGGCAGCACCTCAGCTACCTGCGTGGAGTAAGCTTCCCTAAAGCTTACAGGAAGGACTTTAGGGGAAAGCTGGGGGGGAATTAGCAAATTTCTAGAGTTGAAAAAGTGATCAGACTCCTATTTCTAGAAAGCAATGCTGTTGGAGTATATTACAACAACAGTTTAACTTCAAGACCCCCTCTACATCTCCAGAACTTTGGTACTATCGCCACCTATCACCCCTAATTCATTGCTCTCTTCCGAACCAATCATTGCTGGAGAAAAATGACCTGTAACAACATAAAAGTATCCTTGACCCACTTCCCCTTCCATTACAATTTCATTTTTTTCCTTTCCTTTTTGTAAACAAACTTAATGGAAAAATGCATGACTGTGTCCTGCCTCTGTTTCCTCACTACTTATCCACACCTTAGTTCTTCCAGTTTGGCTTCTGCCAAACTGCACAACGGTAAAACAGTTCTAATCCGTTCCTTCCACTTTTCCAAATACCATTACATATTTTTGAAGTATAGTTGATTTAAAATATTGTGTTATTATCTGGTATACAGTAAAGTGATCCATATATATACTTTTTTTCTCATACATTTCCCTTTATAGGTTATTATAAAATACTGAATATACTTCCCTATGCTATCCAGTAGATCCTTGTTGGTTATCTGTTATATAAATAGTACTTGTGGGCTCGAGTCCTCTGCGCCGGTGTCCGCCGACTTCCCGCGGCCTTCGCGCCGCGGCCCAGGCTCCCCGCGCCCGCCGCGGCCCGGCCGCTCAGCACTGCCCTCTTCGCCGCGGAGACGCGGACGAGGCCTGGCGCTCCGCTGCCGGCCTTGGTGCTCGCGCAGGTTCCAGGCAGAGTCACACAGCTGGGCCGCCAGTATAGCGATGCACCGCCTTTGACATTGGAGGGAATCAAGGACCGTGTTCTTTACGTCTTGAAACTCTATGACAAGATTGACCCAGAGAAGCTTTCAGTAAATTCCCATTTTATGAAAGACCTGGGCTTAGACAGTTTGGACCAAGTGGAGATTATCATGGCCATGGAGGACGAATTTGGGTTTGAAATTCCTGATATAGATGCGGAGAAGTTAATGTGCCCACAAGAAATTGTAGATTACATTGCAGATAAGAAGGACGTATATGAATAAAATATCAGACCCCTTTTCCTCACTGAGAGAAGGCTCAGAAGATGCTGGCGAGTGTCTGGCAGTGAGAACACATTTCTGCATCATTGCTGACTTTGAGTAGTTCTGTTTAGACTTGTATTTAAATTGTCTTAAGTGTTTTTGCCCTTTGAAAATAAATCTATAAAACCAAAAAAAAAAAAAAAAATAGTACTTGTATCTGTTAATCCCAAACTTCTAATTTATCCCTCTCCACCTCTTTGGTAACCATGAATTTGCTTTCTGTATCTGTGAGTCTGTTTCTGTTTTATAAATAAGTTCTATTAGCTTCAAAAAGAAGGAAGTCTTGCTATACGAAACAACATGGATGAACCTTGAGAATGTTATGCCAGTTGAGATAAGCCAGTCAAAGAAAGACAAATACTACATGATTCACTTATGTCAGGCATCTAAAATCTGACTATTAAGTAAAAATTCGTATAATCAATGAGTAGAATGGTGGTTACCAGGGTTTAGGGGTAGAGGACAACGGAGACTTATTAATTAAGGGACATAAATTGCAAGCCAAGCAAGATGAATAAACTCTAGCTATCTGTTGGACACAATTATACCCATAATTAACAATAATGTATTGTACATTTAAAACTTTGTTAAGAGGGTGTGTAAGTGCTCCTACCACAATAAAAAATAAAGTAATACAAAATAAAATGATTTTTATGATAATAAGTGTGAAAATATATTATTAATATTCATGATATTTTACATTTGGCTTTTTAATGAAAAATCCATTAGATCCTGACTTTGATGATGATATGGTGATGATGATGATGGTGATAATAATAACAATAATAAATATTTGAGCATGGACTCTGCTTGAACTATGGACTATGCTTGATGCTAGGCTCCTGCAATATGTTTTCCCATTAATATGATACTATGGTACTGCTGCTAATATTATTCTGAGAAGGAATTGAGGTTTAGATTCATAAAGTAATTTCCCCAAGAGCATGAAGGTAATAAAGTGGTTTAGGTGAAATTCAACTAAGAATCTATGTGATTCCAAAATCCATCAGTGCTCTTAGTCTCCAGGCTACCCTAAACAGATTGGTTCAGATTTGGAGGCTCTCCAGCAGAAGTCCTCCTCCTTTCCATGGCCAGTTCTTTGCTCTCTTTTGTCAGTCTCTGAACACACTTTTTTGTTCTATACAACTCAATTAAAAAAATTATGTTCGTAGTGGTCAAAAAATGATGAAAATCATCAGCAGTAATGAGAGTAGAAATAAATCTTTGCAAAAAAAAAAAAAGAAAGAAAGAAAACCAAGCTAAACTTAGAGAGCAATGTTGCACTTTTGAATTTACAATAATTTGGCTATATCAGAAGCTGAAGTATGATTGTGGCAGAAACATTGCCTCTGGAAACTCATTATTTCTCATCCTTCCCATTTAAAGAGGTGGAGAGTTAGTTTGCCAGTTAAGATTCTTATGTGAAAGAGCGAGGTATCTCAGAGTAACAAGGGAAGAGTCACTGGGACTTGGTTGGAACTTGAATTCCAATCTTCTAATGTGGACGTTTTGAGTTTTGAAGGCCTCTGAAATGATTTACTGCATAAGGTGTAGAGTTGTATTGGTTTTTGTTGGTAACTTATTATAGTCAGAATAAAGGAGTAATAGAGTTGTTAAGCTGCAGATGAAACACTGGAATAAATCTAGTTCTATTCTATTCCTTTGTTTTAACAATGGAAAATTATTATAATTCCAAAGTAATAAAACTGCTAGGTCAAGCTTCTACATCAAGTTGGACTAGATGAGACCAGAAGCCAGTATAGTTCTCTTTTCACTAAAATTGAGTTATGAATAGAAACATGAATATTGATCTGTTTGTATAATGTATAAATAGTGCTTTTGTGTAAACCTTTACTCATCCTAGAAAATATCTAATCTTAAAATTTCTAGTTCAAAATTTCATAGAAAGCTAGCCTATATCAAATATTTTATCATGAATTTCAACCTATTTGTATTCATACATTATGCAGTACTTAATCAAATAAATCTGTCATTTAGCTTCTCACCTCCAACTGTGTGGTAGAAAACTCTGCCTAAATATGTAAGAATTTCAAACATGGTCCTAAACTAAGCTCCTAAATCATTACTCCAAAATTATGTGTATGTGGTGTTTTTTTCAATTATTAATCTATTTATTTGCTTTGAGGTGTGTGCATACTCAATTGTGTCTGACTGCTTGTGACCCCATGAACTATAGCCCACCAGGCTCCTCTGTGCATGGGATTCTCCAGGCAAGATTACTGGAGTGGGTTGCCATGCCCTCCTCCAGGAGATCTTTCCAACCCAGGGATCGAACTCGTGTCTCTTGTGTCTCCTGCATTGGCAGGCAAGGTTCTTTTCCACTGGGCCACCTGGGAAGTCCAGTATTTATTTACTTTGGTCTCTAGCTATTCCTCTGAGTCACACATCCGAGGTGATTTTCCTATTATTCCTGTTTCATAGCTAATCAGTCACTACATTTTCACAACTCTAACTGCATGTTTCTCTCAAATCTGTCCCTTCCTTTTTTTCTGATTTAACCTAAGGCTGTCAGTATTTCTACCTGAATTTATTCAGTTATCTACTAAATTCTTTCCTTGTCTTTATTCCTTCAGTTTAGTGGATTTTTCCAAATAATCATGTAACCTCCTCTCTTAAGTCATTAAATGGCTCCCTTAAGTCATTAAATGGCTCCCTTAAGTCATTAAATGGCTCCCTTCAACAGCACACCTTTCTGTTTGGTAATGGGCACAATTATATGTGTGCACAGTAGTGAGTTTATAAATGTTTGACAGCTTGCTCTCCTTGAGGAAAAAAAAAGTAAGCATATGAATAATACATATGCACATATGCATGTATACATACATATTATATTTTATTATACTGTATTATATTATACTATGTATACATACATAGTATATTTTACTGATGCACAACATACAGTTTGCAAATAATTTTTTACTGCACTGTCATTCCTTGAAAATTCAGCATAGCCAATTGATTCTCAAGGGTGATTTTTGATTTTTGCTGAACTGTTGTGTTTAGATCCAGGCTATGGTGAAAGTTGATAAGCAACTATAGTTCTGATGTGAGTGTTAATAATATTTTTATTTACATTAAAGATTAAAATGAACATGAACATTAATGTCATGTTGGAACTTCACTCATTAGTCAATGACATGATCTACTTCTTTGATGAATCACATAAGAGTTTTCTAATAATGGAAGTATACATCTTCAATGTTTTGGTACTCTTCACAATGAAACAGCTATAACTATGGCATCCTTTAAATGTAATCCGCATTATTAACATTTTCTCCATATCTAACTTTAAGTTCAGATGACCAACACAATAATAAATAAAAATATGACTTTGTAGTGTTTGCTGAGTTTTCCTGACATCAGTACTCCCACCGTGGCCAATTTCAAGCTACCAACGTGTTGTCACTACAAGAGGAATTGGAAAGAAATGCACAGGAGCACACAATGATTTAGTATTTCTACTGTTCAGATACAGTAGACATAACCTCAAAAGCACACCTAAGAGTAAGACATAGTAAAATAAGCTGGGAAATAATGAGATCTGAATATTATATCTGTTTTAATGTAATGCATTAGAGTGTAAGTTTATATAATGTGCTAGTTAGCAATGGGTATGTTTTTCAACCAGCCTGCAAAATCCTTCAGATGTGAATAGTTGGCCCCCTTTAACATGTATTATTAGCTGCGTCCAGCACACCACTTGGTGTGACCAAGAGGTTCAGCTGCTTCTTCTAGAGGAGGTTTTGGGGTGTGAGTCTCAGTGACACCTGAGTTCTCGGCCCTCATCTGAGAATGCCTATTACCTTTTCACATCCCTGATAGCTCAGTTGGTATCCACCTGCAAGGCAGGACACGTCAGTTTGGTTCCTGGGTCAGGAAGATCTGCTGGAGAAGGGATAGGCTACCCACTCCAATATTCTTGGGCTTCCCTTGTGGCTCCCCTGTGGCTCAGCTGGTAAAGAATCCACCTGCAATGTGGGAGACCTGGGTTCAATCCCTGGGTTGGGGAGATCCCCTGAAAAAGGGTAGTGCTACCCATTCCAGTATTCTGGCCTGGAGAATTCCATGGACTGTATAGTCTATGGGGTTGCAAAGAGTCAGACACAACTCAGCAACTTTCAATTCCCTTCACTTTTCACATCCTGTATGAAGCTTCAGTGTGATTATCCCTTGCCCAGGCAAATGGAGATGATGTATTCCTTATGCCCTACTCTGTCTACATATCTTTCTCTACCCCTGTAACATTTAGCACATATATTATGATTCCTTCTCATTTCCCTACTACACTAAGTCTTAAGAGTCTGTAACAAAGAACTGTGACTATATTATTACATATTTAATTTATTGTCTAGAATATATGAAAGTTGAGTAGGCTGTTGGGGCTGACAGAGGATAGGAAATTGAAAATGGTCCCAGAATGCAGGGCTCACTCTACCATCCTGGACAAGCTGACTTTCACTGACATCATGTTGCAGATAAAACCCAAAGCCACTCACTTTGATCAGGGTTAGTGAGATAGTCCTGAAGAATAACAGGGAGCTGTCTGTCACCACTCTCCTTAGTAAAGGATTGGTAAGCTCCTTAGAAGACCAAAAGGACTTCAAAAGATTCTATTTCAAGAATCTGGCAACATACTACATTATAAACTTTGTCAGAAATGTTAAAGAAATAAGAGCAGTCAGAAATAGCAAAATTCTTAACCTTACGGGAGCCTTACCTTGTAAACTTCTGGCTAGTATTTTCTTATTATATGCAGAATGTGAATATCAATGAGCAATATCACACCTTAGAGAAAAGAAAGTAAAATACCTATAGGAAACAACTGTGGAGTATTTGTGATTCCCCAGTTATTACTCACTATGTACTTTGAGGTTCAAAGCAGTGCAGTAAAGGCTGAATCCTGTACACATCGACCTCTACCAATGCTATGTGGCTTTGTGTTTTAACATGTTCTGGGGAACACACCACCTCTCTCACTTCTTATGCTGTATTTGGCAAAACACGAAAACCAGTGAGACTGATAACAGAGGTTTGAAACTAAGCCAGTCTCTTATCATCATGGCTGCATTACTTTTAAACCCACTCTGCTGGACTGCAGAAAGGTTGGCAAAAGATGATAGCGCCTCTGAGGTCCTCTTCCATGTCCATGGGAAGTCTGTGCCAACAGCACAGAAGAATCTCCACAAAGACTATTTTAAATACCTGACTGTGGCACACCCTGAAGCCGTATGATCACAGAATTATCAGCTTGGCATGATCATGTTTTGTTCATGGAATGTGAACCTTTAGGTTGCCACAGATCCATAATAATAAAAATAAAGACTTCTGCCAAATACCCACTTTATTCCATGCTGAGTATCATTAATTTTGTAAAACTATTAAAGCTAAATGTCTACAATGAATTAAGAAATTTACCAACAGATTGTATATTTTCATACTGTATCAGGAACTTAGAGAAAATCTTATACCTGATATCAGGTATATTTAGCTTACATATATTTAATTTATTATACATTTGTTAATAAAATCCAGACTGCTGGAAGTAAATTTACTCACTCAAGATCACAAAGGTTACAAATGGCAGAGTCAAATCTGTACACAGTGCTGTGTAACTCGGCAGTTATATTCTTTGCACTATACAATTAAGTAAACATATGCTTTGGGGCTTCCCTGATAGCTCAGCTGGTAAAGAATCAGCCTACAATGTAGGAGACCCCAGTTCAACTTCTGGGTTGGGAAGATCCGCTGGAGAAAGGGTAGGCTGTGCATTCTGGTATTCTTGGGCTTCCCTGGTGGCTCAGCTGGTAAAGAATCTGCCTGCCGTGCGGGAAACCTGGGTTTGATCCCTGGGTTGGGCCCTGGAGAAGGGAAAGGCTACCCACTCCAGTATTTTGGCCCAGATAATTCCACAGACTATCCATGGGGGTCACAAAGAGTCAGACACGACTGAGTGATTTTCAAAGAAATGCTTTATACATTAAAGTTCTACTAGTCATCACTCTTAATAATCTTAGTCATTATGTGACAACATTATATATAAGTACAGATGTTAGTGTTAAGAATGTTCCTCATTTCACTGCAGGCTAAAATATAAACATCTGGAATATTTGGATAGTTATTCATGTCTACAAATATTCCTACTTTCACTGAAATTTAGAGGTGTATGGAGCTTTTCTCTTCTTGCTCTGCATCCTCTTTACTGATATAACATCGTTTCCTTCATTCAACAAACAATATTGACTAAGGATCAGGGAATGTGCTAAGCACTGCTGGTACCCACTTAATAAAACAAGCAGAATTGTGCCATCCAAAGAACTAACAGATCAGTTGAAAAAGGTAGATCATAAACACTTAAAAAAGTAAACACATAAATAACTATGATCATTAGAGACTGAAACTTGTTACGAAGGAAATAAGCAATATGACATTGCTGAGAATAATTAGAAAGAGACTACTGAGTTGACCAAAAATGTTGTTCAGGTTTTTCTGTGACATCTTATGAAAAAACCCAAATGAACTTTTTGGCTAACCCAGTGTGTGTGTGTGTGTGTGTGTGTGTGTGTGTGTGTGTGTGTGTGTGTGTGTGCGCGCGCGCGCATGCATGTGCATGTGTATGCACTCAGTCACATCTGGTTTTTTGTGACACCATGGACCATAGACCCCAGACTTCTCTGTGCATGGGATTTCCCAGGCAAGAAGATTGAACACCAGTTGCCATTTCCTCCTCCAGGAGATCTTCCCAACCCAGGGATCAAACCCACATCTCTTATGTCTCCTGCACTGGCAGGAAGACTCCTTACCACCTGGGAAGCCCAATCCTAAAATCCAAATAATGTGTCACTACTGCTGAAGAAAAAAGCAGTAGCATCAATAGTGAGCATATCTGAGGCTTTCTAGGAAGGAAAAACACACACACACACATTGGTAGATGTTAACATTAACCTCTCTGCATAATATGAATGGCTTGAAAAAGAATCAATTCTTCCATTCAAAATAATGCACTGATTGATGTTGCAGGTGCTGTGAAAAAAGGAAGAATTTAACAAGTGATAACCTTTACTTGAAACCTTAGTGTCTGTCAGTAACTTTTTGTTCTTTATAGGTAGCTAATGAATGACTTTTTGTTTCTATTTTGGAAAAGTAAACTCTTCTTTCTGCCATGGAGACTGGATTGCAGCTACAGACGTCTCCATCAGTGGGCTCCCAGGAATCATTAGGAAAAGTGGCATGACAGGGTTGAAAGAGCCAAGTGCCCGGGCCAATCTGGATCCCCACTCACTATGATGTGTTCTTCCACAGGTCATAATCAATTTTTTTTATAATGTCTAAAATGAGAGTATTGCATCATTCACCAAATGGTTACTGAGATTAATGCCAACTCTAACAATCTCTGATTTTGTGTTCAAATTCAAATAAACTATATATAAGTATATAAATGATATACTGAGACAAGGAGGAGATTTGTGAAAATAAAGTGGCACAAAGACCTGCGTGTTTAGGAGATCTGTGAATATTCTGGATATTGGTTCAGAAAATATCTTAAAGTCCCTTACTATGAATAGCGTATGACTAGTTAATGATTTTCTAGTCCAGTGTATTCATTTTGAAGAGATAACTGCAATGCAGAGGCATGAAGGGCTTAGCCATTGGGCTGATGGAAGTAGCTAAAGTGCAACCAGGGCTCCAGACCTAACCTGGTTTTTTGTCTTTCAGATTAACTATGGCTAATGTCCTGTCGGATATTAATTCTTAAATCTGAGCCTGCCATCTTCTGCTTCTGATCTTATTTCTGTTTTTCTTTATTGTTAATTATGAACTTACTAATATTTTGAAGATAGAATTCAACCACTATCATGATAAACTTGTTGCTTATTTCAGACCCTATTTCCAAGTCAATGCCCTTGTAAAAAAGTGTAGGGGAATATGTAATTTAATTTACCTGCTTTGCTCTTTCATGTTCTTTTTGAACTCTGCTCTTTTCTTTTAATGATAAAACCAAATCCTACACTATCATTGAAATACTGATAGTTTTCTGTTTACATAGATTCTCAGATTTTATGTATGACATCCAAGTCTAGCCATGTACAAAAAGGAATTGTTTCACAGTGCTTTTTTATGAAATTGTTATTTATACCATTACCAGAAAATAGAGAAGCAAAAGAGGAGTTATAATCATGAACATTTTTTTAAAAGTTCTCTGAATATCCTGGATACCCAAAAGACATAAAAACACATGCCTGAACAAAAACTTGTACAGTAATATTCATAGCAGCATTATTCTTAATAGAATGGACACAAAACAGATGTCCAGTAAAGGGTGAACAGATAAACAAATGTGGTGTTTCCAGACAGCAACATATTATTTGACAATAAAATGGAATGAAGTACTGATATATGATATAATATGGATGAATTCTGACAATATTATGTTATGAGAAAAAATTAGAATATGATTGTATGCTGTCCAGATTTTCATAGTGAAGATCAGAGAAAATTACCTTGGGGTTCCAATATGGGATGGGAATGTAATTTCAAACTATGTCAGAGCATTCTGTTCTTTTTTCTAAATTTTCATTTTATTAGAGTATAATTGATTTACAATATTGTGTTAGTTTCAAGTTTACAGCAAAGTGATTCAGTTATACATATACATATATTCATTCCTTTTTAGATTCTTTTTGTTTAAGTTATCACACAATATTGATTATAGTTGCCTGTGCTATTCAGTAGGTCATTGTTGGTTATCTATCTTACATATAGATTGAATCATTGATAGTCATGATACAGTTCAATTCCTTCATTTTATAAATGTAGTTCGGTCGACACTAGATTTTAAAGAAGTTATGTGAAGCTGCACAAAATTACATAGTAAAATAAAACAAGGTATTTTGTTTAGTATTCTCAATGATAAGCCATCATAGGCCTTTTTATTGTTTTTTAAGAAAAAAAAATTTGGATTTTTACTTTTTTCCCTTAAAGAACTTCTTTGGCTCATTGTTGGACTGAAATGTATCTCATTTGAAATAATTTAATGTATTCAGTCTTTATAGGTTTATTTTTCTTGTTCCTTAAAAGAGGCAATTGGATAAAAACCTAAAGACTCCACACTGGGTTCTTATAATGATCATCTGACCTGATAGAAACTGCAAATAAATTTTGTATTTAATTCAGTTTAAATTCTGTAGATCATCCCCAAACTTTGAAGACACATGGTAAGTGAACTTCAGTTTTAAGGAAGTTTATTAAATTAACCATTTTTACCCAGTTCTCTCTAATGGGAATGCTATTAAAGAATTGTAACATAGAGTTGAAATGCTCCATTTTCCAGGTATAATATGATCTAGAAATATAACACACACAATATAAAACAGTTCAGTAATTAAATGAAATACTTTCTGCTAGGTTTTTTGTTCCATGCTTTTGATTCCTAGGTATGATTTAAATTGATTCAGGAAAGCAGTCACAAAATTCTGTTTACTTGCTGAGCTAGGAGACAGACAGCAAGAAAGTAAGACAGGAAGAAGCAAGAGACAGAAAGAAAATGACAAAAACATAGTAATTACATTCCTTAGCAGTTTTGAAGAGTAACATTATTTCATCTTGATGTAACTCTATGCTTGTGTCATAAAGCAGTTACATAACAATGGTCTCTGGACTGGAATGCAAAGTTTTATAGCTTACAAGCAATTTATCTAACTAGTCTTTAAAATTCTGAAGTCATTTAGAATGTAAACCGAAAACCTTTTTAAACAGCATTTTTCCTGTATGGAAATAAAAGGGGTGAGAGCAAAATACAAACTTTGAGATTTGACTGCATTTATAATCCTGACATATTTGGTAAACATTTTGATAATGTTGAGTTCAACTTTAAACAAATGACAAAGATATGTATAAAACTTAAGTTTCTTACTTAAACTTTATCTTTCTATCTAAATTAGCTACATCCCTAACTTTTATATCACATCCCAAAATGAAAATATTTGATTAACACTAGAATCAATAGTTCCAATTTCAGAGTTCTAAAATTTGCCATATAAATAAAGAACAAAGAAGGGGTAGTTAAGCTAAGTCAATACTTGAAGAGTTTATTCTAGTTGTTCATCTTTATATTGTGTGTGTGCTTAACATATTTTGAGGGACATCCTACCAGCTCTTCTTTTGGTTTTCCTAATGAGACTTCTAACTTAAGCAAACAATTCTGGAGATGGAAGAGTAACAGGACATGGAGCTTACCTCCTCCATGATGATATCAAAAATACATCTACAGTGTGGAACAATTCTCACTGAAAACTAATTCACAATTGACGGAAGGACTTCTTTACAACTAAGCGTGCAAGAAAGGTACATATGTAATTGGGTATGGAGGGAAGAAAAGCAATCGGGTTGAGACCTGTGTCCCCAGTAGGGAGAGTACCCAAGCAGACGTCCACCCTAGGCAGTTAGAGCCACAGGTTGAGTGCCCCAGCCCTAGGTCCCCCCAGTGGGGGAAAGTGCCTTTGCTGGCTGGAGGGAATAACAGGAGGGCTGTGCTAAGCCTAGACTCTACTGGTGAGGAGTGTGCCCATGATAGCTTTCCTTCAAGACTGAGAGGAGACAGCAGCTGCCAGGTTTCCTGGGGCCCCTTGACCTGTGCTCCTGCTTAAGTCAAGTGAATGCTCTGGCCTCGGTCACTCCACATTGTAGCAAGACATTAGATCCAGGTAGGCCATGCTGCTGCTGCTCTTTAGGCATTAAGGCATGTCTGCCTCTTTTGTGACCTAATGGACTATACCCCTCGGTCTCTTTCCACAGCATTTCCCAGGCAAGAATACTGGAGTGGGTTGCCATTTCCTCCTCCAGGGAAGCTTCCTGACCCAGGGATTGAACTTGTGGCTCCTGCTTGGCAGGCAGATTCTTTACCACTGAGCCACCTGGGAAGCCCTGGGGAGAAAATGTAACCATGGGACACAGAAGCCACCAGGCCACTAAGCGGCAGAGGCTGGGTGGCAGTGGCAGAGAGTGTTGGTACTTATTCAGTTAGCACATCAGAAGCAGCCCAGATCTCTGTCTGCAGCACTCCCTTCCTCCATCAGCACACCTCCCAACACACAGCAGGGGTCCACATGGACCCTGCCAGCTCTGAGGTGTGGTTTCACAACCAGATGGGAGCAGCGAAGGCTGGGGTTAGTTACCAGCTTTGAGGGGTGAAGAGGACTTGGACCCAAGGCTACATCTGAGCGAAGCAAAGGAAACAATTGTGGGCGCTTACACTGGCAGCACGTCGAAGATAGCTCAGCCCTCAGTAGCCAACATGAGCCAAGATCCCTTGCGCACACTAATTCCTTAGATGCTGTTCCTCTCAGAGGAAAGGGCCCCAGTGCAGGGAGAAGGGATGGAACATGCTTAAAGGGAACAGAGCCAGCTTGGGCATGGTCCTCAGGGCTTCAGATCCATAACTTGGGAGCAGACCTCACCTGTGGGAGCTGGTAGGGCAAGGAAGGCCACTGAGCAGAAGGGAATTCCTATCTCACACCCAGCTCTGGATCTAGATCCTCTGTCTCCAGCCACACCCTCTACCAAGGTGACAGAGGAAAGATGGTCTTGTGTCCATGTCCGATCCAGCTCCCCCGTCAAAGGCACTGGGTACATGCTGTCTGTGGCTATGCTCCCACATGGAAACACCCTATCAAGACTGCAGTAGGTCACTATCTCATCTAAATCCACAGAGGCAGAGGACGGGTTAAGCACAATGAAACGGAAGATGAACTGCTCTCAATTGAAAGAGCAAGGCAAAAACCCTGAAAAATAAATAATGAAAGAAATAACTTATCACACAAAGAATTCAAAGCATTATTGATGAAAATGTTAAGTAAATTAGGGAAAAGAATAGATTCGCATAATGATAAGTTTAACAAGGAACTAGAAAATGTATTTAAAAATCCAGATCATAAATAAGAATTCAACAGCTGAAATTAAAAAACATGCTAGAAAGAATGAATAATAGACTAAATGACACAGAAGAACCCCAAAATAATCTGGAAGACAGAATGGTGGAAATCCCCCAAGCAGAACAACAAAAAAGAAAAAGTGCTTCTAATGAAAACAGTTTAAAAGTTCTCTGAGAAAACATTAAGGGTACCACGTTTGCACATAGAGATCCCAGAAGGACACAAAAAAGAGAAGAAGATCAAAATTTTATTTTAGGAAATTAAGAGTAAAAACTTCCTAAACCTTCAATATTTCATGATAAACCATAATGGAAAGGAATATGAGAAAGAATACATATATAGAGAGAGAGAGAAAGAGAGAAAGAAAGTCACTTAGCTTTACAGCAGAAATCAAACACAACATTGTAATTCAACTATATTTCAGTAAAAATTAAAAAAAATTTCCAAACCAGAAGAAGGAAATAGATATCCAAATATATAAAAGATATGAACAATTTTATGCAAACAAACTGGATAATCTGGAAGAAATAGACAGTGAACAAATTTATAGAAACATCCAGCCTGCCAAGACTGAGTCAAGAAGAAACAGAAAATTGAAACAGACTAATCAGTAGTAGTGAAATTGAATTTTTAAAAATTCCAGAAAATAGAAGTTCAGAACAGATAACTTCACAAGAGAATTCTACCAAACATACAGAGAAGAGCTAATATCCTATCCTTTTCAAACTATTCCAAAACATTGAAGAGGCCAGTACACCACCAAATTCATTCTACAAGGCCATATTTACCCTGATACTAAAGCCAGACAGGTACTTCAAAAAAATAAAGATAACAATTTCATATCTTTTATGAATATTGACACAAATATACTCAACAAAATGCTAGCAATTAAAATCCAGCAATATATAAAAAGGATCATATGGCATGATGTAGTGAGATTTATTCCAGGGACCCAAGGGTAGTTAAATATTGCCAAATCAATCAATGTGATATATTCTACATTAACAAAAGGAAGGATTAGAAACCTCATGATCATCTCAATAGATGCAGAAAAAGCATCTGATGAAATTCAACATCCATTCATTACACAAAGTTGCTGTAATCAAAACAGCATGATTCTGGGACCAAAAAAAAAAAAAAAAAAGGCACAGACACGCAGAATGATAGAACATAACAGAGAGCCCAGAAATAAACCTACACATCTAAGGCAATTAGTCTATGACAAAAAAGGCAAGAATATACAAGGGAGAAAAAACCAGTCCCTTCATTAAATGGTGCTGGATAGCTACATGTAGAAGAATGAGATTAGACATTTCCTCACACCGTATGCAAAAATAAACTTAAAAGGGATTAAAGACCTAAAAGTCAGGATGGAAACCATAAAAATCCCTGAAAAGAATATAGGTACTCTGACAGAAACTGTAACAATGTTTTTGAGGGATCTGTCTCACAAGGCAAAAGAAATAAAAGTTAAACAAATGATACCCGATTAAACTTAAATACTTTTGCACAGCCAGGGAAACAGTCAACAAAACTAAAACAGTCAGCAAAACTTTTCTATGTAATAGGAGAAAATATTTTCAAATGATATGACCGATAATAGATAATATCCAAAATATACAAACAATTCATACAGCTCAGTATCAGAAAAACAAACAACCTGATCAAAAATGGGCAGAAGACCTGAATAGCTGTCTTTTCCAAAGGCATACACATGGTTAACAGGGGCATGAAAGATAATCAACATCACTAATTATTTAAGAGAATGCAAATCAAAACCACAACGAGATATCGCCTCACACCTATCAGAATGGCTATCGTCAAAAAGTCTACAAATGACAAATGTTGCTGAGGATGTGGAGAAAAGGGCACTCCCTTACACTCTTGGTGGGAATGGAAATTCATGCAGCCACTATGGCAAATAGTAGAGCGGTTCCTCTAAAAGTAAAAGCAGAACTACCACATGATCTAGCAATTCTGCTCCTAGGTATATAAACAGGGAAAAATTGAAAACACTAACTCAGAAAGATACGTGCACCTCACTGTTCATAGCAGCACTATTTACAAGAGCCAAGGTATGGAAACAATGCAAGTGTCTATCAACAGATGAACAGAAAAAGAAACTGTGGTACATATAGGCAACGGAATATTGCTCAGCCAATAAAAAAAGAATAAAGTTCTTCCCTTTCTGCCATACAGATGGACCTAGAGAATGCTCATGCTTAGTGAAATAAGTTAAAGACAAATACTGTGCTATATCACTTAGATGTGGACTCTAAAAAAATAAATGTATATAGTAAATAGAAACAGACTCACGGATACAGAAAACAAATTAGTGGTTGCTAGAGGGAAGAACAAAAAGAGGGGGCAAGCTAGGGGCATGGGCTTAAGAGATACAAGCTATTGTGTATAAAACAGATAAGCAACAAGGATAGATCATATAGCACAGGGAATTAACAGCCATTATCTTGTGATAACTTTCTTTTACATCAATTTTTATTGGAGTATAGTTGCTTAACAATGTTACGTTAGTTTCTACTATACAGCAAGATGAATCAGCTATATGTATAGGTCTATCCCCTCTTTTTAAGATTTTTTTCCCCATTTAGGTCACCACAGAGCATTGATTAGAGTTCCCTATGCTATGCGGTAGGTTTCCTTGGTGATTCAGATGGTAAAGAATTCTCCTACAATGTGGGAGACCTGAGTTTGATCCCTGAGTTGGAAATATCCCCTGGAGAAGAGAATGGCTACCCACTCCAGTATTCTGGCCTGGAGAAGTCCATGGACAAAGGAGCCTGGCAGGCTGCAGTCCATGGGGTCACAGAGTTGGACACCACCGAGCAACTTTCACTTTTCATGCTATGCAGCAGGTCTTCATTAAGTTATCTATCTTATACATAGTATCAATAGTGTGTATATGTTCATCCCAATCTCCCAATTCATCCCCTGCTTTCTTCTGTGGTGTCCATATGTTTGATCTCTATGTCTGTGTCTGTATTCCTACTTTTGAACGAAAAGTGGCAGTGTTAATCACTCAGTCCTGTCTGACTCTTTGTGACCCCATGGGCTGCACCCCACCAGGCTCCTCTGTCCATGGGATTCTCCAGGCAAGAATACTGGAGTGGGTAGCCATTCCCTTCTCCGGGGGATCTTCCCCAGCCAGATATCCAACTTGGGTCTCCTGCAGCACAGGCAGATTCTTTACCATCTGAACCATAATGAAGTATAAACTGTAAAATTATTGAGTCACTATGCTGTGCCCTTGAAACCAATGTAATATTATAACTCAACTATACTTCAGTAAAAAATAATAAAGCAAACAATTCTAAACTATTATTTCAGTTCCATCTTCACTATTAAAATAAATTGTGTGAGTTTGATTTAGAGCTATGGTAGATAAAAGGACTGTTAAAAATATGGTCAGTACTATCTAAAAGCCCAACTCAGGGGAATTTTCATGCACTCAACAAATAATGGCTTGAAGCTCTCTATAACAAATGCCAAAACAAAATTATCTGAAGAATGCCATGAAAATATGTGGGAAGGAGAAATATTTATTATTCAAGGAATCATGTCCTATTCCTTCTAAGAGATAGTGACTAAACTGGCTTTTAGTGGAAGGGTAGGTAGGATTGGGGTCTTCCCTGGTGGTTCAGTGGTAAAGAATCCACCTGCCAATGGAGGAAACTTGGATTCTATCCCTGGGTTAGGAAGATGCCCTGGAGAAGGAAATGGCAACCCATTCCAATATTCTTACCTGGGAAATCCCATGGACAGAGGAGCCTGGCAGGCTATAGCCCATGAGCTCACAAAGAGTCAGACACGATTTAGCAACTAAAGAACAAGGTAGGGTTGAGCAAGTAGTTGTGCAACATTAAGAAAGATAGCAGGATGTAGTAAAGTGAGGTGTCTTCTGAGAACAGAAAGTAAATTGATATACGACTCTACAGCTCACTTTATTTCCCTCTTTTGAATATCATCATTCAGCAAACTCTGAAGCAGCCATAGGCATTCTGATGCCCTGCTAAGCTGTACCCATGTCTCACAGAAAGAGATTATCTGGGGTTTGTATGGATCTGAAGCTCCCGGCATTTTGCCCATTTTCCAGCCTGACTGTAAGGACCTGTGCTTTTATGCTTCCTTACTGTGAAAACTAGATGTTTTCAAGTTTCTCTAGTACTTCAGTTTGGGTGCTGTGTTTCTGGTCTCTGAGGAACAGCTTGAAGGCGTGGCTCACGTGTTGTATGACAAAGCACATGTTCTCACAACTTATGTGGTCTTATAGAACCTGTTCTGAAGGCTTCCACATCTCAGTTTTATAAGTAAAGGCATTTGAAAAGCATAAATCAGTTCCATAACATTTGTTACTTTAAATCTGCCAAGAATAAGGGAATCTTTCTCTGTTCGAGGGAAGAAGCAAAGCAGAGAAGATATTCAACACACAATTTGAATGAAAGATGACTGGTAGATTAATTTCCTTTCTCTGAGTAATTTGGATTTTGTTGCAAGACTATTCTATTTGGAACATGAATCACACAAATCACTAAACCATTGATATGACAAAGTCATTTTAAAATAAATTTTCATTTTTTACATTGTTGATTCAATACTGTTAAGAAAAGAAGTAAACTATATAATTCATCACTTACACTATGGAGATTGTATAAAAAGAAAGAAGTACATGTCAAAGACATACATGTCATATTCTTTAAAAATTCTACAAATTCTCTTTTATTCTGTGAAAAATTTCAAATTAAAGAATCCCTTTCAGTCAAATCCATCTACAAGCATAAAATTTCTGTATTAATATATTTAAGGATTATGTTAAATTTGAAATAGATGCATACATTTATCATGTGTCCACTTACATCTCTGGACTAATGAGTACTTCCCTCCTCTGATTCTATAAGATAACACTGAAAATTCATTGCTTTGTTCTGGTAAATTTTCATATTTCTGCTATGTCAAGGGGTCTCTCAGGGCCTTCAGAGTTATGTGCTCAGTTGCCAAGTCATGTCTGACTCTGCAAATCCACCAACTGCATCCCGCCAAGCTGCTCTGTCCATGGGATTTTCCAGGCAAATATACTGAAGTGGGTTGCCATTTCCTTCTCCAGGGGATCTTCCAGACCCAGGGATCCTATGTCTCCTCCAGTAGCAGGGAGATTCTTTACCCCTGAGCTACCTGGGAAGCCCTTTCTGAGTAGTATGCACTCACTAAATGTTTCTTGTCTGCTTGCACTATAACGCTTGAAACTTTACAATAACAGATGAACTTTCAAGGAATCACTACAAGCCTATTTTATTGTCTTACACACAAGCACCAAGTTTACTGCAAAACTATCTTTGTATTTTCTTGAATAATAAATATGTTTCCTACTAGATTTCTTTCTGTTCTGAAAAAAAAAACATATAATGATTTCATGAAGCATGTTAACACTAGTAAAATTTATTCTACCTTTCCACAAACATTGGTCCATGGAATTTTTTTTATCTTCAAACATATACTATAGTTTCAACAATTATCCTCCAATAAGCCTATAGAATTTTATCTCTAGCCCTACCAATTTCACAATTCCTATCCCAGTTAGTTTTGATGGGAAGTCACCATTTGCAGAGAACATTCCTGGTTTTAGCATTGTAGGTTCCAAGACACAGGATACCTCTCAATCTCGTGCAGACTGGTACAGTGTGTCACCATAGATATTCTATCCTTTTTCTAAATACTTAAAAGTATGTATCTCTTAAAAATGAGGAATCTTTCTTTAAAAAAGCAATATTATTAGCATACCTAAAAATCCTTACTATTATCAAATAGTCCCCCAGTGTTCACTCTGTCATACATTTTTTTTTAAAACAACTTATTTTCAAATTAGGATCTGGCTATGGTACATAAATTGGTTAACATGTCTCTTAATTTTTAAGTTTTATTGTTTTGTTTCTAATATATAGTGTCTCTCTCCATCTTCCCACTCCCGCCTTTGCTCCCTCTTACCCTCCTTCACTCCCAGATTTTGTCATTAAAGAAAGGTTGTTTGTCCTGCTCAGTTTCTCAGTTTGTATTTCGCTGATTGCATCTTCACAGTACAATTTAATATGCTCCACTGACTCTTATTTATCTTGTAAATTTCAAATTAGATGTAGAGTCTCGGCCACCTTCTAGTCACAGTTTGGCTTGGGGGGACAGAACTACATCACATGATGTTTGCTTCCATCGCCCATGTCTTCTGGATGGCACCACCCATTGGTTAAATTGCCTGGATGTATACATCATCTTATAGTATTTGCTCTAGACAAATCCAAAGAAAAATATTGCAAGTCTACCTTTCCACCAAAGCTGGAAATTGTCACATTATTTTTGTTGTTTCCAGCCAATTCCAACTCAAGTTTATTAAATAAATCCTTTTTCTTAAGTGTATTACCTATAACCACCTTAAAAGGAAGTTCTTAGGGCCCAACCCACCCCCCACCCCCCACCCCCCACCCCCTGCACCTATATGAAGTTACACTAGTGTAGAAACAGGAAGGGAAAAAGGTATCGCAAAGCAGGGCTTTGCTTTGTGCCCTCTCTAACAATACCTCATAAACAGTCCGGAGAAGGCAGTGGCAGCCCACTCCCGTACTCTTGCCTGGGAAATCCCATGGACGGAGGAGCCTGGTGGGCTGCAGTCCATGGGGTCAATGAAGAGTCGGACACGACTGAGCGACTTCACTTTCACTTTTCACTTTCATGCATTGGAGAAGGAAATGGCAACCCACTCAGTGTTCTTGCCTGGAGAATCCCAGAGACGGGGGAGCCTGGTGGGCTGCCATCTATGGTGTCACACAGAGTCGGACACGACTGAAGCGACTTAGCAGCAGCAGCATAAATAGTCATTTAGGACACTTTGTAATTTATTTGTGTGTGTGTGTGTGTTTGTGTATGTTTGTATGTGCTCAGTTGCTCTGTTGTATACAAATCTTTGTGACCACATGGAAACAGCCTGCCTGACTCCTCTCCATGGAATTTTCCAGGCATGAATACTGGAGTGGGTTGTCACTTCCTACTCCAAGGGATCTTCCCATAGGAATACTCCATTTATTAATGATATGAATCATGGTGGTATACTGGATATACTGCAAATATTTTTCCTAGTGTCCATTTTTTAAATTTTAAAGTGACTTTGGCCTTCAGAAGTTTTCAATTTTGATTTTGTTATCTCTTAAAATGTTCCTTTAAGCTTTCATGAGTCTCTTTCCTCCTTAATAATGATTAGGGGCTGGTAATTGTTCAGAGTTTGAGTGTTTCTAAATCAAGCTTAGTTTCTATAAGCAACTTTAGTAAAGTAACAGAATGTATTGGTGAATAGAGTAGTTCATAGCCAATAATTGTACTTCTTCTATCCCGAAGAAATGCTGAAGTACCAGATTCATTAACTTAATGAGGGTACATTAGTCACTTGGCGAAAACAGCCAGCACCAAAGGCAACAGTCCAAAAGAAATAGCACGCTGATGTCAAATAGGTTTAATTGTGAGTGCTGGCTTAGATTTGTAGGTGGTGAGATCTGAAATACAATGCCATGAATATTTGTAACTACGAACTTCTCTGGATTTAGGGAGAAACAAAACTATGATTAAGTAATTATATCAACAATTAGGTCTGGAAAAAGGGAGTGACGGTACACCTGCCATTTGTTTGCTGTTCCTTTCCAAAATCAATTCTTTTTTAGCATTATCATTATCATTTAAATTGGCTTCCTAAGATCACCACCAAATCCTAGATGTATTGAAGAGTGCAAGAAAGTGTGGTGGTAGTTTATTCACCTGATGAATAAATTAACCTTAACAAGAACAGGCAAGTGAAGAGAAACTAAAAAGCCTCTTGATGAAAGTGAAAGAGGGGAGTGAAAAAGCTGGCTTAAAGCTCAACATTCAGAAAACTAAGATCATGGCATCTGGTCCCATCACTTCACGGCAAATAGATGGGGAAACAGTGTCAGACTTTATTTTTTAGGGCTCCAAAATCACTGCAGATGGTGATTTCAGTCATGAAATTAAAAGACACTTACTCCTTGGAAGGAAAGTTATGACCAACCTAAATAACATATTTAAAAGCAGAGACATAACTTTGCCAACAAAGGTCCATCTAGTCAAGACTATGATTATTCCAGTAGTCATGTATGGATGTGAGAGTTGGACAGTGAAGAAAGCTAAGCACTGAAGAACTGATGCTTTTGAACGGTGGTGTTGGAGAAGACTCTTGAGAGTCCCTTGGACTGCAAGGAGATCCAACCAGTCCATCCTAAAGGAGATCAGTCCTGGGTGTTCATTGGAAGGACTGATGTTGAAGCTGAAACTCCAATACTTTGGCCACCTCATGCGAAGAGTTGACTCATTGGAAAAGACCCTGATGCTGTGAAGGATTGGGGGCAGGAGTAGAAGGGGATGACAGAGGATGAGATGGCTGGATGGTATCACCGACTCGATGGACATGGGTTTGGGTGGACTCCGGGAGTTGGTGATGGACAGGGAGGCCTGGCGTGCTGTGGTTCATGGGGTTGCAGAGAGTCAGACATGACTGAGCGACTGAACTGAACAAGAACAGAAATTCTGTTTGCTAAATATTATTACTTGAAGCCGTTTAAAAATTTATGCAGGACTTGTTTTGCATATTGCAGTGATACTCTAAGAACCAACATAAAATTGAGGGAATTCTTCCTGAGAAACTATTCAACTCATATGGGTATCTCTGGGAAAAGGTAAATTCATTTCACAATAGGAAATGCACAAAACTAGCCAACAGGCATCTTTCTAATCACTGGGCTGTATTTTATGGGAGTGTCAAAGAAGTCTCCAAAGTGTAATGAAAATGACCAGAATCATGCCGACTGAAAAAAAAAAAATGCACAGCCTAAAAAGTTGAGAGCTAAGTTTTATTCAGTGGACAAAATTGAAGGCTTAAGCCCAGGACATAGTATCTCAGATAACTCCAAACAGGCAAGGTGGGGAGTCAGACTATATAGACTTTTTTTTTTTTTTTTTTTACAGTGAAGGCCAGGTACGTGGGGGTCGGGGTAGAGGGTGGCTGCAGTGTTGGATAGTCTGATAGCAGATATTACGTTTCCGTCTGAGTTCCCTCGGGGCCCGCAGGCCAGGCGGCTATCATGGCTCACGGTTGCACCATCATTTGTTTACGAATATGGTACACAGCATTCTTGGTTCACAGTCATAATTATTCAGATAATTTGGGACTGCCCAGTTTCTTAAAATCCAAAGTCACCCTACCAACTGGCTTCTCAAAATTGTAAGCTTATCGATCTCCATTCTGTTAATATTCATTAGCTACTTTTCTGTTGCTTCACTTTGTATGTCTTCATCTCAGGTCTATGTTCCCTCTACAATACTGAAAACTCGATCTTTCCTATGAAGGTATTTTTGGCTTGTGCTTACATGTGGCTTCTGTTTATTGCTGCCCACTGCTGTTGATTGGTCTCTTTTTCCTCGCTTTCACTTTCTGTTTCCACCCAGCAAATGGCCTCTGACTATTTACAGGTCAGATTACCAACAAAAAGGAAACTCTAATTTTTGTGCAGCTTTTTCCAAGCTATTGATTGGCTGCTCTTGAGTTACAGGCCAATTAGCATGTAATCATGTTCAACCACAGGGATGGCACCCTTGCTATACTGTCATGTCAACTTACACACAGTGAAATTCTGGCTTTTGGTGTAATGTACATTTTCTTTTCAGGGTACTCTGATTCACTTATGAAATATATATAGGTCTGCAGTTTACAAAACACACATGAAAAAATGTTCACATGTTTAGAGCATAAATAAGTAGTAGGCAAAATGTTTGTTAGAGGTAAGCTGATTCATAGGATGTATTCAATAAATACTTTTAAGACTCCAAAGGAGTGGACAATGTTCTATTATTACATTTTCTTTATCCATTCATCTGTTGATGGACATTTGGGCTGTTTCCATATCTTGGCTATGGTGAATAAAGCTTCAGAGAATAATGGCAGTTTTGATGTTTCTTGGGGAATCCCAATTTTAATTCCTTTGGATAAATACCCAGAAGTGTGATTACTGGATCATATGAAAGTTTTATTTTTATTTTTTAATGAAATTCCATACTGTTTTCCACAGTGACGGCCCCATTTTACTTTTCCATCAACAGTGGAAAAGGGGTCCAATTTCTCCATATCCTCACTAAGACTTTTATTCATAGTCCCATTTGGAATCTTTTTTATTTAACTTTTATTTTGTAATGGAGTATAGTCAATAAACAATGTTGAGATACTTTCAGGTAAACAGTAAAGAGACCTAGCCATACATATACATGTTTCCATTTCCCATCTCAAACCCCCTTCCCATCCAGGCTGCCATATAACATTGAGCAGAATTCCATGTTCTATATAGTAGGTCATTGTTGGTTATCCTTTTTAAATAGAGCAGAGTGCACATGACCTTCCCAAAGTCCCTAATTCTCAGAAAGACTTTTCACCCATTTGCAACAACATGGATGAACGTGAAGGAAATCATGAGTACTTAATTTGGACATACATTGTTGATACTCCTTCTGACCCCATATCTCCTCTGCTCAAGTGATACCAATCAAACCCAAGTCTGTTTAGGAGGCAAATTGACAAGGTACAGCTCTGACCAGGCACTTGCCTCTGTGACTCTTCACGGAAGAAGTTGTATCATTGGTCCAGGACACATTCCACCTGTAAGCGCTTTTGCTCAGACCTAAGTTCTGGTACCAGTAACCACATTATCACCGAGGAACACAGAGGGTGGAGAGAAATATAAGCATGCCACAGCCCAGGATTCAGGTAGTATGGTCCTTTCATCCCATTTGTACATTGTTATGTGTATTAACTTGCTCTGTCTCTTTCCCCTTGCTTCTATTTATGTCTTCTAAATATGACTTGTGCATTTACATTTGGTGTGAGCCTTTCTGTTCTGTTACCCTCTGGGATAATGTTTTTGGCACTGTACCTGGAGGCTGTCATTGCATCACAGTGCTTTTCCACATGATATTTGACTTGTCCAAGACTCATAAATAATGCATCTTTGCTTTAGGTTTGTTGCTTAATATTAACTAAGTGGAGCATAAAAGAAGAAATAAAATAATAATGAACTCAAAATGAGAGGGAGAGCCTTGGAAAGAAAGGACTCTAATGTTCAACTATACATAGTCTTTTCAGTTCAATTCAGTTTAGTCACTCAGTCGTGTCCGACTCTTTGCGACCCCACGAATCGCAGCATGCCAGGCCTACCTGTCCATCACCAGCTCCCAGAGACTACCCACTGAGTCAGTGATGCCATCCAGCCATCTCATCCTCTGTCATCCCCTTCTCCTCCTGCCCCCAATCCTTCCCAGCATCAGGTCTTTTCCAATGAGTCAATTCTTTGCATGAGGTGGACAAAGTATTGGAGCTTCAGCTTCAACATCAGTCCTTCCAATGAACACCCAGGACTGATCTCCTTTAGGATGGACTGGTTGGATCTCCTTGCAGCCCAAGGGACTCTCAAGAGTCTTCTCCAACACCACAGTTCAAAAGCATCAATTCATTGGCGCTGAGCTTTCTTTGCCGTCCAACTCTCACATCCATATATGACTACTGGAAAAATTATAGACTTCACTAGACAGACCTTTGTTGACAAAGTAATTTCTCTGCTTTTTAATCTGCTATCTAGGTTGGTCATAACTTTCCTTCCAAGGAGTAAGCGTCTTTTAATTTCATGACTGAAATCACCATCTGCAGTGATTTTGGAGCCCTAAAATATAAAGTCTGACTCTGTTTCCACTGTTTCCCCATCTATTTGTCATAAAGTGATGGGATCATGATACCATGATCTTAGTTTTCTGAATGTTGAGCTTTAAGCCAGCTTTTTCACTCTTCTCTTTCACTTTCATCAAGAGGCTTTTTAGTTCCTCTTCACTTTCTACCATGAGGGTGATATCATTTGCATATCTGAGTTTACTGATATTTCTCCTGGCAATCTTGATTCCAGCTTGTGCTTTTTCCATCCCAGCATTTCTCATGATGTACACTGCATAGAAGTTAAATAAGCAGGGTGACAATATACAGCCTTGACATACTCCTTTTCCTATTTGGAACCAGTCTGTTGTTCAATGTCCAGTTCTAACTGTTACTTCCTGACCTGCATACAGGTTTCTCAAGAGACAAATCAGGTGGTCTGCTATTCCCATCTCTTTAAGAATTTTCCACAGTTTATTGTGATCCACACAGTCAAAAAGCTTTGGCATAGTCAATGAAGCAGAAATAGATATTTTTCTGGAACTCTCTTGCTTTTTCAACGATCCAGTGGATGTTGGCAATTTGATCTCTAGTTCCTCTGCCTTTTCTAAAACCAGCTTGAACACCTGGAAGTTCATGGTTCACATATTACTGAAGCCTGGCTTGGAGAATTTTGAGCATTACTTTACTAGTGTGTGAGATAAGTGCAATTGTGTGGTAGTTTGAGCACTCTTTGGCATTACCTTTCTTTGGGATTGGAATGAAAACTGTTGTGAGAGAGCATCAGAGGGCAGACACACTGAAACCATAATCACCAAAAACTAGCCAATCTGATCACACAGACCACAGCCTTGTCTAACTCAATGAAACTAAGCCATGCCATGTGGGGCCACTCAAGACAGAAGGGTCATGGTGGAGAGGTCTGATAGAATGTGGTACACTAGAGGAGGGAATGGCAAACCACTTCAGTATTCTCGCCTTGAGAACCCCATGAACAGTGTGAAAAGGCAAAAAGATAGGACACCGAAAGAGGAAATCCCCAGGTTGGTAGGTGCCCAATATGCTACTGGAGATCAGTGGAGAAATAACTCCAGAAAGAATGAAGGGATGGAGCCAAACCAAAAACAACATCCAGTTGTAGATGTGACCGGTGATAGAAGCAAGGACTGATGCTGTAAAGAGCAATATTGCATAGGCACCTGGAATGTTAGGTCCATGAATCAAGACAAATTGGAAGTGGTCAAACAGGAGATAGCAAGAGTGAACATCGACATTCTAGGAATCAGTGAATTAACATGGACTGGAATGGGTGAATTTAACTCAGATGACCACTATATCTACTACTGTGGACAGGAATCCCTTTGAAGAAATGGAGTAGCCATCATAGTCAACAAGAGTCTGAAATGCAGTACTTGGATGCAATCTCAAAAACGACAGAATGGTCTCTGTTCGTTTCCATGGCAAACCATTTAATATCACAGTAATCCAAGCCTATGCCCCAACCAGTAACGCTGAAGAAGCTGAAGTTGAATGGGTCTATGAAGACCTACAAGACCTTTTAGAACTAACAGCCAAAGAAGATGTCCTTTTCATTATAGGGGACTGGAGTGCAAAAGTAGGAAGTCAAGAAACACCTGGAGTAACAGGCAAATTTGGCCTTGGAGTACAGAATGAAGCAGGGCAAAGGCTAATAGAGTTTCGCCAAGAGAAAAACTGGTCATAGCAAACACCCTCTTCCAACAACACAAGAGAAGACTCTACACATGAGCATCACCAGATGGTCAACACCAAAATCAGATTGATTATATTCTTTGCAGCCAAAGATGGAGAAGCTCTATACAGTCAGCAAAAACAAGACTGGGAACTGACTGTGGCTCAGATCATGAACTCCTTATTGCCAAATTCAGACTTAAATTGAAGAAAGTAGGGAAAACCACTAGACCATTCAGGTATGACCTAAATCAAATCCCTTATGATTATACACTGGAAGTGAGAAATAGATTTAAGGGACTAGATCTGATAGACAGAGTGCCTGATGAACTATGGATGGAGGTTCATGACATTGTACAGGAGACAGGGATCAAGACCATCCCCATGCAAAAGAAATGCAAAAAAGCAAAATGGCTCTCTGAGGAGGCCTTACAAATTGCTGAGAAAAGAAGAGAAGCGAAAAGCAAAGGAAAAAAGGAAAGATATTCCTATTTGAATGCAGAGTTCCAAGCAATAGCAAGGAGAGATAAGAAAGCCTTCCTCAGCAATCATCGCAAAGAAATAGAGGAAAACAATAGAATGGGAAAGACCAGAAATCTTTTCAAGAAAATTAGAGATGCCAAGGGAACATTTCATGCAAAGATGGGCTCAATAAAGGACAGAAATGGTATGGCCCTAACAGAAGCAGAAGATATTAAGAAGAGATAGCTAGAATACATACAGAAGAACTGTACAAAAAGATCTTAATGACCCAGATAACCATGATGGTGTGATCACTCACCTGGAGCCAGACATCCTGGAATGTGAAGTCAAATGGGCCTTAGAAAGCATCACTACGAACAAAGCTAATGGAGGTGATGGAATTCCAGTTGAGCTATTTCAAATCCTGAAAGATGATGCTGTGAAAGTGCTGCACTCAATATGCCAGCAAATTTGGAAAACTCAGCAGTGGTCACAGGACTGGAAAAGGTCAGTTTTCATTCCAATCCCAAGAAAATCTTTTCAGTATGAACTAGGAAAAAGACCTGCACAGCTGGTTGTATTTAAGTTGTCTGCCCTGTTACTAAGAATTATTCAGCTTCTAATCAGAATCTCTTCCATCATTATTTACATCCTCCAAAGTAATAATGATATTTTTATTATAGTCAAATTTGCTTGATAAACCCAATTGTTTTCACCATCTCATTTTCTATATAGCTAACTCTATATAGAGTCCTGTAGGTAGTTTACACAGAATATGTATCAGTAACATACTCTTCACTCAGTCTTTCGTTCCCTATTATTGCCTTCACTAGTCCTTAAAGTTGGAACTAATACTAAATTATTGTTTATAGTTTCTATGTACTCTGTATCCATTTTCTATGGATCCCATAATACATTACCACAAAGTTAGTGGGTTATAACAACACAGTTTTATTTTCTTAGAGTCCTATAGGTTAGAAGTCCAACCCAGGTCTTGCTGGATCAAAATAAAGGTGTCAGCAGGGCTATGTTCTTTTCTAGAGAAGGAATGATTCCTTTCTATACAAAGCTATGATTTTTCCAGTAGTCATGTATGGATGTGAGAATTGGACCATGAAGAAGGTTGAGCACCAAAGAAGTGATGCTTTTGAACTGGTGTTGAAAAAGACTCTTGAGAGTCCCTTGGACTGCAAGGAGATCAAACCAGTCCATCCTTAAGGAGATCAGTCCTGAATATTCATTGGAGGACTGATGCTGAAGCGGAAGCTCCAGTACTTTAGCCACCTGATGTGAAGAGGTGACTCATTAGAAAAGACCCTGACCCTGAGAAAGACTGAAGGCAGGAGAAGGATGGGATGATAGAGGATGAGGTGGTTGGATGGCATCACCAACTCAATGGACATGAGTTTGAGCAAGCTCTGGGAGATGGTGAAGGACAGGGAAGTCTAGGGTGCTGTAGTCCATGGTGTTGCAAACAGTTGAACATGAGTGAGTAACTGAGCAACAAGGGAAAGAATGAGCTCTGCAGGAGATCCCAGTTTGGGCCACATGATCTAGGAGAACTTTGTAGTGTTGGAGTTAGCAGTAATGGGAAGGAGACTGTCTACAGTTTATGGAAAATCCAAATGAAGAGCTGTGAGGTTCTAGACCATGATCATGTCATCTGAAATAGGAACTCTACATCTTTTGAGAAAGAATTACTGGCCTGTTAGTGGGCCTTGGTAAAGGTGGAGTGTATGACTATGGGATATTAAGTGAGGATGTAACCAGACCTGCCTATCAGGATCTAGATCCTATCAGACCCACCAGTTCATAAGTTGGGCAGACCCATTAGTAACTCATCACCACTTGAAAGAAATATATCTATGTTCAAGTATGAGCAATACCAGGGAACAGAAGCAAGTTGCACGAGAAGCAGCCCTAATCCCCAGGGCCCCACCATAGTTGTGCCTGCATCTCTCCCTCAGATCATGTCTAAAGATGCTGGGGACTAAGTTAGTATATAAGTGCAAAATGGAGGGGACTGAATTACCATCTAATTCAGGATTGGCCTGAGAGAGTGGAGCAATAGATAGAGAAAACCGGTTTAACTAGCAGAGCTTCAGGTTGTGAATCTGATCATCTTTTACTATGGTAATAGAAAAAGGGCTAAAGTTAGAATATGTAAGAATTCATTGGCATTGACCAATGCTTTGGATGACTGACAAGTGCCTTGAAGGAAAAGAAAGTAGAGTACAAGGAGATAGGAGGTTGGAGCAGATGGGTGAACCTGTGTGACTAGGTGTGGGGGTGCAAATTTTGTTGTAGTCTATGCTAATACCCACGGAAGAACATCCCCCACAGAAGAGGTAAGAAAATGACTTGACCAGGGACATTAGCCAATCTCTTTCACTGGCCACTCCATTGCCACTACAATGGGTACATGAATAAAGTAGCCTTGAAAACTGAGGTTGAGGTAATTTATGTGCCCAACAGCATTTGCTCCTGCTAGATAATCTAAAGCCAATGTCAAAGGTCCAAATGGCCAACGCTAGAGAACAACATTTAACCCTCATTTTGGCACCATTCCTTGAGGAAATCAGTTCATAAATTGGTACCATGTTGCCTATACTTGATCCCTTCCATGTTGGAAAGGCCAGCAATTTGTTCTGAAATGAATCAATAAATATCCTGAATTTGGGTTTGACTTTCCTACACAAAGGATCTCAGTTAATACTACTATTTTAAGTTTGGTGGAGTGATGGATCCACTACCACGGTATCTCACGTTGTATTGCATCAGACCAAGAGACCAACTTTATAGCAAAAACAATATTTTCTTACCTGGTACATACAGCATCAGATACCATATGGTCTTGTAAGAAGTTTCAGCTTTCGTATTTTGAAAAATTGCTAACGGCCAAGCATAGGCTAACATTAGAGTGTATATAGTTCCAGTGGAGCTGCTGTTTTTCCTCTTTGAACCCCAGCAGGTAATCAAAAGAAGGACTGAGAGTTCTGAAAACTTTCCTTAGTAATGTCAATTGGGACCGATGACAGAAATCCCCATCAGACTCATCTTCCCATTCTTCCTCTTACAACAAAAGCATAATCTTCAGGGGAAAGAGCAAAAACAACCATCACCTTTCTACAATGGAATCCTGTTTCAAATAGGAGAAGAGAATGGGATTGGTAGGAAACTATGCAGCAGGGCAAGGATACTTGTTAAGCCCTGCACTACAGTTGTAAGGGGGACAAGAGCAACCGTGACGGTCATACTCACAATTTCATACAGGCTTCTAAGATGGAGGCTTAGTCATCATGTCTGAGAGGGTCTTTCTTCTGCTGTTTCCTATCACTAAGGTAATAAACACTGAGTGGAAATGACAGTGGAATATAGCTGGAAGAGCTGGAAGATGCAGATTATCCTCAGGGAATAGACACTGAGAGGTAACCTCTGATAAACTAGCCCATAAATTTTCCAAGAGTGTTCACTCAAGGAATGTGAAGCTTCTGGGGCACTGAGGGTAAACATGGCAACACCAAATTTCAAACCCAATCCCAAATTTGCCTAGTTTTATACAAATCCTCACTAAAATTACAGAAGAAGGAGAGGTATGCTTATGTCCAAGCATAAGATAATCTTGCCTCAGAATGTGCTGTGCTCTACAACATGTCCAGCTTCCAAAAAAAAGTTACAAGACATTGGAAAAGTTAAGAATAAACAAAGTCTGAAGATACAAGGTAATTATCAGGATCAGTCTTGAATATGACTGAGATGCTGAAACTGACAAGGAATTTAAAATAACTGTGAATAATATGCTTTAAAAATACTAATGGAAAAGTTAAATAACATGCAAGAATAGATAGGTAATTTTAGCAGAGAGCTGGAAATTATAGGAGAGAGTCATATGGAAACACTAGAAATCAAAAATATGGCAACAGAGATGATGTTTTCTATATACTTCATTTTTCAGATCTCTAAAAATCAATTTTTTGTTTAGCTTCTTACTTTATATTTCTACCAATACGGGAATTTAGATGAATTTATTATGAACTTGGGCAAACTCTGGGAGATGGTGAAGGACAGGGAGGCCTGGCATGCTGCAGTCCATGGGGTCGCAGACTGGGATACAACTTAGCGACTGAACAGCAACAAATCTAACAAGTGTTTTAAATTTACCTTTACTTCTATTGGATTGTTTAAGTAAAAAAATATGAATAAAAACAAGAAAATCCAATAGAAAGTTATTTACCTGACTCAATTGTGTTCAAGTATGTGTGTGTATATAAATTTAACTTTAAACTCATTTTATCAAGTGTAATCAAAACAGCTGAATTAATTTCTGCATAAAGCCACTAATTTTCCATAGATAGGTTTGTGTAAAGGTGAAAAAGGGCCTTGTTTCTGAAACCAAGAATGCTAATCATTCTAGAAATTTGTATATATCAGAGAAGCATGCAAACTTCCAGGCAGTAACAATTTACTATTTCCGATTAGACTAAACCTCACAGGGAATTCCATTGAATTGGATTATTCTGTGGAAACACAACAGTGTGTGATATAAAACAGCCTCCAACAATTTATTAAATTGCTTTTTCCTTAAGTTGTGTTTTTTAAAGTATAAATGATCAGTTTAAGCATTTTTTTCTCTGGATAATACACAAGATCAACAAAATCTTGAGTGGCGATTCAGTTAGTGTTCTGTTGAATAGCGTTATTTCAAAAACAGTAATCATACGAATTCTATCCACAGATACTGCTGTGAATAATAATGTTTATTATTTGTTAAGTGCTGACAGCGGGCAGACACAGTCCCTGACCTGGGAGGTTATAACAGAACCTAGATAGCCAAGGAAATCTGAGTAAGTTGTGCCAGTGGGTGCTAAGCTTTGCAGCTTACACTCATCTGTAAATTTATCTTCCTTCTCTCTTTATTTCTTCCCCTTTATTCTTGTAAAACACTATATATCAAGTAAATAGACCACTGAATTTTTTTCCAGATTTCTCACTGATATTTTACATTAACCAAATCATATCTTTTATTTGTAATATACAAATTCTTTAATATCATTTAAGCAAACATCACTGAGCTCTTCATAGGGGATTTGAGATTAAATCTGTAAATATTTGTGTTTTAATAAAAATATTTTAAGTGCTAGAATTATTTTCTCCTCACTTTCAGAAAAGTGGGCTATTTTGATGAGATAACAAAAAAGAATAAGGAAGCAAGAAGGTGTGTTAACTATACACTATTTATTCATAACTATTTGGTTTCATTGTTTTAGCTAACAGTTTTTCTGTACTGTATTTAAGCCTTTACAAGTGGATTTTATTCTAAAACAAAGTTTCTTTAATAATTTTTTTCAAAAGCTTTTGAAGAAATAAATTATATTAGAAGTAACACATATATTTTATGGAAATCTTTTATTTAAGTATATGAATATAGTATAGAATTACACATTGAACATTTGGAAATCATGAGTTTAATGTGATATAAATTAACTGTTTAGATCAACAGAAATACACTGTTGCCTTCATAAAGAGAACAGCACCATTCTTCACCAAGTATTTTAAAACAAAAGTCAAGATCTAGCACATACATGTATGCTTCTGAGATGGAAAATCAGTTTATAATCTATCTTGAATTTTTATAAAAGTTTATTTATCCTGTGATAATATTTAAAAGGCTTTCCAGAAACAGGAAGACATAAGTTTCTGGTTCTAATTTAAATAGTCATATGATATGTGACCTTAATGTAGTAAGAGGTATTCCGGCCAGGGTAGTTTCTTCTATGGATCAAGTGTATTTTTGTTAAATGGTAAAAATTTAAAACAAATGTCTCCCAAGCTGGAAAAAAAAAAACCTTAAGGGCATCATCAGTCATAGGTTTAAAACACATGCCCAAATAATTAACAACTAAATCATAGTAGAAAAAAAAGCTTTTCCTGAATAATTTGTGGTATTATTTAAAGTCTTCTCTTAGAAGGCAATTGTTCTAGAATGACTGATTTTTTCTTTGCACTTTCACTCAATAAACATTAATAAGTCAATTGTGTAAATGTAGAAATAAAGCAAAACAGAGAAGCACTGAGCACTTTGAATTGTATTTTTTTATTATAAGAAGACTTTGTTGGAATTTTTAAAAGCTACAGAGAATCAAATAAGACAATTGTTGATGTTGTTGTTTAGTCACTAAGTTGACCGTAGCATGCCAGGCTCTTCTGTCTGTGGGGTTTCCCAGGCAAGAATTGTAGAAGGAAATGGCAACCCACTCCAGTGTTCTTGCCTGGAAAACCCCATGGACAGAGAAGCCTGTTGGGCTACAGTCCACACAGAGTTGGATACAACTTAGTGACTAAACCACCACAACCACAGGCAAGAATACTGGAGTGAGTTGCCATTTTCTTCTCCAGGGGATCTTCCCAGGCCAGGGATGGAACCCTAGCCTCCTGCACTGGCAGGCAGATTCTCAACTGCTGAGCCACGAGGGAAGCTCAAAATGACACAATAGAAAACATGAGAAGTTTTTCTCTATTTCCTTTTTTTTTTTTCCACTGGAAAACATTTAAAATTTTTTTTTAAATTTTCTTTACTTTATTGTGTTTGTTTTGCCTCTATTTCCTTTTCCAGCTGTCCCTATTACAACTAACATACATTATACATTCCCATTCTTTTGATATATTTCAACAGTTTGTTGTGCCATTCCATATTCATTCAAATATATGCACCCATTATATAGCCAAGGAAATGTATTACATTATGACTTCTTAAAAAACTTGATAATAGAGTGCATCTTTTTTTTTTTTTCATACCAGCAAAGAAAGGTCAACGCTTTTGGAAAGTAAACTGTTCCATCATTTGCCTAACAATGGACCTGGAGGTTCCCAGTTTAGGGCTTCCCAAGTGGTACAGTGATAAAGAATCTACCTGCCAATAAAATGGTGCTGTAAACATTCTTATCCAGTATCCTTAGGTGTCTGTGTTTTCCTCTCTCCCACATAGATTCCCTCAAGTGCAATGGCAGGATCTTTGATACATGCCATTTTAAACTTTGCTGAAGATTGCCAGTTTTATTTCCAAAGAGGGCTTAGCACCCACTCTCAGAGGCAAAGTAAGATTCTTCCCACCTCTTACACTTCACCTGCACTGACTTTTATCACTCTTTTTATTTTAAAGTGTTAAAAAAATTTAATACAATTAAAAAATTTTTAATTAAAAAAATAAAATTAAGATATTATATTTTATAATAATCTGCATTACTCTTCTTAGTGGTTAAATTAAGCAACTTTCACACAATTTTTTTCCATTTGCATTTCCTCTTTTCTCAGTGATTTATTCTATCCTTTACCCATTTTTTTCTTTGTGAATGCTGGTTTTCTTCCAAGTTAATTCATAGGAACTCTTCCTGTATTAGGGATATTAACCTTTTGTCTGTCCTGTGTGTTTTTAAATTTTTTATTCATTTATTTTTTTCTACAATGTTTTTAATACATTTTTATAAAGTGAAGTCAAATTTTTTAAAAAAATTTTTTGTGTATTATCAATTATACTTAGCTTTATTCCCATGATGAGCACTATCCAGAAAATTGATTCCCTATTTTAACAATATGATCATAATCAAGTCTTTTAGTATAGTTGGCATTTACCTTTCAATGAAGATAACTTCATTTCTTGTTTTGGATATTTACATTTGTGTGTGCAAAGTCCAGCTGTTTGCAAACCTGCGGACTGTAGCCTGCCAGGCTCCTCTGTCCACAGGATTCTCCAGGCAAGAATAGTGGAGTGGGTTAGCATGCCCTCCTCCAGGGCATCTTCCAGACCAAGGGATCAAACCTGTATCTCCTGCAACTCCTGCATTGCAGGTGGATTCTTTACCACTGAGCCAGTGGGGAAGTCCTTGGGTGTTTAGGGGATATCTAATTTTTTTAACACTTAAACCTAAGAAACACAGAGTCTCATATTTATTGGTTTAATCTAGGTTTATTATTGTGCAAACCATTCAATAGTCTGACTTTAAACATCTAAATACACTCAAACTTATGTTTTTCTTCTCCATTAATATGGACATTCAAAACAGTTGGTTTTAGCCTTTCCATATTGTTTCAAAAGCTTTCCCAACTGAAGATCATTCAAATACTCCCCTATCATGTATTGACATTTTTCTCCTGGCATATTAGGGAATCAGCAGTAGTAGAGGTTGGATAAATGTTAGTGACGGAAGTAGATGCTGAAAGTTAAGAGCGAGCTTCCATACATGCCCCAGTACTTATCAGTTATTCACTCCCTGATCAATGACCAGTAAGGGCAGAAAGAGTCTGGCTAATGTCATCAGTTTAGTTCAGTGGCTCAGTCATGTCCGACTCTTTGTGACCCCATGAACCACAGCATGCCAGGCCTCCCTGTCCATCACCAACTCCCAGAGTTTATCCAAACTCATGTCCATTGAGTCGGTGATGCCATCCAGCCATCTCATCCTCTGTCATCCCCTTCTCCTGCCTTCAATCTTTCCCAACATCAGAGTCTTTTCAAATGAATCAGCTCTTTGCATCAGGTGGCCAAATATTGGAGTTTCAGCTTCAACATCAGTCCTTCCAATGAACACCAAGGACTGATTTCCTTTAGGGTGGACTGGTTGGATCTCCTTGCAGTCCAAGGGACTCTCAAGAGTCTTCTCCAACACCACCGTTCAAAAGCATCAATTCATTGGTGTTCAGCTTCTTCACTGTCCACCTCTCACATCCATACATGACTACTGGAAGAACCATAGCTTTGACTAGACAGACCTTTGTTGACAAAGTAATGTCTCTGCTTTTTAATATGCTGTCTAGGTTGGTCATAACTTTTCTTCCAATCAGCAAGTGTCTTTTAATTTCATGGCTGCAGTCATCATCTGCAGTGACTTTGGAGCTGTTGCAAAAATAAAGTCAGCCACTGTTTTCACTCTTTCCCCATCTATTTGTCATGAAGTGATGGGACTGGATGCCATGATCTTAGTTTTCTGAATGTTGAGCTTTAAGCCAACTTTTTCACTCTCCTCTTTCATTTTCCTCAAGTGGCTCATCAGTGAGGGCTTTTTTGTATAATCCTGCAATGAGCCTCTGTTTCACAGAGGAGGGCTTTTGAGGAGCAATCACATGGGGCACAAACGTCTTCCACTCTGGGAAGTTCTTGAACTTCCACTTCCAGAAATTCACATACCTAATTCTTACACAGGCTTTCTTCTCACCAATCCTTTAATCAGATTCCTTCCTAATCTCTTGCAACCTTGGAAAACCATTAATCACCATTTATTAATCTGTATAGAAACTTACTTCATGCCATGCTGCTTTCCAGCCAGGTGGGCAAAAGAGATGCACTGCTTGAGGCTCAGCCCACTGTCCTACAGGACAGCCCCAGAGTTGGGGTGTAACGCTGCAACAGTACTTGTGGTTGGTGTCAGCAAAATGCACAGAGAAATCTATGAACCAGGGCTGAATTTATGCCTCTTCAATTTTCAACTGGTCTTAGAGACCCTCACATGAAGCAGTAGTTAAGGCTTGTGGAAGAAACTTAAATGAGATAAATGTGCTCATATTTTGAGAAAATAGTATGAGAAATTTGGCCTTTAGGAGCTGTCTAGACTTAATCCTGTATGTGCAAGTTCTGTTTAGTGAGAGAGTGTTTCTGGACAAATTTAAGTAGATTCCTCCCCTCCCACCTTTCTTTCTTTCCTTCCATCTCCCCTTTTACCTTTCCTCCATCTATCAGAAAATATTGACAAAGCAACTATTATATACCAGGCATCATTGCAGAACTTGAGGAATGGTGGTGACAAGCGGGCCCATCCCTTCCTTTATTAACTCACATATCAATTCCTGATGAGTGGCTCGGTTTACCTGGTCATCTGCTACTCTGAAGTCAGGTTGTATGTCTCAATCACTGCCTAGGAGAAAGCTGTTCGTTTTCAGAGGACAGAAGAGTTATTTTAGAAGAGGACATGGTGAGCCTTCATAACTTTCAGGGCTGCCATTTTAGTTTTCTGATCAGTTTTGCCATTGCTCCAAAAAGGATAAGATAATACATCAGTCCCTAACCTTTTTGGCACCAGGGACCAGTTTTGTGGAAGACAGCTTTTCCATGGACTGAATGGCAGGGATGGTTTCAGGATGATTCAAGAGCATGACATTTATTGTGTACTTTATTTCTATTATTATTACATTGTGATATATAGTGAAATAATTATACAACCCATCATAGTGCAGAATCAGTGAGAGCCTTGAGCTTGTCTTCCTGCAACTAAGGAGTGTACAACCAAGATCCCTCACATGTGCAGTTCATAGTAGGGTTCAAGCTCCTACAAGAGTCTAATGCTGCTGCTGGTATGACAGGAGGCAGAGCTCAGGTGGTAATTCCAGCAATGGGGAGCAACTGTAAATACAGAGGAAGCTTCACCTGCTTGCCAACTGCTCACCTCTTGCTGTGTGACCTATTTCCTAACAGTTGGCCCAGGGGTTGGGGACTTCTGAGATAACACCCACATTCTTGATTCCCCTCTTAATTTCCTGGATCCATACAGTAGAGAGGAAGAGCTATTTGCACCCCACCCAGACCAGCTGGAGAAAAGTTGGTTGCTCTGAACCATGGTCAAATCATGTCAATCTTTGGATCAACTAGCAAAGAGGTTGGAAAGGATAACTTAAATGAAGTATATATTTTCTTCAAAATCTGAGGAACCCACTAAATGTTTTTTTTTTTTATTGATGGAGGTACAAGGTACAGCAAAATATTTCTTTACTTTGAAAAGATGATCCTGACTTGTCCCAAATTACTGGATCCCCAGAAACTTCACTGAAGCAGTAGGTCCTTCATCTCTCTCTCGCTTTAATAATGGATGTATTTTTCATCAAGAATGGCTGCATCACACAATCCATGTACTGTCAGCATTATTATTAATCTAATGAACAAGCATTATGTCCCTTGGGAAAATATAAACTTCACTGTCCCTGTGCACTAAGTTATAGACAGCATGAGAGACTAGTCTAATCTAGGAGAAATGTATACTTTGATATTTCATGTAAAACAAATTGCTTCCATTGCTTCATATGATAGAGTTATAGGCATAGCTATTACCAGATCACTAGCTATGTATTAACTGTTGGAGGCCACATTTATTTGTCCAAATGAAAATAGGCCACCCCCAGAAGAGCAGCTAAAATCAATGAAATATATAACGATCACTTATTATTCTTTATTCTCCAGGGCCCATCTGTCATCTGCACAGGAGAGCTAAATAGGAATCAGAGGAAAATCAGCACCTCTACATCTTCCAGGTCTTTGTCTGACAGAGACACCAATCTCCACAGTTTCACAGTAATTCAGGGTTACTTTGGCTTATAATTTTGGGTTACTTTGATTTTAATTTATAAATTTTATTACAAATTAAATTTATAATTTTTAGAGAGAAAATTTTAGAGGTTTCCGTTTGGCATGTTTTCCTTCTAGCCCCTACCCTGTGTGTCAGAAAGCCCATGTGAGAGGTCTGTGGGTTCTTAGTATTTCTGTTTTTAGTACATATTCAACAAGTGGAGTAACAGCACAACATTGTAACAGAGATTGCCAGGTTTCTCCCCCAAATTTACTTCCTCTTTTCCCTCCATAAAATGTTAGGTGCTATTTGCTACCCTCCCTTGTATACAGAAATGATCTGGTAGTTGGAATTTGCTAAAAGACTGCAAAGGTGAGATGTATACCCTTCAAGGTTTTGGGAAACATGTCTGCCTCTTCATGGGCCTTCCTTTTCAATAGACTGGGAGCAGCTGAGAAGATTAGGAGACAGAGGAGCCCCAAGAAGGAGGGGCCTGGGGCCTAAGGCATAAGGAGCCCTGCCTGAACTGTCACCTAAGTGAGGAGCATTTCTGTTGTGGTTCAGCCACTATATATTTGGGAACATATATTTGTTACCATAGTCTTGTGAATACAGTGTGGATTCAGGACTTCACTGGTCTATCATAAGCTGACTCAAACCAAATTCATTTACAACTAACAGAAGCTCCCACTCTTAACATGTAAATTACAGTGGGTGGTGGATCTTCATAAGACTCAAAAGATCTAGACATATTCTATTTTCCAAAGCAAAATCATCTCAGTAAAGATTTGCAGGTTCTTTTCTGACAGGCAGGAAAGAAGATTTGGCTTGCGGACACTGTTATCATCTGGTCTTTTCAGAGGCATCCAGGCTTTCCTTCATTCAGATGACTAAAGGTGATGTATGGAGTCAGGTCCAGGAATTTATTAAGGAGACTACAGTCCTTTTTGGTAATGAATCGTCAGACATGCAGTTTTTTTGTTTGCTTGTTCTATTTGTTTTCATATATTTTAAATAGACCAAATGGGGTTTAATAGGCACTTATCCACTTCATGCCTAATAATCCTATGATATGTTAGAAATCACCAACTCTCTATGGGTTAGGCCATTTAGATTATATTGCCTTACCCCTGAGTTTAAGTGCTACCATGTCACCCAGGAAGAAGCGTGTGTCATGAATAAGTAGGAGTTATCTAAGTTAATATGCAGAATGGGAGGGGGCATGTTTCCACCAGAGGGAACAGCATTTGTACTCCTAAGGCTAAATAAATTATATGTTTTAAGAACTGAGAAGGTCTGAAAGGGAAAAGCAGAAGGTGATGAGACTGAAAATATGAAGTAACTGAATCCTTTTGAACACTAGGAAGCCACTGAAGGATTTTAATCAGAGGATATTATTTTCCTTTGAAATGACCACACTGTCTACAGAATGAAAACCAGATTGAAGTGGAGACAAAGCAAACATAAGACAGGTGAGCTGGTGTTCCAGTGTTTCCAGTGAAAGACAAACGCATCAGGTTATGACTAGAAGACCTGGGAGAATAAATGAATTTTGGAGCTATTTGAAAGGAAAGAAATGTTATGACAATGTCTGATTGCATGTCGGTGACAAAAAAGACTAATGAACCAAGGATATTTTCTTGGGCTTATGGTTCGAGTACCTGGATGATGGACAGTGCTAGCTTTTACTTACCTGGAAGATCCTGCAGGAGCATCCCTATTCCCTATGTGTATACTCACTGCCACCTGAGAGGGAAGCACTGGTAATGTAACATACTCATCTTTCTTTAGATAAATCTTTTGAGATTTAATTTACACACAATAAATTTCACCAATGTTAAGTGCACAATTCGAATGAGTTTTGAGAAATACAGTCGTGTCACTGGTACCGTAATCATGATAAGGAACATTTCCATCACTCAGGAAAGGTCTCTCATACCCTTTTGCCCTCTGTGCCTTCAGGCCAGTTCTGGCTCCTGGCATTGATCTGCTTTCTGTCACTTTACCTTCTCTAAACTTTCATATAAATGAAAGCTTCTTTCATTTAGAAGAATGCTTTTGAGATTCATATGCATTGTTGCACGTATCAACAACATATATGTTGCTGCAAATGTTTGCTTCATTTTACTCCCTGAGTGAAATTCCACCATAAAGATACAGTAAAATTTGTTTATCCATTGGGCAGTTGATGGTCATATGGCTGTTTTTTTCCCCCCAGGTTGGGGCTATTATGGATAAAAAATTGGTATGAAAATTCCAGTAGTCTTTTGTATACACATGTATGCATTTCTCTAGTAAGTACTTAGAAATTGGGTCACTGGTGTGTGCTCAGCAGTTCAGTTGTGTCTGACTCTTTGCGACCCCATCAACTGTAGCCCACCCACCAGGCTCCTCTGTCCATGGAATTCTACAGGCAAGAATACTGGAGTGGGTAGCCATTTCCTCCTCCAGGGGATCTTCCCGACCCAGGGATCAAACTCACATCTCTTGTGTCTCCTGTACTGGCATGCACATTCCTTACCACTGTTCCACCTCTGTTATCAGGTTGCATTATAAATGTACATTTAAGAAACACCAGAAGCTGTCAATTTTTTTTCAAAGTGGCTGTATCATTTTGCATTCACATCAGTAATGCATGAGAGTTTCAGTTGTTCTACACTCTAGCAAATACTTTGCATTATAGATATTTAATTTTTTTTCATTCTAATGGGTATGTAGCATCAACTACCTGCAGTTTTAATGTTTATTTCTCTAGTTGTTAATGATGTTGGATATCCATGTATAAAAATAGGAAACTTTACTTCAGTTCATCTACTGAAATTAGATCAAAGAGGATCACAGACCTTAATGTCAGAAGAAAACTTTTTAAACTTCTAGAAGAATATGTAGGAGAAAGGCATTTGATCTTGGGTTATGCAAAAATGTCTTGGGAAACCAAGAGGACAAACTAATAAATTAGACTTTATTAAAAGTTTATTAAATTAGACTTTATCAAATTAGACGCATTAGCTTCTCAAAAGACATTGTTTAGTAGATGGAAAGGCAAGCCATCGACAAGGAGACAATATTTATAAAATATGTATCTGCTAAAGGAGTCTCTTTCCTTCCCTCTCTTTTCCTCTTTCCTTTTTTTTGTTTGCATGCGTTGTGATGTAAATTCTGCTGTTGTTCTTAACTTTGTTTCTCTACATAATGTTTGTTTTCCTCTGATCACTTTTGAGATTTTCTATTTCTACTTTTTATTTTTAGCCATTTGATTAACATATACGTTGGCACAGTTTTCATTAGGTATGGTCTGCTTGCATGAATATGTCTATGGTGGTGGTGGTTTAGTCACTAAGTCATGTCCGATTCTTATGACCCCAGGTGTTTATAGTTTTCATTAAATTTGGACAATTTTCAGCCTTCTTTCATCAAATGATTTCTCTTCCCACATCAATTTCTTCTCTCTTTCCAATTACTCATATGTTGGATCATTTGTTATTCCCATAGCTTACCAATGTTCAAGTCATTTCTATTTTTCTTTCTGTGCTTCACATGGGATAGTTTCTATTGCTATGTCTTCAAATTCAATAATTTTTTTTCTGAAGGGGCAAATCTTTTAACATCCATTGTGTTTTTTTTATTTGAAATATTATATTTTTAACCTCTAGAATCTCCAATTAGTTCTTTTTAAATTTCCTCATCAGGTTTAGTTTTCTTCTATCTTCTTGTAAAGTTACAGAGTATCTATAATAGCTGTGGTAATGATTGTGTTGGCTCATTCTATTACTTCTGTCATGTCTGGATCTGTTTTTACTAATTGATTTTCTTCCTTGTTATGGGAAACATTTTTCTGCTTTATGCATGCCTGGAATTTTTTTTATTGGCTGCAAGAGAATGAGGATTTTACATCCTTGCCGCTTATTATTATTATTATTCCTTTAAATACAATGGATTTTATTCTAGCAGGCAATTAAGTTACTTGGAATCAGATGGATCATTTTGAGGCTGACTTTTAAGGCTGGTAGGAATGGGCTCAGATTAATTTTCATTATTAGTCTAATTTAAGAGGATCATTTTATCAGAGCACTATCAAATGCCCCGGGGAGTTTTGAAGTTCTTCCACTCCAGCTGGTGGGAATACACAGAACTTGCAGTATTGTTTATCCTAGTGCCTTTTGCTTCCCCCTGCCCTCGACTGTGTGCCGTTTCTTTACACACACACACAAATCAGAACACAAACAATTATTTCAAAGTTCACTCAGCAAATACTCAGTGTCCTCTTCCTCTGGGTAATTGTGAGGATTTGTCCACAAATTCTTTGATATTCTTCCCATCAAATGGTGGGCTTTAGTTCTCTTCCTTTAGAGTATGACTGACCCATGTCAGACAAATAGATTATAGCAGAAGTGATGGGGATTCCCTTCTGTGGTTAGGCTGTTACAATACTGTGGCTTCCCTCTTGCCTGTACTCTCTTGTTTCTGCTTTGATCACTGCTCTGAGGGAAGCCAGAACCTTTAGCTCTAGTCAGATTGTCAGTGACTGTTGCCTATAGCTCAGGCCAGTATTTTAGTTGCAATTTTATGAGAAATCTTGAGCCAAACTATGTAGTTAAGCCCTTCCTAGATTCTCAACACTAAAGAGACTATGTGGGATGATAAATGTTTATTTCTTTAAATGCTAAGTTTTGGGGTAATGTTTTTGGAACTTCCCTGGTGGCTCAGACGGTAAGGTGTCTGCCTACAATGTGGGAGACCTGGGTTCGATCCCTGGGTTGGGAAGGTCCTCTGGAGAAAGAAATGGCAACCCACTCCAATATTTTTGCCTGGAAAATCCTGTGAATGGAGGAGCCTGGTAGGCTACAGTCCATGGGGTCACATAGAGTTGGACACGACTGAGTGACTAAACTTTTGAGGTAATGTTAGTTATGTAATGGGCTTCCCTGGTGGTTCAGATGGTAAAGAATTTGCCTGGAATGCGGGAGACCTGGGCTCCATCCCTGGGTCCAGAAGATCCCCTGGAGAAGGAAATGGCAACCTACTCCAGTATCCTTACCTGGAGAATTCCATGGACAGAGGAGCCTGGTGGGCTACAGTCCATGGGGTCTCAGAGTCAGACACGACTGAGCAACTAACACTTACTTACACTGTGTAACAACAGATAGTTAATACATACATTGGCACATTAAAGTAGGTGTTGCTGTAATTTTAAAAGTTGCTTAACTTTTAAGGATGATCCTGGAGCTGGATAGTGGGCATTGAGGAGGGTATCACTCACTTAAAGCCTAAAATACTTTGAAGAAGAAGCTTTTTTTGAGGTTTTATTTTGAAATAATTTTTGCTCAGAAAATTTGTAAAACTAATACAGATATTTTCTTTTCATCTTTCTTCCATCTTTACCAATGACAATGTAGAATATTATACCATAGAATATTACCAAAACCAAGAATTTGACATTGGTACAATATTATTAAGTTCCAAATAGGAAAAAGAGTATGTCAAGGCTGTATATTGTCATCCTGCTTATTTAACTTATATGGAGAGTACATCATGAGAAATGCTAGGCTGGAGGAAGCACAAGCTGGAATAAAGATTGCTGGGAGAAATATCAATAACCTCAGATATGCAGTTGACATCACCTTTATGGCAGAAAGTGAAATAGAACTAAAGAGCCTCTTGATGAAAGTGAAAGAGGAGAGGGGAAAAGTTGGATTAAAGCTCAACATTCAGAAAACTAAGATATGGCATGTGGTCCCATCACTTCATGGCAAACAGATGGGAAACAGTGGAAACAGTAGCTGACTTTATTTTTTTGGGTTCCAAAATCACTGCAGATGGTGACTGCAGCCATGAAATTAAAAGATGCTTACTCCTTGGAAGGAAAGTTATGACCAACCTAGAGAGTACATTAAAAAGCAAAAACATTACTTTGCTAACAAAGGTCTGTCTAGGCAAGGCTATGGTTTTTCCAGTAGTCATGTATGGATGTGAAAGTTAGACTATAAAGAAAGCTGAGCGCCAAAGAATTGAAGCTTTTGAACTGTGGTGTTGGAGAAGACTCTTGAGACTCCCTTGGACTGCGAGGAGATCCAACCAGTCCATGCTAAAGGAGATCAGTCCTGAATGTTCATTGGCAAGACTGATGCTGAAGCTGAAATTCCAATACTTTGGCCACCTGATGCGAAGAACTGACTCATTTGAAAAGACCCTGATGCTGGGAAAGATTGAAGGCGGGAGGAGAAGGGGACAGCAGAGGATGAGATGGTTAGATGGCATCACTGACTCAATGGACATGAATTTGAATAAACTCTGGGAGTTGGTGATGGACAGGTACTGCAGTCCATGGGGTCACAGAGTCAGACACGACTAAGCCACTGAATTGAACTGAACTGAATGTCTTATACCATAGTATATATTACCAAAACCAAGAAATTGGTAAATATTATTAAGTAAGCTACAGACGTTACTTGGATCTCTCTGTGTGTATATGTGTGTGTGTGTATCTGTGTGTGTGTGTGTGTGTGTGTGTAGTTCTATGAAATACTATCATGTATAGATTTATGTAACTATAATCATGATTAAGACACAGAACTGTTCCATTATCATAGTAAAACTCCCTTTGCCATTTATTGAGAGACATAAACACCTCCGAAACATAACTTCTGGCAGCACTGATATATACTCTCCATTACTATAATTTTGTCATTTTAAGAATAATACGTAAATAGAATTATATAGTATGCAACATTTTGACTGATTTTTTCATTCACCATAATATCTTTGAGATCCATTCTGTAGTTCATTCAGTGTATGACGGTTCCAGTTGATTCCACACCCTTGTCCTCATTTGAAGTTTTCAATATTTTGTATGTTCACTTCAGCTCGGTCACTCAGTCATGTCCGACTCTTTGTGACCCTATGAACTGCAGCACACTAGGCCTCCCTGTCCATGACCACCTCCTGGAGTCCACCCAAACCCATGTCCATTGAGTCAGTGATGCCATCCAACCATCTCATGCTCTGTCGTCTGCTTATCCTCCAACCTCAATCTTTCCCAGGGTCAGGGTCTTTTCAAATGAGTCAGCTTTTCACGTCAGGTGGCCAAAGTATTAGCCATTCTAATAGGTATGTAATAATATTTACTTATGCTTTTAATATCTGTTTCCCCACCAATTGGACTTCCCTTGTTTCTCAGCTGGTAAAGAATCTGCCCACAATGCAGGAGACCTGGGTTTAATCCCTGGGTTGGGAAGATCCCTTGGAGAAGGAAAAGGCTACCCACTTCAGTATTCTGGCCTGAAGAATTCCATAGACTGTACAGTCCATGGTATTGTAAAGAGTTGGACATGTCTGAGCAACTTTCACTTTCTCTACTAATTAATGATGTTTAATATCTTTTCATATGCTTATTGGTTCTGCATAGTCTTGCTTTTCAAGTCCTTTGTACATTTTCTAGTTGGATTGTTTTCTTAATAATTATTTCAAAGAGGTTTTTTTTTCCCCCGATATTCTGAATATAAATCCTTTGTCAGATATGTTGTTTTCAAATATCTTCTCCCAGTTTATGGCCCATCTCTTATTAGGGTCATTTTCAGAGGAAAAAAACCCTTTGATTTTGATGAATTCCAATCTACATTTTTTAATTAATTAATTTTTATTTTAAAAATTATTATTACTGTTATGCTACAGATTGTGTGCTTAGTGTTATATCTAAGAGCTCCCTGTTTAACTCTAAGTCATGAAGACTAATGATTATGTTCTATGCTTCCTTCTAGAATTTTTGTGTTTATTAGTTTTTACATTTTACATTGAGATATGATCCATTTTGAGTTAATATTCCAAAATCAATCAATGTAATCCACCATAACAGGCTACAGAAGAAAACCACATGACTATACCAACTGATATTCAGTTAAGAATTCAGTTAAGAATTTTTTAATTAATTTTTTGTGTTTAGTGTCCAGTTTCTCCTAATCCATTTGGAAAGACTACCCTTTCTCCACTCAATTACTTTTGTACCTTTTCCAGAAATTGGCTGTGTGCTTGTGTGAAAATATTTCTGTATTATCTATTCTGATCCAATAATCTATGGAATACCACAGTCTATTGATTACTGTTGTTATTGTTTAGTCGCTAAGTCGTGTCTGACTCTTTTGTGACCGCATGGACGATAGCCCACCAGGATCCTCTGTCCATGGGATTTCCCAGAAAACAGAGCAGGTTGCCATTTCCTTCTCCAGGGGAACTTCCTGACCAGGCATCAAACTGGTGTCTCTTGCTTTGGCCAGCAGATTCTTTACTGCTGAGCCACCAGGGAAGCCCCTTTAGTGAAAACCTTGACAAACTACCTATAGAGAAAACCTTAATATCAGATGATAATAGGTCCTCAGACTTTATTCTCTTTTGCCAATTTTTCCACTATGTTAGTTTTGTTCTCTTTCCATATATATTTAAATTTCAGTTTCATATTTATAAAATAATCCTGCTGGGATGTTGATGGGAATTTCTATCAAAAAGATAATTTGGACTAAATTGTCACCTTTAGTATGTTTATTCTTTCAACCTGTGAACCCAATGTCTCTTCATTTATATAGGTCTTCATTAATTTTTAAATGTTTTATGGTCTTCAGCATACATGTTTAACTTATACCTAAGTATTTCATTATTTTGGAGCTAATGTAAATGTTATTAAATTTTAACTTTAGTTTCCAATTTGTCACCAGTATACAGAAATCTGGTTGATTTCTGGTGTTGAGCTTGTATCCTGTAATCTTGCTTATTACTCTAGGAATTTTTCAATGTTTATTTTGAGGATTTTCTATATAGACAAACACTTCATTGGTAAACAGGGACAGTTTTATTTATCTTTTTCCATTTTGTATTGCTTTTCTTTTTCTTGCTTTATCGTACTAGTTAGAATTCCCCATATTGTGCTGAACAGGAGTAGTGAGAGTGGACATCCATGTCTTGGTCTCAGTTTTAGAGTGATAGCATTTAGTTCTTCATGCTTAGCTGCAATTTTAAAAAGCAAATATTCTGTACCCAGTTGAAGAATTTCCCTTTCCTTGCTATTCCAGTTTGCTAAGGGTTTTAATCATGAATGGATATTGAATTTTGTAAAATGCCTTTTCTGCATCAGTTGGTATAGTCATGTGGTTTTCTTCTGTAGCCTGTTATGGTGGATTCCATTGATTGATTTTGGAATATTGAACTAGCCTTGCATTTCTTAAATAAATCTCACTATTCTTTTTATATATTGCTGGATTCAATTTGTTAATATGTTGTTGAACTTGCATCTATATTCATGAGATATATTGGTCTGTATTTTCCCTTTTTGTACTGTCTTTGTCTGGTTATGATATAAGGGTAATGTCAGCCTCATAAAATTAGTTACAAAGTGTGGTCTTCTATTTTCTGGAAAAGATTATGTAGAATTGGTGTTACTTTAAAAACAAATGTTCGGTAGAATTAACCACTGAAACCATCTGGAACTAGAGATTTCTCTTTTGAAACTTTTTTAACTACAAATTTAATTTGTTTAATACATTAAAAAAGCTTTTAGTTGAAGCCATATGACATTTGGTAAAGCTATAGGTAAAGGTTTGTAGGAAAGTGAGGTAAATATTATAGAAAACTAAAGGAAAAGGAATCCTTTGTATTTAGGAACAGCATTGTCTGCAGCAGGAAAATGTACTGGTTCATCAACCTAAGAAGACTTCCAAAAAATGTTTGAAGGTACTACCTGGTTTATTTCTTCTTATAGAAAATGGGAAAGAAGAGAGACAAACTGAATGAAAGCTGTTAATAAAAAAAAAAAAAACAGCTCTATTTGATGGCTCTGAAAAATTTCAGATTTTTTCTGGAAAATAATGCTGAATAATTAAGATCAAATAATTATTTTAATAATTAAAATAATTAAGATCAAGTTGCATCAGATCAAAGTAGAGGTACAGGGCATTTTCAGGAAAGCATAATCTAATGATGGAGCCAAAGGTTTGGTTGTAAAGTCCTTTGTTAAGATTACAAGCGGCCACTCAAGAGTTTCTTAGAGTACAGGCCCTTGAAAGCATTTCAATGTGTATTTCCCAGATCCTTTCAGTTGAACAACAGGGATCCTAAGAAGTCTAAGAGTGCTGTCTCTTAACAGTTTCATCTAAAACTCAAGGTAGGGAAGGGTTTAAGCTTATGCAAGTTTGAGGGTATGCCTGTGTCTGATGAAGTGACCCCATTAAAGATTCACAGAAGACACAAAGTTTGAAAAGCTGAATTACATTTGCAGAAATATTTCTGGCCAAAAGGGGGCAGAGATTATATAAAATGATACGAAGTTGTTGGAACCATGAATTCTGCTGTCAGGACACCAAGTGAGAAAAGTTCTCAGTTGCAAATTCTTACTGCCTTTCATGAAAATGGAAGGATGACTCCGAGGGCAGATACAAGTTCTCAGAGGGCAGAGCCCAGAGACACGGAGAGTTACTCTCAGCCCTTCAGACATAGTCAAGGCACTTGACATTTTGACAATAGGATTTCAGAATTGCTGTGAGCAAGTGCCTTCTTCTCTTCCTTTCGAGCATAAATGTCTACAACAATCATTCTCTGCTTGTTCTGCCACACTATAGTGGGGGTACTGAGAGGCAGATAGATTGCTCCTTTAGATTCCCAAATGTATATAGAGAGAGAAGGGCTAAATTCAAGGAGCTCTCCTTAATGAACTTTGAGCTAATGTTCGATAAGATGAACCTTTTGATAGGCGACTTAGAGGATGAGTGTATTTTGCACATGAAGGGAGAGCAGATAATTTTTTTTGCCAGAGGTCATAAGTGCCCTCTTACAGTTTTAAAAATAGGTCTATAAATTCTTCGCTAATTCTCCCTTTGAGTGTGAGCTGGATGTAGTGACTTGCTTATGAACAGAATATGATGGAAATAATGGTATGTCATCTTCAATATTAGGTTATAAAAAGACCATAGCTTCCAGTTTTGGTGCAGTGTCTCTCCTGCATCACTTGTTTGGAGGCAACACATGTAATGAGAGGCCCTATGGAGAAGTCAGTATGACAAAGATTCCTGTCAACTGTTATGTGACTTTGAAAATAGAACTTCTATCTTTATCAAGTCTTCAGGAACCATAGTCTTGGTGAGCAGTTTGACTGAAATGTTGTGTGAAACCCTGAGCAGAAATATTCAGTTTAGCTACTTCTATATTCCTGATCCTCAGGAACCATGTGAGATATAATGTTTGTTGTTTCAAACTGCTAAGTTTGTTATGCAGCAACAGGTAATCACTACATTCTCTATGTGGGCTTCCCAGGTGGCACTAGTGGTAAAGAACCCACCTGTCAATGCATAAGACATCAGAGACATGAGTTCGATCCCTGGGTGGAGATGCTCCCATGAAGGACGGCATGGCAACCCACTCCAGTATTCTTGCCTGGAGAATACCATGGGACAGAGGAGCCTGGCGGACTACAGTCCAGAGGGTGGCAGAGTCTGACACAACTGAAGTGACTTACCATGCATGAACACTTTCTATTGCTACTCTCTCCTCTCTGGTATATGGTGTCCTGTAAATTCTAGCCATCTTGCTCTGTCTTCTCAACTCAACTAGTCCTCAGGACTCTGTTTAGATTTCTCTTCCCTGTGCTGAAGCTTCTAAGTTGCTACCACGTAGTATGCTGGAGAAAACAGTGTTTTTTACATTCTGTCTGTTTTCTAATTGCGGAGGTGAGAGTTAAATCTGGTTCCTGTTACTCTATCAAGGCCAGAACTAGCTTAAGTCTTGATTTCGATTTAGATGTGAGAGCTACTGGGAGTTGATATCCTCATGCAGCTCAGTGAAAGGGTTCTTTGTATTTTCTTAAGATTTTAAGGGTTTTTTTGGAGTCAGGAGAGGATCTGAGACTAGTTGAAGGTCGTGAGAGGCTTAGGGCCAATGAGTGAAGAGAATGATGAAGAGCTGAAGGCCTCAAAGTTAACTTTCTACATAGAGAAGCATGGGTCATAAAATGTAACACGTGAGCACCTGGGGTATAAGAACAGTTGGTTCCACTTACTCTGATGCTTTGTCACTTACCTCCACCCCATAAAAGCAGGGCTTGGTTGACGCTAGCTACCATCTGGTGACATATGTAGTGACCTGTCTTAACCAACATATTTTCCCCAGCTGCTCTTTTCTTCCTCTAGGGTTGGTAATGCACACACATGTCACAGTCCTGCCTTTTCTCCTCTATTTTTATCATGTACAATCCAATTAATTCCAAATCAGGCTAGTTCTTTCTTTTTTCACGGACATACATACTCTAACCCAATTTAACTGATGCTCTTATTTGCACCTCTTAAGTCTCTTCTACTTAATAAAAAAATCTTCACACAAGTCATTTCTCAGACTTATTCTCTCTGTAAGATAGATAAATCATGCTGATAGTAACTGATCACCAACAGATATAGCCTTGTAATTCTGGATCAAGCAACTGGAATCAAATACCACACAGAAATCAATCTCTATCATCTTCTAAAGCATCTTAAGAGAATTTCCTGAGAATTTCCACACGCATTTGGTAGATAAATCTTTGTATTAGACAGGGTGATGTAAAGAAAGACATACAAAAGAAATAATTCCTACCTTTCCAGAAAATTGATAGTCTAGTAGAAGAAATATTTACATGAGTCATTACAACTCAAATGATTTATAAAAGCCTTTGAAAATAGACAAATAAATTATAACAGTATTTCGAATAGGAGAAAGAGTAGAACCAGCTGGGAGTTAGGCAAACTTTTCTGTAACAATCAGTATTAACCTTTACTGTGAGAGACTGGAATGGTTAATGGCTGTTATATAGCTGGAGAAAAGAAAAGGGAAAGATGAGAACTTACATAGGCAATCTGTGCTTTTAAATATATTTAATCATACAGCTCATGTAGTTTTAAGGAATCACAAATGTACTCCAATAAATACACACAATTCAATATGCATTCCTTCTACAGTTTTACATTTCTGTTGACGTTTTGGTTAAAAGTACATGAGAAACACTTTGAGATTCAAATCCTTGTGGAGGTGTTTTCATTGAAACTAACCTTAGGTGTTAAAAATTTGCTTTATTTCTTAAAAATAAACTGCCTCTGATTTCTTGCCTAGTTTTAATTCCATATAATTGAGTCTCATAAAAATGAGGGTGTAGACGCCTAAGCAAACCAGATACTTCTTGAGTGTCTGGAAACCTACACCCACCCTAGTTACTACTCCAGCTCTAGAGATTTTACAAGACAAGGTTTGGAGACAGACACACCTAGAGTGTCTTTGCGTTTGTTTTGAAATTCTGGACAACTCAAAGAAAGTATTCTAGGACCCTGCTTATTCAAACAATGGGTTTCCTTTGAAATAAGATCATCTGCCTCCCTTCAAGACAGAGCAGTCACCTTTGACACTAAGAACAGAAGGTAAAACAACAAAGGATGTGGGGAACCAACCTCAGTGCTGGAATTTTTAAAAAACTGATTTGCGTTAACTCTTATTTATAGGCGCCTGGCCTAGTTCGGAGGCTGCAAATGGCAGGTTCGATCCATCACCCTGGAGCCTGATGGGAAAGTTCCGATAGGACTAACAGAAAGGTGCAGAGCGGGGAGTAGAAACTATGAAGAGCTGTCACAGAGGAAGCAAGAATACTTAAGGTTGAACTGCCCTTCAAAGAGAGAAGTAATAAAAACATCTTTCTCTTTTTTTTTTTTTAAAGGAACAACAACAACAACAAAAAGGTAAAAAGGGCAAAATAAATGCACTTGGCTTGAGATCTTTAGACTACAGTATTTAATGCCGGTCTCTTTAATCTCACGCTTATTTGGAGTGTGTATGAGAGAGAGAGGGAGGGGGAGAGAGAGGGAAATTGATAGCACTGATGGAAAGCTAGAAAGATAAGGTGGGACAGGGGGCTCTGAAATGTGGGTGTCTACTGTCCTGGGAACCTTTGAAGCACACTCCATGACGAATTACCTTATCTCCAGGCTTAGAAGATTCCTAGAGACAAAGATGGGAGGAAAAATCAAAGGTCGTTGGCCAACCGGGCCGCTGCTTTGTGCTCAAGTCTGCACTGAATTTGGCTTTGTGTGCTGTGGGGATGGGTGGAGAACTCCACTGAAGGAGGAACCCCTTGTGGAGGGATGAGGCGGGGAGGGGACGGCCCTTCTACCTGCACACACCTCAGTCTGGAGAAGGAGGTGCGGCGGAAGGATGCAAATCCGCCTCCCAGAGTGGCCAATCAGGAGCCAGGTGAGGGAATTTGGGTCCCCACCCCACCCCAGCCGCGCGTGTGAGCACGTGTGCAGTGTTCTGGGACCTTTGTCCCGCAAAGTCACGCTTGGCGGGCGCCCCTCGGTTCCTTTCTCTCGTCGGATCTGCCTGAGTCTTTTTTCTTTCTTTCTTTCCTCTTCACACCCACCTCACGAGTAGCGTCTTCCCCTCATCCCCTTCCAAATTCCCTGCCGCGCCGCGGCGGGTGGGATCCCGGAGCACGCCGGTCCCGAGGAGGGTGCGGAGCTTGGCACACGCCCGGCTGCCGGGACCGTGGCACCAGCCCCTGGCAGTTCCGCGCGGGGGCCGGCGACGAGCCTCGGCTCGGACACCGCGGCGCTCCTGCCCGCGCGGGGCCGTCCTCCGCCAGTCCTGAGGCAGCGCTGCCCGCCTTGCGCCTGCCGGCTCCCGGCTGACCGTGGCGGGGCTGTCCTGAGGGGCTCCGGAAACTCCTGCGACGTCCAGAACACAGAAAATAAGCGTCCTCACCTAATTCGCCGGGGAGCCGGGGCGCTGCGGGGCCGCGGCGCTGCCTGCCCCCGCTCCTCCCCCACCCCACCCCCACCCGTGCTCCGGCAGCCTCTCGGAGTCCCCGAGCACCCCCACCCCACCCCCCGGCAGACAAAGGGCCTGGGCAAACCCGCCGCCCGGCCTCCTTGCGCTCCGGGAGGCGGCGGCGCCGGCGGTGGATCGCGCAAAAGGAGGCGCGCGCGCGGCCGGGAGCGCGGTCTGGGGAAGAGCCGCGAGATGCGCCTGACTCACATCTGCTGCTGCTGCCTCCTCTACCAGCTGGGGGTCCTGTCGAATGGGGTCGTTGCAGGTAAGTTCTTCCGTGACTTTGGTCTTGCTTTTCCAACTTCCCCAGCCAGAGACCAGGAACGCACGGGTCGCCGGGGCTGGCGCAACTGTGCGCGGTGAGCGGGGCTTAGCGGGCAGCAATAATAATAATAATAATAATAATTAATAATAATAATAATAATAATAATCCCAGCGTGCGAGTGCTGGGCAGAGGGTCACGCTCCTGAGCGAAGCGCACTTCTCGTGGCCTCATTAGTTTTCCTCTCCCGAGAGGTAATAAGATGTGCAAAGGTGCGTTTACAGCACCTGGAGGAAATCTGGGAAGTAAATTGATAGCGCTGCCTTGCTCTGGAAAGTTTTTAATTGTGCTGGAGTCATTGCACCGGTTTTCTTTTCTGCAACTAAGTGCTGTCACCAAACTTTGCAGCCCCACTCCCCCTCCCCCCGCCCCGATAATCGCACTTTTATTTTGAAAATGCTGGGGTCTGTAATCCGATCGCCAGACTTCAGGGGTTGTAAGTTTCAGGGGCTAGACGGGTGGTCTCCAGCGCGTTAGCCGTGAGCCCTGTGTCTGTGTGGAGTGTGAACTCTGGGATGCTTGTGCTCCTGAGACCGCGGCTCTTTAAGCCCCGCACTTCGGTCTGCCCCGCCCGCAGGGCTGCAGTTCGCCCCCGACCGCGAGGAGTGGGAAGTCGTGTTTCCTGCACTCTGGCGCCGGGAGCCGGTGGACTCGGCCGGCGGCAGCGGGGGCAGTGCGGACCCAGGCTGGGCGCGCGGAGCCACGGGCGGCGGAGGCGTCCGGGCGCCGGCAGCAAGCAGCTCCCGCGAGGTGCGCTCAGTGGCCCCGGCGCCGCCCCAGGAACCCGTGGAAGGCGGATCTGAGCCGCGGCCCCGAGCCCCGCCGCCCGGGGGCGAAGAGGATGAGGAGCTCGAGTCTCAAGAGCTGCCGCGGGGATCCGGCGGGGCTGCCGCCCTGTCCCCGGGCGCCCCGGCCTCGTGGCAGCCGCCGCCCCCGTCTCCGCCCCCAGCCCAGCCAGCCGAGCCGGACGGCGACGAGGTTCTGCTGCGGATCCCGGCCTTCTCCCGGGACCTCTACCTGCTGCTCCGGAGAGACGGCCGCTTCCTGGCGCCGCGCTTCGCTGTGGAACAGAGGCCGAGTCCGGGCCCAGGCCCCACGCGGGCGGCAGCCGCCCCGCGCCCTCCCGCGTCGCCTGACGCCGCCTGCTTCTACACCGGGGCTGTGCTGCGACACCCTGGCTCGCTGGCCTCTTTCAGCACCTGCGGAGGTGGCTTGGTAAGCGCCTTTCCTTCCCCAGCTCTCCTCTCCCCCCTGCCACTCCTCCCTCTCCCCTTGTAGACCAGGCAGATTTGCCTGCACCTCATCCCATTCTGAGCGCGCCCTGAACTTCGCCCAGCCTACACCACCCAGGAGTCTCCACCGTTTACCGCCCACGGAACACCTCCAGGACAATCAGTGAATCCGAAGTCTATTGAATGGATTAATAGCCTTCTGCTAGATGCTTATAAAGTTTTTGGAATTACTAGGTAACACTGTCTCCTTGCAACCCTTCCCGCTGGTCTTGTTTCTGCTTTTCAAAACAAGCTCACCACGTGGTGTCTTTTAGGAGATTGGAAGATAACAAGTCCGTTCCCTGCTCAATCTCCTCCTTCGTGGCCCCCCCCCCCCAGTTTCTCATCTATTATCTCATAGGTTTTTTTTTTCTTTCTCATGTCCTATTTCAAAGTTGTCAGAACACTTCCCTAGGGAGTTATATTCTGACAGCTGTCTGGAATTTAAACACATCCATGCTCACACGGGACACCTGTTCACTGTTCTTGTAAGAAATGAGTGGAGAAGGAGTTAAGTCAAAGGCCGTGAGCAGCTGACTAATGGATGACAGGAGAATCCAGTCAGTACTTGAAAGGTTATAGTTCTAAGATTTAACATTTCTAAGGTTTACATACTATTTGGCCATAATTTCTTTTCTTTTTCTCCACTCCAGGGAGGAAAGTAGCTCAGATGAGAGCCTGGCTCAGAGGCCAGTTGGAACTAGAAAATAAAAGCCATTTGCTCTGTCTGAACAATAGGGATTATCATTCGATTTCCATCCCCTCTGTTTTGACCCAGGGTTTGGTATAATTGTTACCTCCTGTTAAGTTTAGCCTTTACTTTGTGGTAGACAGAACATGCAACGTCGGATTACCATGGCTATGTGTCCATTTCAGTGGTGTTAAGTACATTCACCTTGTGTGGCCGTCATCACTGTGGACTTTAATATTTCTTTAAGGCAAAATCCACAAAATATTATAAACACCCATGTGATTTGTGTCCTCATTGTGATATTCCAATTGAGCCATTGATGAGATCCACAAGGTCTTGTCTAAAAGCAACCTGCTCATTTGGAGAAAAATCCAATAGTAATGGACAGCACAAAACATCAGTACAGTCAAAGCCACCCAAAGCCACTAGATGGAAAAAAATGGTTTAAAATCCAAACAAAATGAAACTGAAAATTTTAACCTATGCCCTTCTAAGGTCCCATAGCAAAAGTGATGTAAAATGCTGAATAGGGCTGTATTTTAGCAGATGCTCATAATGATGAATATTCAAATATGGACATTTTTACCCATAAGTGAAAAAAAATGACATGGGAAAATTACATGAAAAAAATGTTTTTTGTATAACTAATGTTTGAACACTTCACTGGGGGAGACAATCTGTAGGGATTTCGTTGTCCACTGGATTTTGGTCAGGGATTAAATAATTACATATAGAAAGTTCCTGATGCAGTAGAAGCAATAGGGGATAAAGCATTTCACTGTGTTGAAATGTGGGCTTTTGGTCAGATTTTCCAAATGAACTATGGCTTCTCTCCATCCTTAAAGGAGCAAAGTTACAATTATAAGTAGGTTTTTCATAGACTGAATAGGAGTTTGACATACCTCCCTGTTTATCATGTTGGACTTTTACTCACTTTTCCTAGTAGCCACATATATATATTCTGAACTGGGAAGTCTTTGTTGTTGAGGAAAACTGACTTTACCAGAAATACAGTGTAGCAGTCAGACTTGGAGTAAAAAATTAGGCAAATAGCCAAGAAGGATAGGTTTGTTACTTTAGACTCCACTATGCCAGCCCTTTCCCTTATGAGGGTGGATTAGGAAAGAGAAACCATAATATGTTATCTGAGCTCTGACATTGGCCTGTTCCCTGATGATTGACAAGTCCCTTACCTCTCTGGGATTCAGTTTTCATAAGTAAAATGAGAGTATATGATGATTTGATTAAAATTGGATGATAGAATGAGAATTTTCCTGTCTGCTAAATATTTTCTAGGGCCTACATTAGGGGCTTGAAGATTAGAACATCCTATACAAGCAGATAAGATATAAGTAGTCATGAAACAGTGACATGCCAGCCTGATAAATGTATGCCTGAGGCTAAGTCATGCTTGGGGAGTTTGGAAAGGCTTCCCAAGGGAAATAGAGGTTCAGTGGATTTTGAAGCATGAGAATCCGGATTTCTCCAGGCACGGAAGGGCTGGGAATGCTCTAGATAGAGGGAAGAGACTGAGTGATGTGAAAATGTAGAGCCTATCAAGGGAGTAAAGAAAAAAAAAAAGTTACCTCTGAGGAGGCCGGAAAGTGTAATAAGGGGAAATGATCCTAAATTGTCAGATGAGAGCAGATGTCTTGTCTGCCAGAGCCTGGGCCTTTTCTGTTCAACTGTTGATTATTGTAGGACTACATTGTTGTCCTTCTCTCTTTCCAAAATTCTGTGATCCAGTAATTATAGTGTGAGGCATCATGATGTCTTTATATAGAGGTGTATTCTTTATAAATGCTCCTCCTTTAGTTTGTACCAGTTTCTTCTCAGTAAAAGCTTTCTGGTTGTCAGTTACATAAAGAAGAGTAGATCACAAAGTACACTTTCCTTTCCCCTTGCTCAGTAGTGAATTTCACCCACTTGTGCCTGAATTCTTCAACACCTTTTGGATTATCACATATTTAAAAGGTTCTAAAAGTCTCAATGAAAGGAAATAGATCATTAAGGGAAGAGTTGTGAACTCTTGAAGAGTGGTGAGTATTTATAAGTATTTATATATCTGGCCAATTCATTCTCCAGATATCAATCTAACTTGTGCTGTAAAGGGGAAAGTGGTTGAATGGAGTTTTTGGTTACAGGTTCCGGTGTTGCTTCTTCTAGGTACTTAATGTTTCTGGATCCCATTTCCCCTATTTATAAAATGCAAAAATTATACTTGTATGTCTGTCACTTAATGTATGAAATGTTCTTATGATTTGTTTTCCCTTATTAGTCTCTAATGGGGTCTTCCCATGTGGTACAGTGGTGAAGAATCTACCTTTCAAAGACAGAGACACAGGAGACCTGGGTTTGATCCCTGGGTTTGGAACATCCCCTGTAGGAGGAGATGGCAACCCACTCCAGTATTCTTGCCTAGAGAATCCCATGGACAGAGGAGCCTGCAGGGCTATAGTCCATGGGATTGTGAAGAGTCTGACAGGACTGAGTGATTGAACACACACACATTAGTCTCTAATATTGAAAAACTTATTTGAGCCATCAGTCAGTATCAGTTCAGTCGCTCAGTCGCGTCTGACTCTTTGTGACCCCCTGAACCGCAGCACGCCAGGCCTCCCTGTCCATCACCAACTCCCGAGTCCACCCAAACCTATGGCCATTGAGTCGGTGATGCCATCCAGCCATCTCATCCTCTGTCATCCCCTTCTCTTCCTGCCCCCAATCCTTCCCAGCATCAGGGTCTTTTCCAATGAGTCAACTCTTCACATGAGGTGGCCAAAGTATTGGAGTTTCAGCTTCAACATCAGTCCTTCAATGAACACCCAGGACTGATCTCCTTTAGGATGGACTGGCTGGATCTCCCTGCAGTCCAAGGGTCTCTCAAGAGTCTTCTCCAACACCACAGTTCTAAAGCATCATTCTTCAGTGCTCAGCCTCTTTCACGGACGTCCAACTCTCACATCCATACATGACTACTGGAAAAACCATAGCCTTGACTAGATGAACCTTTGTTGGCAAAGTAATGTCTCTGCTTTTCAATATGCTATCCAGGTTGGCCATAACTTTCCTTTCAAGGAGTAAGTGTCTTTTGATTTCATGGCTGCAATCACCATCTGCAGTGATTTTGGAGCCCCCCAAAATAAAGTCTGACACTGTTTCCACTGTTTCCCCATTTATTTGCCATTAAGTGCTGGGACCAGATGTTATAATCTTAGTTTTCTTAATGTTGAGCTTTAAGCCAACTTTTTCACTTTCCTCTTTCACTTTCAGCAAGAGGCTTTTAGGTCCTCTTCACTTTCTGCCATAAGAGTGGTGTTGTCTGCATATCTGAGGTTCTTGATATTTCTCCCGGCAATCTTTATTCCAGCTTGTGGTTCTTCCAGTCCAGCGTTTCTCATGATGTACTCTGCATGTAAGTTAAATAAGCAGAGTGACAATATACAGCCTTGACATACTCCTTTTCCTATTTGGAACCAGTCTGTTGTTCCATGTCCAGTTTTAACTATTGCTTCCTGACCTGCATACAGGTTTCTCAAGAGACAGGTCAGATGGTCTGGTATTCCCATCTCTTGAAGAATTTTCCACCGTTTATTGTGATCCACACAGTCAAAGGCTTTGGCATAGTCAATAAAGCAGAAATAGATATTTTTCTGGAACTCTCTTGCTTTTTCAACAATCCAGTGGATGTTGGCAATTTGATCTCTGGTTCCTCTGCCTTTTCTAAAACCAGCTTGAACACCTGGAAGTTCACGGTTCACATATTACTGAAGCCTGGCTTGGAGAATTTTGAACATTACTAGCATATGAAAAGAGTGAAATTGTGTGGTAGTTTGAGCATTCTTTGGCATCACCTTTCTTTGGGATAGGAATGTAAACTGACCTTTTCCAGTCCTGTGGCCATTGCTGAATTTTCCAAATTTGAGCCATATATTAGATCTAATGAGCACATTAATAATAATAAATAAGCATTTACTGAACGACCCTTTTCGGCAAGGCATAGTATACAAAGATAATACAAAAAGAAGATGAGGAAGGCATAGTATGTTTCAAGGAGATCTCAATCTGGCTTAGCAGTCACAAATGTAAATAGGGAAATAAAATAGGTTGAGTTACGTACAAATATAGGAATGTCCCAAGTGCTGTAATGATACTCTCTTGTTCATCTCTTCACTTTCAGAACATTGTAAGATATCTGGTTTTTATAGGAAACCAAAAGTCACTAAATAAAACTATGCATATGGTAGTTTATTTGTTTTAAATAGTAATCTCTTAAAAAAAAGTACAAGAAAGCAACAAATTAAGTTCCATGAAAGACTGAAAAGATAATGTTTGTTCAAAATTAACACTTAAAAAAAAAAAGCACACCTCAGCACTGGGCCAAGATAAACTAGATCAGTGCATTCCTTGCCTTTGATTCTCTTTAGATGAACTATTGAAATGGCTCTCAGTAATATTTAGATTACTTTCCTAGAATGATAAAGAGTAAGTACTAAATCTTAAATTTGGAGTTTTTAAGTTTAGGGTTTTATATAGTGGTTGTTCTGAAAAGCTCTTGATACAAAATCTGCAGCCGTGTATAAATTTCAGGGTTTTTTTTTTTTTTTTAATTTACTCTCTTATGTAAATCAGAGTATTCTGAGCCATGGCAAGTTTTGAATACATATATTTGGGAGCATCCTTTTTGGACATGGAGCTTCACCAAGTACGAGTACAGAAATAGGATAGAAGGGTATGAGGACAGGGCAAGAGTAGTGCAAATCCAGGAGAACTGGACTAGAAGTGGCATCAGTATCCAAATGGAAAAGATTGCATACTAGTTTTACACATCCAGTGACTTTGTTCAAGACAAATCTAAGGAATGACAGAGACAATATATTCTAGATAAATCTAAGGCAGTATTTGAAAAGAATGCCATCAGTACATCAGAAATTTTGAATATCTCCTGAAAGACTGCAAACTGTGCATCAGATTAATGGAAAACGTATAGGCATTAGAGAACATGTATGAATGGTGGCAGGTATGGCAGAGGTGCTGCTGTGCACATGGGGAAGAGAAGGCCATGAACAGAAGGGGACCCTGGATTGGCACCACTCCTGGGTTTGTCTGCTATCTAGTTGTGCCAAGCAGCAGAGTCTAAATGTGTGTCCCTGGGCAAGAGTGGAGAGAATAGAGGTAGAGCTTTCCTGACATGTACGTGATGCCAGAGGATAGAGAGTCTCCACTCTCAGAACCTGAGCCATTGGTTTCCTGCATCCAGTAGACGGTCCCACATGTCTCTCCAAATAACTAGAAGCGAGCTGGTCACAACAGATGGGTGAACAGGAAACCATAAAGGGAGGAGCTGACACTTAGGAATATCACACTCTTAAACCATATAAAAGAAGGTCATCAAACTGGTTGATTAAAACCATGGAGCAACAATCTTAATAGATTACATAGAATACTTTAACTGAAATATAAGAAGGGGTATATATTCTATGGACAGAGGAACCTGGCAGGCTATAGTCCATAGCATCACAAAACGTGCTCAGGGCTGGTACACTGGGGTGACCCAGAGGGATGGGATGGGGAGGGAGGTGGGAGAGGGGTTCAGGATGGGGAACACATGTACACCCATGGCTGAGTCATATCAATGTATGGCGAAACCAATACAATATTGTAAAGTAATTAGTCTCCAATTAAAAAAAAAAAAGACAACTGAGGCTACTTAGCATGCATGGGATAAAATCCAGGACCAGTGCTGTCCATAAAAAATGGTTAGATACAACAGAACTCACATTATATGATCATTAGAAATAAAAATTACACAGATGAACTGATAAGTAAGTTTGTGACCTAGAAGGCAAACCTAGAAGTTATCCCAGAATAGAATATAAAGGACAAATGGAAGCAAAGTACAAAAGAAAAGTTGTAAGCCATGAATCATAGATCTAGATGGTCCAGATTTCTTTGGTGGAAGTTAATTTAAGAAAGTAAGTTAAAGGATAGAGTTTTTAAAATGCATACAAATGAGCCCTAAACATTTGATTCTAACATAAATCACCAGAATATACATTCATTAGCTAATCTTTGGGTGTGAGGCCAGATACTATGCCTTTGAATGTTGGTCAGCTAACTGGTACTCCAGGTGAACATTACCATGCACCAAAACCACTTTCCAATATTGGTTGCTATATTTGGAATAAAAATTAAAAGACAAATGCAAGGCAATTTCTGGTAGAACCCTGGACGTTCCAAATCCTGTACAGTTTCATCCCAAACAAAATTATAGCACTTTTTTTTTTTAGCCACTTAGTCTTTCTAAGGTTTTTCCAGAATTTTCATGAAATCAAAAGACATGTTTTGCACTCCTATTTCCCAGACATTAGTATTTAGGGTTTGATGAATTTATGTGATTACTAAATGTTGGGAACATGTGTTCAAACAAATATACCAATTCTTGGTGAACATGCAGGCTGATTGGTGGGAAAAATTATATGCAGGAAGATGAGGGAGCTGTGAGCATTGAGCATATTGCATATGTTAATTCATTCAGTGATTTGAGATGAATTAGCTGATGGAACCTGTGTTGGTTAGGTAGAGGGTAAGAGCTTTCTGTGATGTCAATCAAATTTGCCCCAGAGATAAAGGAAGTTGCATACCTTCAGACGGAAGGATTAACCACTGAACTCAGAGTAGTGTAAACAGAGACCCCCAACCTAGACTCATTGTGCCAGAATATTAGAAAGTCAAAGATAAAGAGAAAAATTCTATATGTTTAATAAAGGAAAGGTTATCTATGTTAAAATGTGTGAGGTTGATATGAGAGATTGAATTAGTAATGCTGGATGTGAGAAGGTCGTGAGTTGATAGCTTCAGATTTCTGAGGAAATGTGATTTTGAATCCTGGATTCAGCCAAACTGCCATTTAAACCTAAAGGGAGAATCAACTGGTTTTCAAAATTGTTGAGGACTGAGACTTTACCACACAGCACCTCCAGAAAGTTCTGCAATAAAAAATCTTCCTCTAAAACCCTTTCCCTGGTTATTAGTATCCCGTTCCAGAGGTAACTGGGCTTTCCTGATAGCTCAGTTGGTAAAGAATCCGCCTGCAATGCGGGAGGCCCCTGTTCAATTCCTGAGCTGGGAAGATCCCCTGGAGAAAGGATTAGCCTATTCTCCAGTATTGTTGGGCTTCCCTTGCGGCTCAGCTAGTAAGAATCTGCCTGCAATGTGGGAGACCTGGGTTCGATCTCTGGGTTGGGAAGATCCCCTGGAGAAGGGAAATGTGACCCACTCCAGTATTCTGGCCTGGAGAATTCCATGGACTGTATAGTCCATGGAGTTTCAAAGAGTCAGACATGACTGAGCAACTTTCACGCACTCACTCCAGAGGTGACCAGGGTTGTTGTTATACTTTCTAGTGTGTGATTCAGAGGTAATTGATACAAACATGAATAAAATGCATATATAAAGAGTTTTGTAAAGCCACATTATTTATCTACACATGCAGTGACAGGCGAGACTATCACATATGAGTGCATAAAGAGAATCTTTCTTTTCTGGTGGTTCTATTTTATCTGACTGCAGAAATATGCCATAATCACCTTAATCAGTTTAGTGTGGATATATATTTGATTGACTCCAGTATTTTCCTGCTATGGTTAGTGCTAAATAAATAGGACTCTGTAGCTATGCCATTTTGCCTATGTCATGTATAACCTTGTCAAAGGGCATGTGTGTTGGCATTTTGGGGCAAAATTGCATGATTTCTTTCCATGGAGGTGGGTGCCGCTTTAATTTCTGAGGTCAGCAAAGAACCAGAGTATATCTTTCACATATGCTGTCACCAGCATGGGTGTTATTAGACATTTTCATCCTTGTAGAAATCTAATAGGCAAAGAAATGAAGTTATCTCAAACTAGTTTTTTTAAAATATATATATATATATATAATTTATTCATTTTGTTTACATTATCATGTTGGTCTTGCCATACATTGACATGAATCCGCCATGGGTATACATGTGTTCACCTTCCAGAACCCCCCTCCCACCTCCCTCCCAATTCCATCTCTCTGGGTCATCCCGGTGCACCAGCCCTGAGCACCCTGTATCAAGCATCAAACCTGGGCTGGCGATTGATTTCATATATGATAATTTACATGTTTCAATGCTGTTCTCCCATATCATCCCACCCTTGCCCTCTCCCATAGAGTCCAAAAGACTATTCTATACATCTGCGTCTCTTTTGCTGTCTCTCATACAGGGTTATCGTTACCGTCTTTCTAAATTCCATATATATTCATTAGTATACTGTATTGTTTTTCCTTCTGGCTTACTGCTCTCTGTATAATAGGTTCCAGTTTCATCCACCTCAGTAGAACTGATTCAAATGTATTCTTTCTAATGGCTGAGTAATATTCCATTGTGTATATGTACCACAGCTTTCTTACCCATTCGTCTGTTGATGGATATCTAGGTTGCTTCCATGTCCTGGCTACTGTAAACAATGCGGCAATGAACACTGGGGTACACGTGTCTCTTTCAATTCTGTTTTCCTTGGTGTGTATGCCCAGCAGTGGGATTGCTGGGTCATATGGCAGTTCTATTTCCAGTTTTTAAAGGATTCTCCACACTGTTCTCCATAGTGGCTGTACTAGTTTGCATTCCCACCAACAGTGTAAGAGGGTTCCCTTTTCTCCACATTCTCTCCAGCATTTATTGCTTGTAGACTTTTGGATGGCAGCCATTCTGACTGGTGTAAAGTGGTACCTCATTGTGGTTTTGATTTGCATTTCTCTGATAATGAGTGATGTGAGCATCTTTTCATGTGTTAGCCATTTTTATGTCTTCTTTGGAGAAATGTCTGTTTAGTTCTTTGGCCCACTTTTTGATTGGGTTGTTTATTTTTCTAGAATGGAGCTGCAGGAGTTGCTTATAATTTTTGAGATTAATTGTTTGTCCGTTGCTTCGTTTGATCTTATTTTCTCCCATTCTGAAGGCTGCCTTTTCACCTTGCTTTTAGTTTCCTTTGTTGTGCAGAAGCTTTTAATTTTAATTAGGTCCCATTTGTTTATTTTTGCTTTTATTTCCGATATTCTGGGAGGTGGGTCATAGAGGATCCTGCTTTGGTTTATGTCGGAGAGTGTTTTGCCTATGTTTTTCTCTGGGAGTTTTATAGTTTCTGGTCTTATGTTTAGATCTTTGATCCATTTTGAGTGTATTTTTGTGTATGGTGTTAGAAAGTGTTCTAGTTTCATTCTTTTACAAGTGGCTGTCCAGTTTTCCCAGCACCACTTGTTAAAGAGATTGTCTTTACTCCATTGTATATTCTTGCCTCCTTTGTCAAAGATAAGGTGTCCATAGGTGCGTGGATTTATCTCTGGGCTTTCTGTTTTGTTCCATTGATCTATATTTCTGTCTTTGTGCCAGTACCATACTGTCTTGATGACTGTGGCTTTGTAGTATAGCCTAAAGTCAGGCAGGTTGATTCCTCTAGTTCCATTCTTCTTTCTCAAGATTGTTTTGGCTATTCGAGGTTTTTTGTATTTCCATACAAATTGTGAAATTATTTGTTCTAGTTCTATTAAAAAGACTTCTGGTAGCTTGATAGGAATTGCATTGAATCTATAGATTGCTGGGATAGTATACTCATTTTCACTGTATTGATTCTTCCAATCCACGAACATGGTTCAAACTAGTTTTAATTTGCATGTTTTTGTATTAATGGTGAGACTGACCATCTCCACGTTTTTATTCTCATTTCCTATCCTGTAAATTTTGTGTTCACATTCTTCTACTCATTTTTTGTTAGGTTTTTGGCCTTTTTCATTTCTAATTCCAGGCTCTTTTTTCTATTAGCATTTAAAAAAAAAAGGTTAATGGCAAAATACTACAAGCTGAGTAGAGACAGTTTTAAAAATACATAAATTTACAAGTCATCTGTAATCTCACCATCCATAGGTAAGTGAATATGCTGGGAAGGAAATATAAATATTGAATAGAAATTCACTGTGTTTTCAAATGTATAGGGAAGCTAGGGGAAGAAAATATCTTCAGTAACCATTTTTGGTTCATAGATTGGCACAGACTATGAAGATAGATAATATCCAGTGAGCATACTTGGGGAACACAAACTTACACATTATAGGTAAGTAAATTGGGTAGAGCCTCTTTTATGGTATGTATATAAATTTTAGACAGGCTTATTTTTCAGCAATTGTAGGTATCACTGTTAGAGGAATATTCACATACATGCAAAAGGTTTATGTATAAGCCTATTCATTGCAGCATCGTTCCTTGTTTCAAGGTCTTTATAGTTTTTAAGAACCATCACTTTGCCTCAAGTTGTCCTGCCTGTCTTTTGCACAGTTCTTTGACTTAGCAAGTGTTCAGTGTTTAATCGACTTTAAATGCACATCTCCTTAAGACATCCTATGATTTTCCAGTTTAAAAGTTAGAACACCATGGGTGATCATGTTACTGACAGTGACACTGGAAGAAGTTTCTATACTTAGAGTAGCCAAATGCAGATACTCTGGTCTTTTTTAAGGAGGTGATATGGTGAATTCTAGTAAGAAGACTCATTGTGCTGATGGGAAAAGCAATATTATAACCCCTTTAAGTTAATAACCCCTTTAATCATATGTTAATCTATGTCTTAGGGCCCTGAGAGACTTCAGGCATGGACCAATTTTGTGAGAAGAAATTTTGTCTATTTAATAATATTTGTTTATTTGATAATATTTAATATGAATATACACTTATTTGAAATTTATTGGCTGAATCATAAAAGTAGTATGCCTTTTTAAATGCAGGAAATTCTGAGTAGCAGTCTTAAAACACTTTTTATGCAGCTCTAAAACAGAGCACATTTTTATTGAGCTCATGCACAATTGAATGTTTCCGCTTAATTACAGTTACATTTTTAACCAGATGGTTTTATGGCTTTGTGTTCGCAAAATAAAAACTATCCGAGGAGTTCCAGGTTCCTGATAGATGGGAAGCATATTGAATTAGTGAAGTAATATTGATGGGTTTTAAAGCAATAGGAGAACCAGTAGTCCCTCTTGGATTATGACTTTTGCGGGGAGGATGTTTCCTGAAAGGAAATTTTAAGATTTCCTCAGCCAAGTGAGGACCATAATTTGATGCAGAGTGCATTTAGGGTGCAGCCGTAGTGAGCACATCATCTTGTCTCCATCTGATCTTTATTCTAATGCCAAGCCTTAGACTGAGAGAAGTGAGAAAATGGGAGCTCAGCCATTTCAATGCTACCCAGATAGTCGTACAACATTATTGCATGGTGGTGTTAGGAAGGCCCTTGGGAGTTAGATCGTTTAGTGCTTGCCTTTTCCAGCTGATTTCATTTCATAATTAACGTCCATATATCTGCAATAAATTATTAACTGTTTCGGCTTTAACTCAGATGATCAGGGAATGGGGCTGAGGAGCACAAGCCAGTTTCAGCTTTATTTAAGCAGCTTCTGCTTTCTTACTGCTTTCTAATTTACAAAGTAAGACCTAAGTTTTTTTTTTTTTTTTTTTCCTTCAGAAGCATTTGAAGATCTTTCACCCCAGATTTTTCCTCTTCCCTCTGCCTGGCTTCACCTAAAATATATGACCACTTCCTGCAGCGAGCCCAGACCATCAGCTTTTGGCTCACACTTCTTGATGCCCTGTTTTTTAAAGTCTGGCGTGCAAACACCTAGATCGAGATCGTGGCTTTGGGGAGCGATACTAGGGGCTAGAAATTCTCCACTTAAAAATCAGAATCCCAGATTGAGCCTCAAAACTAAGAAACGTATTTTATAAAAATCCAAGGTAATTCTTGTACAAGCTCAAATTTGAGGGCAGCCACACTAGTGGCTCTGAAAACTCCAGAGCTCAGGAACTTTAAGGACTGGATTTGCATGCATCAAACTTTATATCCTCTGTGTCTTGAATGAATTTTAATACTCTTTTACCTCCAGTTATAGTAAACTTGGATACCTCCTGTCCTTCCTTTAAAATCTTTCCAGGAACCCACTCAGATGCCATTGAGCTAGATAGGATTTTATGACTCAGTTATTCAATAGTCTATAAATGTGAACTAGTTGGGAGATGATATAATGGGACCTAAAT
>ML661896.1:24843072-25025767 GCA_007570785.1 Antilocapra americana
GTCTATAAATGTGAACTAGTTGGGAGATGATATAATGGGACCTAAATGGTAGTATGAACATTTTCCTACTCTTTAGGTGAAAAGAAGTTGAAACTTACTTCCTATTTTAGAATTTAGAAGTAAATAGAACTGAATTATTTCAAATTGTCATCAACAGTTTTATGGATAATACATTGTTGTTCAGTTGCTTAGTTGTGTCTGACTCTTTGTGATTCCATGGAATGCAGCATTCCAGGCTTCCCTGTCCTTCACTATTTCCTGGAGCTTGCTCAAACTCATGTCCATTGAATTAGTGGTGCCATCCAAACATCTCATCCTCTGTCATCCCCTTCTCCTCCTGCCTTCAATCTTTCCCAGCATCAGGGTCTGTTCTAATGAGTCAGTTCTTCTCATCAGGTAGCCAAAGTACTGGAGCTTCAGCATCAGTCCTTCTAATGAATATTCAGAATTGATTTCCTTTAGGATTGACTGGTTTGATCTCCTTGCAGTCCAAGGACTCTCAAGATTCTTCTCCAACACCATAGTTCAACAGTGTCACTTCTTCGGCGCTCAGCCTTCCTTATGTTCCAGCTCTCATGTCCATACATGACTATTGGAAAAACCATAGCTTTCTCTAGAAAGGAACCATTCTTTCTCTAGAAAGGAACATAGCCCTGCTGACACCTTTATTTTGGCCCAGCAAGACCTGGGTAGGACTTCTATAGAACTCTAAGAAAATAAAATGTGTTGTTATAACCCACTAACATAATTTCTTTGGTGGTCAGTCTTCTTTATGGTCCAACTCTCCCATCTGTACATGACTACTGGAAAAACCATAGCTTTGACTATAGGGATCTTTGTCAGCAAAGTAATGTCTCTGCTTTTTAATACACTGTCTAGGTTAGTCAAAGCTTTTCTTCTAAGAAAAGCAGATTTATTCCAGTTTCTGTAATGAAATAAAATTTATTAGAAATAAAGGAAGAAACATACCTTCAGAGCGAAAGGGACCTAAGAAGCCACCAAGTTTAGATGTGGCTAAATGAAGACTGAAGCACATTGTAGAGGAATATTAAAAAATACATGAGAAAGTTGGAAACTCTTTTTGAGAGATTTTCTGCACTGGAATGGGACAACAGTGTAGTCAGATTAAGAGACTTTGAAGATGTATGAGAATTCAATGGTAAACTATCTCAAATGGCAACAGTAACCTAACAAGTCTTATCTACTTATTCACATTGCAAGAATTTGGAAGTTAAGAGTCCTGTAAAACTCATTAGGGTCAACAGTCAGAAACCATTATGATGCTAAGAGGAGTGGCCAGGCAGATAATTATATCAGCTAATGTGATTAGTGCAAATTGTCTCTATTATAATTTGTAGTCTAACGCATGTAAGAGCAACCAAAATGTGATAGGTACATTTCCATTATAAACGTATTATGTTGCAGCAAATATTTTAGCATGCCCAGTTCAAAGATAGGCAGTTCAGTTATGGACAGGAACTTATGTATAAAGAGCATAGGGTCTTCCTGTTGTTGTCTGGTTGTGTGCTTATGGATAAATAGAACTTCAGTAGTTTATTACAACAAAATAGAAAGTCTGAGTAATTTATTGTGGGAATAACAATTATGTTTACATACACTTAGCAAAGTAAAAGTCTGAGTAATTCATTGCGGAAGTATCTGTCTTTTAAAATTTAATAATTTTAGTGCCCCATGTTATTTACTAACATGGATAATTGCATCTGTGTAGATTTCCAGTTAGAATTTTGTCACTTCAAAATAGATGGTTCTAATTAGTAATGTTTTTGAAAGCACTGAATTGGTATTTTATGATGAAAGTTTCTATATAGAAATTTTTCTAAGTAAAACTTAATTATTATTTCTCATTAGTAAGATAGATTCATGGATATGTGAAACTGATTTTTCTAGGACAAATCATTATTTAACGTGTGACAGTTCTAAAGGATATTGTGAATGCTTCCCCTGCAGTATCTTTTTTCTGGTATAATTTACATACCATACATTCATCCCAGTGTGCCATTCAGTGACTTTTTTGTCTGTTTGCAGAACTTTGCAACCATCAACACAATTCAGTTTTAGAACATTTCTGTCACCCAGAGTAGTCCCTCATATCCATTTTCAGTCATTCTTATCCAGTCCCTAGTCCCAGACAGCTGTTCGTCTACTTTCTCTTTTATAGATTTACCCATCCTTTTTTTTGTTGTTAGAAATTTCTGATTTATTTATTTTTTTTCAGTTATCACATTATTTATTTATTTTTTTATGGTAACAAATTCAAGAAAGACTTTTTTCTTTACAATATTGTGTTGGTTTTGCCATACGTTGACATGAATCCGCCATGCATATACATATGTTCCCCTTCCAGAACCCCCCTCCCACCTCCCTCCCGATTCCATCCCTCTGGGTCATATAGATTTACCTTTATGTCCCATGTAAATGAAATCATATGAAACTTGGTCTTCTGTGTCTGGCTTCTTTAACCTCGCATCATGTGTCTGAGGTTCATTCTTGTGGTAGCATGTATCATTAGTTCATTCTTTTTTTGCTGAATCATAAGTCAGTCTTTATCCATTCATCACTTGATGTGCATTTGATTGTTTCTACTTTTTTGCTATTATGAGTGATACACAAATATGTATAAGTTGTTGTGTAGATACGTATTTTCATTCCCTTTGGATAGATACCTAGGAGTGGAATTGCTGTGTTGTATGGTAAATTTATGTTTAATATTTTAAGAAACTGCCAAATTCTTTGAGTACTGCACCTGTTTATGTTCTTACCAGCAGTTTATTAGGATTCCAGTTTTTCTGCATCCTCATCAAAACTTGTTATTATCTCTTTCTGATTAAAACTATTTTTGTGGCTGTGCAGTGATTTTGTGATTAAAATTTGCATTTCCTAAGATCATGTTGAGGATATTTTTATGTACCTTTTCATAGCTACTTATAGAGTATCTTGAGTGACTTCTTTTGCCAGTTTTAAATTGTTTTTTTTTTTTAAATTTTCGTCTTTCTGTTTAGTTTTCAGAGTTCTTTGTATACTCTAGATGTAAAATCCTTTGTCAGACATAGGTTGTTCTTCTAGTCTATAGAGGTTTCTGTTCATTTTCCTAATGGTGTGTTCAAAAGATAATTTTTATAGACTTTGAAAAAGTCCAGTTTATCTTTTTTTTTCCCTCTTATATAATGTGTTCTTAGTGTTGTAACCAAGAACTCTGTGTCTAACTCAAAGTCACATAGGCTTTCTCTTCCATATTTTTGGTTATTAAATTTAGGTCTGTGATGCCTTTAAGTTAGTTTTTGTATATGATGTGAGATAAGAGTTTTAATTAATTCCTTTGTATGCATATCCAGTTTTCTCTTAGCACCCTTTGTGAAAAGACCATCCTTTCCTCATAAAATACCAGAGAACTTTTGTCAAAAGTCGATCATAAATGAGTTTACTTTTGTGCTGTTGACACTATTTTTTTGAACCTATATGTTTATCCTTATGTTAATACCATATTCCCTTTATTTAAGAGGCTTTATAATATATTTTTAATTTGGAAAATTCAACTTGGTTTCATTTTTAAAAGCTTTTTTTTTTTTTTTGGCTATTCTGGATCTTTTGCATTTCTGTATAAATTTTAGGACCAAGTTGTCAGGATCTGTGAAGCATCTGCTGGGACTTTGATAGGGATTGTGTTTAAAGATAAATTTGGGAAGAGTTTCCATCTTATAAACAATACAGAAGATTTTTCTGCTATCTGAAAATTACTATCTCAGCATTCATTACGGGATATTTTTGAATACTCCATTGACTACTAAGGGCCAACATTAGCTACTGATAGCCTGTGTTATAGTGGACATGATTTAAAATTCATAAATAATTTATGAGAACAGATATCCAAAGTCACTCATTTTGAGTTATATAAATAAAGTATACAAAATAGGAAATTACAAAGACTTAGTGTCTGTAGGATTAGGACATGAATACACATATCAAACTCTGATTTTTTTTAAGTGTTCTGTTTAAGTGTTTCTTTATTTACTTATATTTCTATTCCATGGGCTTCTCTGGTGGCTCAGACAGTAAAGAGTCTGCCTGAAGTGCGGGAGACACAGGTTCGATCTCTGAGTTGGGAAGATCCCCTAGAGGAGGAAATGGCAGCTCACTCCAGTATTCTTGCCTGGAAAAACCCATGGACAGAAGAGCCTGGCAGGGTACAGTCCATGGGGTCGTAAAGAGTCGGACACAACTAAGAGACTTCACTTTCTTCTTTGTCTTTTGTTTATTTATTTTCTTTTCCATTTAGTTAGTTCCCTAGGCTATAGAGTGGGTCCGTGTTGCTTATTCATTCTGTGTATAATAGTTTACATCTGTTAATTCCAAACTCCCAGGTTACTCTCCCACTTCGCAATTTTTCCCTTGGCACCCATAAGTCTGTTCTCTGTGTCTGTGAGTCTGTTTCTGTTTTGTAACAAAAGAAGTCATTTTCTGTCATGGTTTAGTTTCTACATGATATCATATGATATTTGTCTTTCTCTGACTTAGTGTGATTATCTCTAGGTCCATCCATGTTGCTGCAGATGGTATTATTTCACTCTTTTTTAATGACTGTATAGTACTCCATTGTAAGTATGTACCGCATCTTCTTTATCCATTCCTCCATCTAGAGGCGTTTATGTTGCTTCCATGTCTTGCCTATCTAAATGTTGCCATTGTGGACATTTGGGTGCATGTATCTTTTCAAATTATATTTTTGTCCAGATACATGTCTAGGATTGAGGGTGTGGATCATATGGTAACTATTTTTGGTTTTTTGAGGTATGTTCATACTGTTTTCCATAGTGGTTGCACCAGTTAACATTCCTGTCAGTAGTGTAGGAGGGTTCCCTTCTTTCCACACCACACCCTCTTCAGCATTTATTATTTGTATAATTTTTAATGATGACCTTTCTGACTGGTGTGAGGTGATACTTCATTGTAGTTTTGATTTGCATTTCTCATAATTAGCAATGTTGAGCATCTTTTCATGTGCTTTTTGGTCATCTATATGTCTTCTTCAAAGAATGTCTAGTTAGGTCTTGTGTCTTTTTTTAATAGGATTGTTTTCTTGTTATTGAGTTATTATTGAGTTTGTATATTTTGGAAATGAGACTCTTGTCAGTTATATAATTTGTAAATATTTTCTCCCAGTCTGTAAGTTGTCTTTTCGTTTTGTTGATGGTTCCCTTTGCTGTGCAAAAGCTTTTAAGTTTGATTAGGTCCCATTTGCTTATTTTTGCTTAAATTGCCTTGGAAGACTAGTAAAGAAAATATTGGTACGATTTATGTCGGAGAATGTTTTGCCTGTGTCCTCTTCTAGGAGTTTTATGTTTCATATTTAAATTTTTAAGTCATTTTGAGTTTGTGTATGGTATGAGGATATTGTTTCATATATTCCACTGCTTTGAAAAAGACCAAAGTTGTACGTTCATGGTTCAAATCAAGTTAACAAATAAATACAAACAAACAAATCCAAATCAACCTTCTGGAAATAGATTTTAGTCATAGACTTTTGGAGTTATTCTCTAAATGTAAATGTGTATACAAATTGTTATGTGTGTTTAAACAGCCAAAAATTCTAAAATTGCACCTTTTTTGCTTAATAGCTGTATTTTTATTTTTATATTTTTTGAAGTATAGTTGATTTACAATGTGTTAGTTTCAAGTGTACCACAAAGTGATTCAGTGATTCTTTTCAGACTCTTTTCTATAATAGATTATTACAGGATATTGAATATAATTCCATGTGCTATGCAATAGGTCCTACTATGTAAAAAATAGATGAATAACAAAGAACATTTATTTTATATACAGTTGTGTGTATCTTACATTTTTCTAAAATTGTACCTTTTTTTAAAAAACCAAAGCAGTAGGCTTTCTCTGTTATTGTGACTTTGGAGAGATGCCTGCCAGCTGTAGCAATCAGGATTGGGAAAATGTTAGGGAAATAAAGTCCCTTAAATAGTTAATCTGTTAGATATTAATAATAATATTGCACAGAAGGCTACTAAAGTATTTTGTTAATTCAAGTAGATACCTTTCCACATTTTAGCAACTCTTAACATTAGGGTTGTGTCGTAACAGTGACAGCATCTTAGGACTGATGAAATTTGATATGAAAGCAAATGTGGAATTGGTGTCATTTTAGGAAGTGAACACTTACGAAGGCCTAGTGGTGCTGCTGTCCTAGAAAAACAGCTCAGAAAGTAAAGGAATGGTATCCAAATGGTTATATTGAAATCTTTGGTTTTGAATAATAATATAGAGGGATATAGACAGGAAAACTTTATAGTTTGTTTCTTCAAATGTGCTTATATTTATTCTGTTTTGTCAGGACTGAACTGAATTCCTGTCAATCTTATATCAACTCTAAACTTTAGGGAATAAAGTGATGGCCCAAAAATTCTATCAGGCGAGATGGTTAGGAGTGTTCAGAGGAAAATGAACAAGACATACATAAAGATATCACTTGAAAGTTATGTCCAAATCTTAGCTGGAAAAATGGTAAATTAAAGAAATACAGTATTTGATTGCTAACTTAATTCCCATAATTGTTTATTTTGCATTGTCGGTTTCTATGGCACCTACTCTTGTCAGGTCTCAAGCGCTTAGGTATCTATGTGAATTGACAGGACCTTCCTTTGAGGGGGTAGAGTCATGAGAGGGGGTCATTGGGTGGAAAGATAAAGGGAAGAAGTAAGTTCACTGATTCATATTGAGAATGTGTTTTAAGCTTGAGGCTATGCAAGCCACTTATTTTATTTGAAATGCTTTTGGATTGAGATACTAACGCATCCTTGGGGACAGCCTTGAACTGTGCATTAATATGGTTTAAAATGTCTCCAAACCTTTGCCTATAGTTAGCTCAGTTGTAGTATTTTAGTAAGTGTTCTAATAACTTGGCTGTTCTTGCCTTTGGCTGTGGAGTCTCCACAAGTGCATAGTGTCCAATTTGGGGGTGCTTGGTCACGTGGTCTTACGTGTTCTGAACCTATTAATAACTCACCATAGGCTTGTAAGAGAGAGAATACATCAGACTCTATATTGAAACTGCATAATCAACTGTCTACTTCATCCTTCTCCCATTTCTTCCTCTAGAAGATACGCATTCAGCCCTGTGTTAAAACTTAATATCTCCTCCTATTCCTATAATTCTGAAGTAGATTTCAATAAATTAGTCTTGGAGAGGTAAAAAATAATAGCAATATAAGTAGAGAAAAATATAAATAGTTATAACTGATAATAACATTGGGTTAGAAGTACGTTACAGTTTATAAATTACATGTATAAAGTCTTTTGGTTGTAGTATTTCTACACAGTCTTAGAAAATAAGTGATTTGCTCAAATAAATACATATATATCTAGTTTTTATCAACTGAATTATATTTTAAAGACCCTTTAGGATGTACCTAGGTCATGAAAACAGATTGTGATTTTTTTGTAAATAAAATAATAATCTGGGCTTCCCTGGTGACTCAGTGGTAAAGAATCAGCCTGTCAATGCAGGATTCAATTCCTGGTCTGGGAATATCCCACATGCTGCGGAGCAACTAAGCCTGCACACCACAATTATTTAGCCTGTGCTCTAGAGCCCAGGAGTGACAACTACTGAGTCCACTGTTGCAACTACTGAAGCCCATGTGCCCTAAAGCCCATGCTCTGCAATACGAAAAGCCACTGCAGTGAGAAACTCATGCACCACAACTAGAGTAGCCTCTGCTCACTGCAGCTGGAGAAAAGCCTGAGCAGCAGTGAAGACCCAAAAAAGCCAAAAAACAAAAACAAACAACCCCCCCCCCCTAATTTAGTATCACTTTCCTAGAGAAAATCTGTCTTGGAAAGTGCCTGATACTTTTTACCTTTAAATAATTTTGAATCTACTCATTTTATGCATTTTGAAAGTATCCTTAAACTTTATATATGAAAAATAGGGAGAGCTTTCTATGCCAGGGCTGTGGTAGATAGTGAATGACAAGAAACATACCTGCAAGAAAGAGAAAAGGTACTAGAGTCTCCCACTAACTATACCTGCAAGGTCAGGAAGCAAGGGATATCTTCAGCTTTTTCCCTGTGAAATTAATAAAGATCAGTAAATGGAGATGCTGCTATTTCTGTTAACATCAATTAAAAGATTTCAGGCCCAAAATAAAGGTTTCAGGCCTAAAATAGCTACTATTGTTTAAGCACTAGTGTATGTCATACTTATACTGCCATAAGGTATGGTTGATTTTCATAGAAACCCACTAAAATACATGCTTGCATTCAATTTTATAGGTAAGGATGTTGAAGCTTTTGGAGATTAAATGCTAGCCAGCTGGTAAGGCCTTGAAGTGAAATTCATAGTTGTATATGTGTGTGTGTGATGAAAATATTTTTTAGCTTTAATTTTATTTATCACTGAGGTGTAACATTCACGTCATTTTTAATTCTTTGATACAAGATATGGGGTAGAAATTGACATGGAGGAGATTGGGGAATTGAATTTGACATAGTAGAAATGACTGATTTTTAGTGTAGTCTGTCTTCCTTCTGCATCTAGTTCCTGTCTAATATTAGTATTCTTAATATTTTAAAGCAAGAGTTTAGCCTACAGTAGATGTTTCCTTTAAAGTATGCCTGACAATCCAATATCATTAGCACTTCAAGAAGCAGATATTTTATTAATTCCACCTGCCATTGTTGGAAAATTTTGTTGTTGGAAAACCCTGGCATCTTGGAATTGATCTTGGTTTTGGTTTCTGAAATACAGAGAATGCTGTATCACCTTTGTGATATACAGCAATGCAGTGGTACCAAGTACAAACAACCATGATAGCTGATGAATCAGTTAAGTTTGGGGCATTGTACCTATGGTTCTTAAGAGTTACTGATTAGTTTTTACAGTAATTGTGTCAGAAAGGTATAATACACCTATTTTGTTGATTAGGAAGTTAAGTAGTTTACCTAAGTCACCAAGAAAGAAAGCTGGAAATCTAGTCCAGTCTTCCTCATTTCAAAGCTGATTACCCTTCGTAGAAGTGGTTTGAAGACTGAGTTCCCTAAAACTACGGGAATTTCTGTTTCATGTTTTGGAGAAAAGTGAAGGGGCATCTTAAGAGTAGAAGATGAACTCCAATCTCATCACCCTTTGGTGAGATCAGATCTATTGTTTTCTGTTTAATGTATTATCTCTTTTTTAAAACATTTGATTTAAAAAAGCACCCAAGTGCAGTAAAGAATAGTTTAAAACTACTGGAACTTCCAGTTCCAGCATGATGAGACAGAAACTGGAAAATGAGACAAAATATATATGAAATCTGTTTTTTTAGGTAGTTGGAAAAAGGTAGCACATGGCACTAATCCCTAAGAGAAAAGAAAAAAATGGAGAATCTGTGTATATGTTCCAGTTTATAGTCCGAGAGGTGCTATATAGGCTGTATCACTGAAAGCCAGCAGAAGCAGAGTGCTTTGGTGAATTGAAGAGAAAAGGTTTGGGTTTAAAAGAGTCCAAAGAAGCTAGAATTTGCAGAAGAAATGCTAAAGGAAGAGCAGTGCATAAAAGTAGCTGTCATAATCTACAGTGTTCTGTAGTATTTGCGTGACTGCAGATCTGATTGACATTTGTAGAACATTTAATCGTACCACCCCAGAATACACTTTCTTTTTCAGGTGCATGAAGGATGTAGTCCAATATAATACTTTATTCTGGATCATAAAGTAAATCTCAGTCAATTTACAAGGAATGAAATAATACAAAATAGGTTTTCTTTTTTTTCAAATATTTTATTTAAGTATAGTTGATTTACAGAGTTGTGTTAATTTCTACCACTCAATGAAGTGATTCAATTATACATATGTATGTTCTTTTTCATTGTTGTTTATCACAGGATATTGAATGCAGTTCCCTGTGCTATACAGTGGACATTATTGTTTATTCATCCTGTGTATACTGATGTGCATCTGCTCATCCCAAACTCCCAATCCTTCCTACCCCAGCCCTCACTGGCAGCCACACGACTGTTCTCTATGTCTGTGAGCCTGTTCCTCTTTCCTAGATTTGTTCACTTGGGTCATGTGTTAGATTCCATCTACAAATGGTACAGTATTTGTCTTTCTCTTTCTGGTTTACTTTACTTAGTGTGATAATCTTTAGGTCCACCCATGTTGTTGCAAATTGCATTATTTCATTCTTTTTTATGACTGAATAATATTCTGTTGTATGTGTGTATGTGTGTGTGTGTGTGTATGTATATACATCTTCTTTATCCATTCATCTGTCAGTGAACATATAGGTCATTTCCATATCTTGGTTATTGTAAATAGTGCTGCTAGGAATATAGGGGCACATGCATCATTTCATATTATAGTTTTGTCTGGGTATATGTCTAGGAGTGAGATCGCTGGATCATATGGTAACTCTATTTTTAGTTTTTGAGGAGCCTCTACACTTTTTTCCATAGTGGTTGCACCAGTTTACATTCACACCAACAGTGTAGGAGTGTTTCCTTTTCTCTACATCCTCTCTATCTTTTATTATTTGTAGACTTTTTAATGGTAGCCATTAGAATGGCTACTACATTGTATGTGCTACCACACTGTAGTTTTGATTTGCATTTATCTAATAATTAGCAGTGATGTGCATCTTGTGCTTTTTGACCATCTGTATGTATTCTTTAGAGATATGTCTGTCTAGGTCTTCTGTTCATTTTTTGATTGAGTTGTTTGATTTTTTTTTTAATTACTGAGTTGTATGAGCTGTTTATTTTGGAAATTAAGCCCTTGTTGGTTGTATCATATTTTGCAAATATGGTTGTATGGTTGCAAATATTTTCTCCCAGTCTGTAGGTTGCCTTTTCATTTTGTTGATGGTTTCCTTTGCTATGCAAAAGCTTATATGTTTGATTAGGTCCCATTTTTTGATTTTGGTTTTTATTTCTGTTTCTTTGGGAGACTGACCTAAGAAAACATTGGTAAGATTTATGTCAGAGAACGTTTTGCCTATGTTCTCTTCTAGGAGTCTTAGGATGTCATGTCTTATGTTTAAGTTTTTAAGCCATTTTGAATTTATTTTTATGTGTGTTGTATAGATATGTTCCAATTTCATTGATTTACATGTTGCCGTTCAACTTTTCCAATACCAGTTGTTGAAGAGACTGTCTTTTGTCCATTGGTATATTCTTACCTCCTTTGTCAAAAATTAATTTTCCATCGGTATGTGGGTTTATTTCTGGGCTTTCTATTCTTTTCTCTTGTCCTATATGTCTGTTTTTCTGCCAGTACCATGATGTTTAGATTAATATAGCTTTGTTGTATTGTCTGAAATCTGGGAGTGTTATACCTCCTGCTTTCTTCTTTTTACTAAGGATTGTGTTGACAAGTCTGGATATTTTTAGGATTATTTGTTCTAGTTCTGTGAAAAGTGTCATGGGTAATTTGATAGGAATTACGTTCAATCTATAGATTGTTTGGGTAGTATGGGCCCTTTAACAACATTAATTGTTTTAATCCAGTAGCATAGGATATCTTTCCATTTCTTTGAATCATCTTCAGTTTCCTTTATTAATATTTTGTAGTTCTCAGTATATAAGTCTTTCACCTTGGTCAAGTTTATTCCTAAGTATTTTATTTTATTTTTTGATGTAATTTTAAAAAAGATTGCTTGTTTACATTCCTCTTCTGCTATTTCATTGTTAGTGTAAAGAAATGCAACCAATTTCTCTATGGTTAACCTTGTATCCTGCTACATTACTGAATCCATTTATCAATTCTGGTAGTTTTTGTTTGGAGTCTTCAGAGTTTTCTGTGTATAATATCATGTTATCTGCATAAGTGATAATTTTACCTCTTCCATCCAATTTATATACCTTTCATTTCGTTTTGTTATCTGATTGCTATGCCTAGGACTTCCAGTTCTGGTGTTGAATAGAAGTGGTGGAAATGGGCATCCGTATCTTGTTCCACATTTTAATGGAAAGTCTTTTAGCTTTTCAGAGTTATTTATTGTCTGTGGTCTGTCATAAATGGCTTTTATTATGTTGTTATATGTTCCCTCTAAACCCACTCCAGTATTCTTGCCTGGGACATCCCATGGACAGAGGAGCCTGGTGGGCTATAGTACATGGCATTGCAAAAGAGTCAGACATAACTTAGTAACTAACAGATAACATATTGGGTGTATAAACACTGACGAGTGTAATACCACTTGTACTGGTTCTTTTATCATTATGGTGTCCTTCTCTATCTTTCTTTATAGCCTTCGTTTTAAAGACTATTTTGTCTGATATGAATTTTCCCAACCCTATTTTCTGTCATTTCCCATTTCCATGAATTATCTTTTTCCATCATCTTACTTTCATTCTGTGTGTGTCCTTCTCCCTAAAGTGGGTCTTCTTTAGGCATCATATAGTAGGCTCTTGACTTTTAATTCAGTCTGCCACTCTTTTGTTTGGAGCATTTAGTCCGTTGACATTTAAGGTAACTACTGATACATATGTACTGCTATTTTAAACCTTGTTTCTTGTTGATTTTGTATTTCCATTGTGTCCTTTCTTTTACATTCTGTTTTTCCTTTTGCAAATTTGATTGTTTTCTTTGTATTATGCCCATATTCTTTTATTTTTTATTTTTGTGAATCTGTTGTATGTTTTTGATTTGTGGTTACCCTGTTTTCCAAGTATCTTACCCATTTCCTATATCTGTTTCTTTTAGATTGGTAGTCATATAGCCTCATATACATTCTAGAAAAAAAAACCTGAATGTTTTCTCTCCTCTTCCATGTTTTATGTTTTTGATGTCACTTTTACATCTTCTTCATCTGTTTGCTTCTTATTAGCTTATAATCACTTTCACAGAAATTTCATTTTGATTTTTTAAAAATCTGTGTATTAGTTTATTAAAGTATTTACTTTACATTTATTATTTTCTTTTTCCTATGGATTCTTGCTTCTTTTCTATTTATAGAAGACCTTTCAATATTTTCTTTAGGGTAGGTTTAGTAATGCTGTATTTTAGTTTTTGATTGCCTGGGAAATTCTTTATCTCTCCTTTTAAATGATAATCTTACTGGGTAGAGTACCTGAAGTTGCAGATTTTCCCCTTTCAGGACTTTGGATATATCTTGCTACTCCCTTCTGGCCTGCAACATTTCTGTAGAGAAACCAGCAGATAGCCTTAGCGGGTGTCCCCTTATAATGAACTCCTTGTTTTTCTCTTGCTGCATTTAGGATCCTTTCTTTATTATTCATTTTTGCAATTTTTATTGTCACATGTCTTGATGTAGGTCTGTTTGGTTTATCTTACTTGGGATCCCCAAGGTGGCAGCTGGGGCACACTACCCTGAGGCACTCAGAGGCAAGGCCAGCACGTGGACAAAGAGGTTACTAGTGCAACCCCACTCCTCCCTTTGCTTGCCACTTAACAGAAAATAGATTTCTCAATTCCCAGTGATTACAATGATTTAAAAAGATGTTCCATCATATCACAGATAGTTTTGAAAATTTTCAGCTAAGTGCTAAAGATGTATTTACATTGCAAAAGAACTTATAAGAACTAAGAACTGTTATAATTCTTTTCCTCATATTTTTATCTGTAGTGAATGTTAATACTCTTTTTATATTCAAGCATATTTTATGAATTTTAAATGTTTATTTCCATAACTTTCTTTTATACACTGCATACACATTATCTTTGCCCATTTTTCCATTAATCTTTTAGTTACTAAAAGCTATACCTAGACTTCCAATTACAAACTGTTCAAGTATACAGAGAAGCATAGAGATTAAGAGCTGACACCTACATTTCACAAATGTTAAATGTTACCATTTTTGTTAAGGAACTTTATTTTTAAATTTTGCAAATTATGTTGAAGCCTGTATAATATTCTCCCATCTGCCAATTTTCTTTTTGATTTTCTAGATGTAACCACTGTTCCCAAATTTGTATACATATTTTCACCCATATTTTAATAATTTTATTAAGAAAGTATGTATCCATTATAATATGTATAGAATTGTTTTATATTTTAAAAATCTATATAACTGAAATCATACTGTACAAATCCTTCCAGCTTGCTTTTTGAAAATTCGTATTGTATGTTTGAGATTTTCCAAGTTGACCGTTGCACTTTTACTCCACCCCTTAAATCACAATATTTGAGTATTACAGTTTATCCCTATTCATGAATATTCATTTTTCTTTCTTTTAAAAAGCCTTTCGAATGACAAACAATATAATAATGATCATCTTTTTGTAATTCACAGGTATACTTGTACAAGAATTTCTCTTTGACAGTTAACCATTATTAATATTCTGTCTTGTGGATATCCAATCTTCATACTTATTATATATTACCAAATTGTTCTTCATGGTGATTTTAATACTTCATCTTCTTGCCAGCTGTTTATTTTCCCACGTCCATACCACCAGTTTCTGGTATTGGTAGGCTATTATGTTTAGTTTAACCATTAGTCACATCTCAGTAATTGATAGAAAAAATAAGCAGAGAAAAACATCTTTTAATGAGACTGAATAATAGTATCAACCTGCTAATTGTCACTTAAGAAAATCTTGAATTTAATATACATGGAATATTCATCAAGATAGATCATATGCAGAGGTAGAGGGCATTTTCCAGTCTTTTTCTCCTTTTCCTATAGCACTCTCCTCCTCATTCATTCTTGTCAGCAAATTCTATTTAGCTTACTACCTGTGAAACTTGAATGAGATATGGTTTCTAATATTATAAATACTAATAAATCAGAATAAAGTTTGCAGTAACTAAAAGAGAATCTAGTCATTTATTTTCATTCCTAAAGAGTTTCGAGATTATTTCTTCTCTTCAAAGCAATACTTCAGCCATGTCTGTCTCTTTGTGACCCCATGGATACAGTCTGTGAAATTCTCCAGGCCAGAAAACTGGAGTGGGTAGCCTTTCTCTTCTCCAGGGGATGTTCCCAACCCAGGGATTGAATCCAGGTCTCCCTCATCATGGGCAGATTCTTTACCAGCTGAGCCACAAGAGAAGCCCAAGAATACTGGAGTGGGTAGCTTTTCCCTTCTCCCGGGAATCTCCCCAATCCAGGGTTTGAACCCAGGTCTTCTGCATTACAGGCAGATTCTTTACCAGCTGAGCCTCAAGGGAAGCCCAAGAGTACTGGAGTGGGTAGCCTATCCCTTCTCCAGCAGATCTTGCCCACCCAGGAATTGAACCAGGGTCTCCTGCATTGCACGTGGATTCTTTACCAACTGAGCTATCAGGGAAGGCCCAATAATGCAGAGTCCTGCAGAAACCAATAGAGAATCCAGTCATTTATTTTAATTCCTAAAGAGTTTCAAGATTATTTTCTTCTCTTCAGAGCAATAGTTGGGCACTGTTAAGGTACAGAGAAAAAATTTTAGTCAGGGCTTAAAAAGCAAGACAATCATTTTGCAGCATATGATGCTATTTATTATATAAATAGCAGTGCATTTCAACATTAAAATTCAGTTCTTATCATTTCAAGTTTCTGTAAATGAATAAAGCTGTGTAAAAACTTGCCTTGCTATAACTTAATAATTTCTATTTTATGGTCTTTAAGGTCTATTTTTAAATTTAATAAATGTGTTGTAAAACATGTATATATATATATATATATATATATACATTTTTACCATTCTGCAGTCTCTTTTTAGATTTTTTTCTTGAAGTATAGTTGGTGTACACTTTTATATGTTAGAGGTGTATGATATAGTGACTCAAATTTTTTAAAGATTATACTCCATTTTTAATTATAAAATATTGGCTATATTCTCCGTATTGTCAATATATCATGGCTTATCTTATACATAGTAGCTTGTGTTTCCTAATCCTTTATCCCTACTTTGCCCCTCCCTACTTGCCTTTTTCCATTGGTAAACACTGGTTTGTTTTTTATATTTTTGTCTGCTGCTTTTTTTTTATTACATTCACTAGTTTCTTGTAGTTTTAGATTCCACGTGTGATATAATACACTATTTATGTTTCTCTGTTGGGCGTATTTCACTGAACATAACGCCCGCCTAATTTTCCATTTTCCTGGAGATGACAAAATGTCTTTTTTTTTTTTTACTGCTTTTTTTGGCATTTTCTTTATTTATCTGTTGATGGACGCTTAGGTTGCTTCCATATTTGGCAATTGTGTATAATGCTGCTGTGAACATTGGGTTGCATGTATTTTTTTTAATTAGCATTTTCATTTTTTTCAGGTACATACCTAGGAGTAAAATTGCTGGGTCATATAGTAGTTCTATTTTAGTGTTTTTGAGAAGCCTCCATACTATTTTCCACAATGTCTGAATCAGTTTACATTCTTGGTAACTATGTGAGAGTTCCCTTTTCTCCACATCCTCACCAGAATTTGTTATTTTGCACAGTATCTTGATCTGATTGTAAAAGGTCAGATTTTTATTTGTGGATTATAATATAAACATAATATATAACATAATTAGCACATATATGCTAACTAGTATAACTGGATTTTAAAGTTTTATGCAAAATAATAATTGGCTTTTATACTTGGTAACCTTAGTGAATTAGTATACCATTTTCTGAATGAAGTTTTCTCAGTTTGAAGTAATCTGTTTGTTGAAATAATCAATTTCAGTTGGTAGGACTGGTCTGGGTCCTTACTAATAAAGAATCTAATTCAGTAAAACATGTATCACCTCTTTAAAACAATGTATTCGGGCACATTCTGAAGTAATTAAAACCATCATTTGTATGTATTCTTATGGGTAGTGTTAAATTGAACTTGAAGGGATTCATACCTGTATGTGGATTTGAAGTCTACATATTGGGCAAGTTGAAATAATAATGTCACAGATAAATTCTAAGACCAAAAGGAAGCATGAGGCAATGTTTGTGAGCAGAAGGATTTTTAGGCCTCTGACTTTATGTATTTTTTTTAAGAGACCCTATTAATAGTTGTAATAAAGAAAATAAAGCAGGATTTTATGTTGAAATGAAAATCTTAATTATCTAGAGGTAAAATCCTTAGGACTTTGTAAAGCACAGGAATAGTTTACTTTCTGTAAGGATTTATAGTTGTGTAAAGTGCTTTCATATGTATCATTTCATTTAATGGACAGGAAGTGATATTTTTAAGATAGGAAAGGATTGCTTTCATTTCACTCTTAATGTTGCCTTTGTCCTGACTAAGCTTTACACAGCCACCTACATACATTTTATCTGCCAACCATCAACCCAGATCCTAAGGCTGAAAAGTGAACCAAATTTGGCATGATTCCTTTAAGCTAATGAATAATGTTTAAGGAAATTAATCCAAAGTATGGAATGTGTTTTAAAATGTCAAAAAGCCTCAGTAATCTGTGAAGATCAGGCTTTTAATGTTACAGTTGAGCCTGTGTAGCTTTATTTCATAGTTTTGGTTTACTACCCAAGTCATGTATGTGTGTTGAATTGCTCAGTCAGGTCTGACTCTTTGTGACCCTTTTGGACTGTAGCCTGCCAGGCTTCTCTGTCCATGGGATTCTCCAGGCAATAATGCTAGAGTGGGTTGCCATTTCCTCCTCCATGGGAACTAATGGACCCAGGAATTGAATCCGCATCTCTCATGTCTCCTTGGATTGGCAGATGGGTTCTTTACCAGTAAGCCACGAGAGAAGCTCCACTACCCAAGTCTGTAGATAATGATTTTGATGTCATTATCATTTAAGGCCAACATTTGTTGAGTGCCCATTGTGAAATATAGAGTATGATTTATATACCTTATTAAAATAATTTGTGGCTCTTCTCAATTTGAATCTTTTTATTATGGAAAAAAAAAGTGACATGGCAGAAGTGAGAGAATACATTGCCTGTTGAAGGAAAGAGTTACTCTGAAATGCACTTCTGTGTCCTGTTCCTTGTGTTTCTCTTCCTGATTTGGAACATGTTAGTCAATAAGGTCCTTCTGGTGACTAAGGTGATTCCATTTCAGCATGTGTTGGGTTGTTTCATGAAGTGGCAATGAAGACGCCCATGTGGCAGCTTCAGTTTTCAGACAGATCTATAGAGCACCTAACATTTCATTTTTGAATTCAGTGATCTCAAGTCTTCCATTTTACCTTTTATGAGAATCTCATCAGGTCATTGGCTATTCATTTTCTGGGTGGATGAGATCAATTATTTCATGAGACAGCTTGTTTTCATATTTAGTAAGAAGCATATTTTGAGTTATGCAAATGCTTTGGCAGTGTATATACTTTTTGTAATTAGGGCTTTGACACATTCTCTAGAATAGTACAAACCGTTCATTCTATACATTATAGTGGATGAGAACTTTTTACAGATTAAACTGTCAATTTTCAGTAGTTGTGATCAACATGCCTTAATAGTCTCACCGCTAATCGGAAAACATAAGGACCACTGAGGTTATATTGTATGCTTACGCTTGTACTGGTCCCATGTGATGGAGTAGATGTTGGTTTGACCTTCTAGTGTCATGTTCTTTGCCTTTTCCTTTTTCCTTGAGGTTTTCTGTGGATAGGTTGAGTTGTTCAAAATTGTTAATATGATTATTTGACCTACAAGAAAAAGCAATTTTATATGCAATAATCCACAATAAAACAAAAAACTTCCATCCATTTAGGGAAAGTTCATTTTACATGCCGCTAAAAGTAAATAGCTTTTTTTGTTGTTGTTTGCTTTTTAGAGTTCAATAATAAGTTTGAGGGGAAAAAACTTAGTCATTAGCATTTGAAAATAAAATGCCAGAGCAAAGTGTTTTCTTTGGGAGTACTCTTGACACCTTTAAATTAGGAGTGTGAACTTAGGAGCCAAAGTGTATGGTTTCGAATCCACACTCCCCTATTACTACCCTTCTATCTGTGTTACCTTTGACAATTTACTTAACCTCAAAGAGCCTCTGTATCTCTATGTTTTAAGATTCAGTAAGTTACTTAGAATGTGTCTATATCAGGCATCATTGTAAAGACTATAAATGTTTGTTAAATAAGATGGAGATGAGAAATAGATATAAAAAATGTTTTGGTCAGTTCAGTAGATAATTTTCTAAATCTTTCAAAAATGCTACCTATTAAATATTTTGAAATAAATTAAGTGAATGCAGAATCTTAAATTAGGTTAACATAAGTAACAGTGTACCCATGTGTAGTTTCCACATTAATTTGTTTAAATAGGTCTGAGAGGAAACATATAAAACTAATTACCCCTTGCATTCCAGGAAATGTCTGTTGGCCGATTGAGCAGTTAAATGAAGTTTTCCCACAAATTCTTTCTCCAAAATTCCTTTCAAATTTTTAGTGCAAAAATGCTATCCAGGAACTGATGTCCAAAAGAACTCTTAACACTTGCCCATTCAAGTACAGATAAATGACATAGTGATTTCCCATGACCAAGAGATCAAAGTAACTATAAAATGCACACCCGCAGAGATGATGGGTTGATAGCTTGTTTTCCTGTAGCGTTCAATTTCCTATATGTCCTTCAAACATTTCATAAAACTGTGTAGGAAACGGAAGAGAGAAGAGAACATTCATTGGTATGTTCACAGACTAGGGAGTAGGCTACTTTGCAAGGAAAGAATAAATCCATAATATTGTATCAAAGGCAAAGGAAGCACTCAAACAAATATGCTGACCCTACCAAATCAATAAATTAATAAAAATTAATAAAACCGATTAATTAAAATAATTCATTTCAAGCATGTGAAAGATAGAGTAAATGCATGCTGACCCTACCAAATCAAAAAATTAATAAAAATTAATAAAACCGATTAATTAAAATAATTCATTTCAAGCATGTGAAAGATAGAGTAAATGCTGGCCAAATGGAACTGGAGTCTAGGCAGGTAATGAGATAAGAAAACCTGTACTTCTTCAAATAAATCCATGTATTCTTGTGAGATGTGTCATTTCAAGTTAGAAATAGAGTGTTTGTGAAGTAAATATAAATACTGAACAGATATTACTTAACTTTTAAAATACATATTTTATAGCCGTCTCATAGATTGATGCCACACAGAGGTCATTTAGGTTGTTTTCTTATTTTTGATGACAAGCAATTTGCACCCCCAGTCTTGTGCTTACCCTTTCACTTAGGCATGTGTGCAAGTATTTTGTTTTTGGTGAAACTGCTGAGCCATTAATATGCACATTTTCATTTAAGACATAGTACACAGTTGCTCTCCGAAAGATTTAAGCTAGTTCTACTTCTACCACCACCACTTGTTTTAGAGTACCTGTTTTTCTAATAACCTCTCAGACTTTGATATTCTCCAGTTTTCAATTTTATTTCCATGTAGTTGACTGTCACATAGCATATTATTGTTTCCATTTAAATTTCTTTGGTTATTGGACAGGTTGGTCATCTTTTCATGTCATTAGCCACTAAGGTTTCTTCTGTAAGGATTTCCTATCACTTAATTGGGAAATTTTTCTACTGGGTTACCTTTCTACCTCAGAATAGAAAGAGGAAAGTAAAGAAAGAGTAAAGACTTTTCTTTATCTCAGTAAAGAAAGTTCCTTTGTTATGTATGTTGCAAGTACTTCCTCCCAGACCTTTCTTCCAGTCTGCCAGATTTGTTTATATTTTGTCATACAACATTTTTGCTTTTAATATGGTCAGATTTGACAATATTGTCCAATATGAAGGCCACATTTTGCTGCTTCTTTAAGAAGGCCTTTCCTTCTCCAAAGTTGAGTTTCTAGAAAATGTAAGTTGTAGAACAGTGCATAAATTATATTGCTATTTATGTTAAAAAGAGCTCAGTATGCATTTTCTTATGGGTGTCTGCATATATATGTATAAAGATATAAGAAGATATGGAAAGAACCAGATCAAACTGATAATAGTGGATATATTTGCAGATAAGTGCTAGGATTAAGGATGGTAATCAAAGAGATCTTTCTTGAAAACTATTTGATGAAGACCTTGTGTATTGCTTATATAATTGAAGGTCCGTGTCAGTTCAGTTCAGTCACTCAGTTGTGTCTGACTCTTTGCGACCCCATGGACCGCAGCACACCAGGCCTCCCTGTCCATCACAAATTCCCAGAGTTTACCCAAACTCATATCCATTGAGTCGGTGATGCCATCCAACTGTCTCATCCTCTGCTGTCCCTTTCTCCTCCTGCCTTCAATCTTTCCCAGCATCAGGGTCTTTTCAAAAGAGTCAGCTCTTCACATCAGGTAGCCAAAGTATTGGAATTTCAGCTTAAACATCAGCCCTTCCAATGAACACCTAGGACTGATCTCCTTTAGGATGGACTGGTTGGATCTCCTCGCAGTCCAAGAGACTCTCAAGAGTCTTCTCCAACACCACAGTTCAAAAGTGTCAATTCTTTGGCACTCAGCTTTCTTTATAAACCAACTCTCACATCCGTACATGACCACTGGAAAAACCACAGGCTTGACTAGATGGACCTTTGTTGGCAAAGGAATGTCTCTGCTTTTTAATATGCTATGTAGGTTGGTCATAACTTTCCTTCCAAGGAGCAAGAGTCTTTTAATTTCATGGCTGCAGTCAGAATCTGCAGTGATTTTGAAGCCCAAGAATATAAAGTCTGTCACTGTTTTCACTGTTTCCCCGTCTGTTTGCCATGAAGTGATGGGACCAGATGCCATGATCTTAGTTTTCTGAATGTTGAGCTTTAAGCCAACTTTTTCAGTCTCCTCTTTCACTTTCATCAAGAGGCTCTTCAGTTTTTCATTTTCTGCCGTAAGGGTGGTGTCATCTGAATATCTGAGATAATTGATATTTCTCCCGGCAGTCTTGATTCCAGGTTGTGCTTCATCCAGCCCAGCATTTCTCATGAACGGTTCTATGAAGGTCAATGTATATGTGTAATATATATATATATATTTAATATACTTAAACATATATTTATTTATTATGAGAACAGTATAACCACATATTTTTTTAAAAAAGAGTGATATGTTCATGTTTCCACTACTTATAAACAGTGTTATAATTTTGGTATATTGTTTTTATTACCAGTTTGTTTCCCTATGAATTTTTGAGTTATTTTCACAGTTCAACTTAAAGTGTATGTCCATCTTTAAAGAAACTTAACATATCAGGTGTGTTTTACAGCATTGTCACATCTACTCTGTAAAGCCACATTTAAAGAGGGTATAGAATGCGTTTTCCCTGACTATATCATAAATTAGCTTATTATTTCCTTAATAGTGAACTCAAATGGCTTCCATTTATTTTACAGATTTGAAAAAGTGAATATTATATGATTACTGCCTTGCATACATCTTTAAGATTTTCCCTACTCCAAAGTTATAATTATGTCTTTCATAAATTTTACTTTAATACTTTTTATAAGTTTGATTTTAATGAAAAATTGCAAAAAGTCATATTTTGAGTGAATTCAAAGAATATGCTACCAGAACTGCAAATGCTGATTCCAGAACTATAAGTTGTGTGTTTCTACAAGGATTTATTAGAGAGAACTAAGCTATTAGGCCACCAGCAAATTTTGGTTGCTGAGGCTGACTATTTTAGCCAACTATGAGATATAATCTTAAGTGCTTACTTTTTAAATTACTATTTGAAATGGTGAAATTGTGCCTGATCATTGTAATTTACATTTCTTTAATTACTAACCAGGAATGACCACTGTTCTATACCTGCTTCTCTATTTATTTTCTTTCTTTGTGAATTATACATATCATTTACTCATTTGCCTGTTAGAGTCTTAGCCATTGTCATTTACAGAATTGATGTGCTATAAGCACATTCTAAATATTTTCTCAATTCATTTTGTATTTTTAATTTAATTTCAGTTATAGACCTCCTTTCAGAGTTTTGAATTACTTTTTTTTCTTCTTTTCAGTAAAATGCTTCATAGCTATCTTTTAAAAGTTAACTCTTTAATCATCTGGAAGGAGAGTATTTGGTTAGATGTCTTAACTATTTAAATGAGGGTATCTGAAGAATATTAACATCAACCAGAAAAGAGATTTTAGTAGCATTAGACTTCTGAATGTAACTCTTTCTATATAATAATTTTAATCAGTCTTTTAGATGATAACATTCATATGATTCTCATTCAGTTTGGCAATGCTTAGAATCTGTAAGTAGTTGCCAGCTTTTTAGATTATAAAGGTAAAAATCCCAAAGTATTTTTAACAGCTTGGCTGCATATAACAATATGAAACTTATAAGAATAAACAAGTTCTGCCATCAGTTTAAGTAGAAACTTTAGATGGAATAAACTGAGATAATTCTTACACTGCGTTGTAACCAAGATGGATGACAGAAGTGAAAATTACCATGGATTATCTGTTTCAAAAGAAGTATACCCCAGTTATTTTTCTGTCTGTTCATAGTGGAGTGCTCTCAAATATTTTATTTTTCTTCATATTTCAGTTTTCTTTAAAACTGCAGAGATTCCCTCATCAGTGTTAAAGTTGCAAAATCCACAAGTATGTGTGATGACTTTTGAGATTGAATAGTTTCCCCATTTATGCTAAATTTATATTGCATTTAGCATTAATGAAATAAGAAATTGAATGGTAGTTGCATCTAAATTTTTATTCAAATTATAAAGAAATAAGTGTATATTTCAGAGTGAAAGTGAAAGTTGCTCGGTCCCGTCTGACTCTTCGTGACCCACAAATTCGCCAGGCCAGAAAACTTTCCCTTCTTCAGGGCATCTTCCCAACCCAGGGATCGAACACAGGTCTCCTGCATTGCAGGCGGATTCTTTACCAGCTGAGCCATAAGGAAAACCCAAGAATATTGGAGTGATTAGCCTATCCCTTCTCCAGGGGATCTTCCTGACCCCAGAATCGAACCAGGGTCTTCTGCATTGCAAATGGATTCTTTACCAAATGAGCTATCAGGGAAGCCCCATATTTCAGAGTGATTAACTGCAAAGGACAAAGAATATGCAGTTGATGAAAGTATTTACTTAGGTCTTCATCTTCTCTGTCGCAGCATTGGGAAGAGCTAACCATGCCCACCCTCCTTCTTAGGATGTGCTTTTATCACTTGTCATCCAGGGTTCCATAACTCTGCTCTCTCAGGCTGCTTCATTGACTGTTCCTATTCTCCTTGCCATCTTTACGCTCATATGCCCTAGGGCTCAGTCCTGGGCCTTTTTGTGTGTTTTATGTATACCTTTTTGTTGATCTGATTCATTCTCAAGGTTTAAATGCCGACTATATGTCAGTGACTCCAAAATAAGTAACTTTCGTTCAGGCTACTCTGTTCAGCTCCAAAGTCAGCATGTTCTAAGCTATTGATTCCATCCCCACCACCGCAGCCCTCCCGTCCTGTTCTCTCCACTGTATTCTTCATCCTATTAATGGTCACCCATGTAGTTCCATTTGCATGTGTGCTCAGTCGTGTCTGACTCGGCGACCCCATGGACTGTAGCCTGCCAGGCTCCTCTGACCATGGAATTTTCCAGGCAAGAATACTGGAATGGGTTGCCAGTTCCTATTCCAGTGTAGTTCCATCTGGCAAAGGTCAAAATCATACTGTGGTTCTGAATTCCTCTCTTTCAAACTGCACATAAAAATATTGTATTTTATGTTCACTCTACCTTCAGAATTTATCCTGAATCTGATCAACTCCATTGCCATTTGTACCATCCTAACTGGAGCCACCAGTCAGTAGCCTTTTTCCCTCTTTAGTCTATCCTCAATTCAGCCACCAGAATGAACCCCTTTAAATAGGTCCAAGTATGTTCACTGGTATACTTGTAATAGCAAGACACGTGAAGTGAAAATTTAAAACGTGAATGCAAAAGATTGGCATGTCTTCAGTGTAGCAGTCATCTCTGAGCAGTAAGAGAAAGGGATTTGTCTTGGGAAGGTGGGCAGGTCCACTTCAACCAAATCAATGAATTGTTAGGTTTTTTAGAAATGGTCTACAGCAAATAAATGTTAACATCTTAAATACTTGGAGTGGATTACTGGACACTCTGTATCTTATGTATTTCTGAAAATTTGAAGTATTTCCTAATAATGATAAAATTAATAAATGGAAACACTTTCCATCCTATTATCATATACCAGTCTGTGCCAGGTTTTTAATGTAACTTGCAGCCTATTTCAACCCATTCTCTGTGCTAACAACATTTTTCATTTAATATTCACTTTCATACTTTAAAATAAAAAAATATCAACCATAAGAGTGAACATTGTAAACTAAAGAGTTGCCAAGTAAAATGAAAAGAATGAAAAAAGGTAGGGAGCCCATTCAGAGAAGGCAATGGCAACCCACTCCAGTATTCTTGCCTGGAAAATCCCATGGATGGAGGAGCCTGGTAGGCTGCAGTCCATGGAGTCGGACACGACTAAAGTGACTTAGCAGCAGCGGGGAGCCCATTTCATATCAGAAATACGTAACCGTTAGAGTTACATGTTAGAGTAACTGAGCGCATACAGAGAGGCCATGCGACTGTTTATTTTCTATATAGAATGTGTAAAAGGGGCTTAGAATGCAGAATCAGGATGCATGGTTTAAAGGAGTTTTGCAGAAGCCTTCTGGCCCTTCTGCAAAAATCTGAGAGTTATCTCTGTTCAACAGAGGCCTAGGTTGGTTCAGAGTGGTGATTGTTATATTCATGATTGAAATGCATCAGTAGAATATCAAGTATTAGTGATGTTGAGTGATTTATTCTCTTGGTGGGATTTGGAACAAACTGACCCCTAATTTCTTATTTGGATATGCTCTCATTTATAATGTGATGCTCAGACTTAAGATTCTTGATGTGGTCTGATATGTGCGGAATGCAATGGGCTTCCCAATTTATACCTGATTATTTTACCTCTTCAGGTATATGACCTCCCAAGGTAATCTCTAGTAAATCAACCTGGTGTTCCATGAGTTTCTTGAGCCTCTTTAGTCATGGGTGGAACATATATGAAAGATAGAGTAAAGAAAGAAACAAACGAAAAGTGTGTTCTTCCTACTCTCCCCAGTCAGACATTTGCATTTGAGGATCTTGTAGTTAAGAAACAGGCCATGCGAGAAAGAATTTTTGTGGTCTGACATTTAATGCTCCCTTTAAGGGAAAAAAACAACAAGGTAATTTCTTGGATATTACTTAATGCCATCAGAATAGGGCTGGGAGAGACTATTTGAATTATCCAAGGGTCCTACATGGGAAAAAAGATCCCATGTCTTGCCAGTGGGGTTGCGTGTGGGAAATAGGACTTAACATCTAAAGTAAGTTGGAGAAGGAAATGGCAACCCACTCCAGTACTCTTGCCTAGAAAATTCCATGGATGGAGGAGCTTGGTGGGCTACAGTCCATGGGGTCGCAAAGAGTCAGACATGACTAAGTGACTTCACTTCTTCAATAGTAAGTAAACTCCTTAATTATAAAAGAGACTTAAGTTTGTCTGTTTTAAAATGACCGTTTTGTACCCTGCTGTGTTTCCAGCATCTAGCATAAGAGCTGACATAGTGTGTGCTCAGTAAATATTGTTGAGCATATGAATTATTGTATTTATTTGACCTTTCACTGAATCTGGAAAATAAGTTGCAGCACATTTTCCATGTCTCTGAGTACCCGTGCTATGGTCCTCGAGTAGTTTGCTCCACTAATCTTGTTTCCATGGTGAAGTGAGTTCGTATCTACTCTCTCGGGGGATGTAGGAGGTTGGCAACATCTCTGTTAATTGTGAGGTCACCAGTGAGACCTGGCAGTGATGAGTGCTTCCCCAAATCGCAGCTGTGCGGCTTGCTCAGTGGTCTCATTCAGTTCCACTTGAAGCACATGACTGGGCTAGAATTGCATGAGATTAAGTGCTGCGAGTGCTCATCACCGCGGTGAGCGGCTCGAAACCGTCGCCCAGTGACTAACCCTCGTCCTTAACGAAGTGCACAGCTGAATGTGTACGAGCTCAGCAAGTGCCAGGGTAGGTGGCAAGTTGGAAGTGACCTTTTCCTAAAAAGAAAAAATACAGGTCGAGCGAAGTTAGTTAATACATTTAAACTCTCCAATGACTCAACAAAATGGAACATGTAGAATTCTCTCATTTGCATTGGAAGAAAGTCACATTGTTATGACTGAGAACCCTGACTGATATAGGCAGGAGTGTGTTCTTTGGCTCAGTTTTTGTTGTTGAATTTAGCGGCGACCTGAACATGTGTGTTTGACCATCTTGTGCAGGATGACTCGTTTTTAACCTGAACACTCTGGGTTAGACAGGGCAAGAGCTTCTTCAGAATAAGCCAAGTAAGAACTTATTCCTGTCTTTTCTTCAAAGCCTCTTCTAGAAAGAATTCAGATTTTAAAAAGTCAGCCATACAAGCTCCTATTTTTCCTTTAACCTTGCTAGTAATTCTTCCTCAGTGTCCTACTGATTGTTACTCTCCTCAGTGGTAGGATCCTCAGGTTTGGTCTTAAGCTCTCTTCTGCTCTCCCTCTATATTCTCTTTCTGGATAACATCACTCGTCCCCATGAAATGAAATACTATCTTTATGTTGGCGGTACACAGATGCATATCTCTAGGTTAAAACTCTCTACAAAGCTCTGTATACCATCTGTCTATTTTGATTCCTCTACTTGGGTGTTTCACAGTTATATCAAACCTAAGACAGCCCCATCAGAAACTTTGATTATCTGCCCCTAAAATCTATTTCACCTCAGTATTTGACATTTTTGTCTCAATTACAAGCATCTGTCTCCCTTTCTTGAGTACTTAAGACAGATGCTCTGGAGTCGTCTTTAATTCTCTGTGTTATTGTCCCTCTCTGCACCAACATCAAAAAACATTAACAGATTGAGGTGATTGCTCCCTGGTTTGCATGTGAAGCCACGGTTAATCTCAAAGGTGTTTACTGTTTGTCCACGTTCTTAGTTTGACCACATGTGTTGCTTTCTTGGTCTAGCCATCATGATCTTGCACTTGAACTATTATAACTGACTTCGAACTGATCTCCCTCATTCTACTCTTGTCACCCTGCAATCCGCTTTTCAAAAAAGAAGAATGACTTTCTTCCAAATACAACAGGTTATGCCATACACAGTCTGTTGCTTCCAATTACACTTCAAATGCCATCTAAATGTGTCTTACGTTCTTCGGAGCTCTACATAAATCGTGCCTTGCCAACCCCTCTGTTCTGTATTTGCTGCTACAGTTAGTTATTTGTGACCCCCACCACTGCTTCCAACTCCACATCACTTCTTTAACTGTGCTCCAGTATATCCATAGGTATAGACTTTACACTGATGCCACCATTATTTATTGCTTTGGTCACTGCAGTGACCTCCCAGCAAGAACCCTCCCAATTCAACCTCTCAAATTAAAGTGTAATCTAAGCCATTCATGTACATCGTTTGAAAAGTCAATAAAGGTATAAAAATTACAGTGTAAAGAATGAATTTTCTTGTTCCTCTTCTCCATCTTTGATTTCTGTCCTTAAGGAGCAATTGCCTTTTTTTTTAGTATTAACACTTACTTTGCTTTTATATTGCTAAGTAATACAGTCATATCGTTTATTCATTATTTCTCATTTTTAAAATATGTTGTAAACATGACACACAAATATATATAGTCATAAGTAATCATTTAAAATTGTACACTTTTATAAAACTCAAAGTTGATATATTGAGTTCCTCCTACTGATTTTTCAGTTATAGACTTGGTATATGGCCACCTTCACCTCAAATACCACTGTTCTCACAATTGCATTGTTTTCTGTGGCTGGCTCCTTCAGTTCTTGCCTTACATGTGATCTCCATAGATAGGTTTTATTGGGGTACCCTCTCTGACATCTTAACCTCTGTCTGCTATATTTCTTTCAGATCTCTATTTGCTTTTTTAATGATGCCTTTCCTACTTTCTAATATCTTAAGTATATTTTTTCTGAATAGTGTACTTTATCCTGCCTTTTTGCATATTGTATAAGGTCTTTGAAGATAGAGATTAAACTTGTTTTCATTTTTGAATCCTCAGTGCCTTGCCTCTTGCCATATTGTGGGTATTCAGTCAGTGCATTTGTAATGAAAATTAATAAGCACCAAAAAGATACAGCAAAACATAACAGCTTTTGGCTGGACTGGTTGATAAACTTAGAAGTAGATTTAAAACTGAATTTGCTCTCTCTTTCTCAGCTTGTTGTTTTCTTATTTTAAGAATGCATAGACACTCCAGTGGATTAATGAAAAAATTATTACAACTAACGAGATTATATTAAAGTGAATGGAATATAAAAAAAGTATATGAAAATTGTTTTTCTTGATATGAGCAAAAAAATTCTCCTATAAAATGAGAAAGTAACCATTATAATAATCAAAAAATCAATTAGTTTTGGATAATGAAACATTAGGATGGAGCATTTATTTTCAGCTCTACCGGTTTTTACGACTTCCTTTTTACTTCTTCAGCATAGAACAGCTTCTATTTATTATCATATTGTGATGTTGTTTATAATGACATTGCAACGTTGTTGAGAAAAGGAACATTTTTTAAATTGTTTTTAAATCCATATTTCTGTCACATGTTGGGGAGAAGTTAGACGAAGGCAGTGGTTTTCAAGAAAATAGAGAAAGCACTGTAAAAGTAAAGTCTGTTCTTCTAACAAATGAAGTGTTATTGTCATGCAGATAAAACAATACTGTTAGCAGAGCATAACCCAGAAGGCTCTCATGAGGTGTCCCATAATAAAATGTGTAACCAGGGTCTAAGAAAAGATAGGTGGTCTAAAAACAAAAGTAGAATTTTATCAGGGTTTATTGCTGAATAAGTGACACCTGCTATGGATTAATGCCCTGTGTTCCTTTCTAATTATCATCTCCTATGTATCACTTAGCTCCAGCTGCACTAGTTTTGCTTTTCCTTAAAGTGTCTAAATTTGTTCCCCTCTCAAGGAGTTGTTTCTCTCTCTGCCTGGAATGTCTTTCCCTTGCACCTTGGCCTGACTATCTCTGATACGCTAGATTTCTGCTTAGATATCACCTCACCTGAAAGGCCACGCCCACATCACTGTCTTACCCCTTTCCAGCATTTGTTGCCTGAGTTCATATTATACCTATCTAAGTGTTTATTGAATAAACAGGATTCAAGGAACATCGTAATAAAACGAGTAGTGTACCTTTTGATCGTTCATATTTGTTTTTCTGGTCTTCTCTTGTTGTTTACTCTTGGGTTGTGAGAAGTCCCATGGTGAATTTAGTCACAGAATGTCTCTGATAAGTAAAAATATCTGTCCTATAATGATCAAACCATCCAAATTCATGTCAATTTAAATTTTCTCTGAGATGCATGCTCTCCACATTCCAGCTTTCTGAGAGCTCATCGTTTGGAGTGAGGAATGCGGACGTGGAGTTACCCCCCATGTAGAGCTGTCATTCCTCCTGCTCAGCATGCTGGGTTCCTCTGCATCCCCTGGGACCAAAGCTCCAGGGGAAGGAGAGTGGGAGAATGGAGTCACAGATGGTGTGACTGAGCTTTATGATGGGCGCTTAAAGACACACTCTTTCTCTGTCATAGTCCATATTCATTGTTTCTTAGGAGGCATTCCTCCTCAGAACTGCCCCTGAGCCCCTGAGGTCTTTCACTTACTTGTTCTTTGAGGAGAATTAGTTCATCTTTTCTGAATGGTCACTTTCAGCTCCTGTTTTCTTCTTTAGGTAGCTGGTGGAATACTTCAAGCTATATTGTCCCTTGATTTTTATTGTGAAATAGAACACAGACATAAATAAGTGCATACATCGTCAATGTAAAGCTTATTAACAAATGGTAATGGAGAAATTGTAAGTGTAACTTTGACCTGGTTGAACAAATAACACATTGTCTCCCCACGTGGGGTATGAGTTGATGATGAGGCTTGTCAGTCTTGTTCACTGCTGTACAGCTCTGGCTGTTCAAAGTTCCTTCATACTCATAAGCATTTTATTGAGTAGAGGGTTGAGTGAATGAATAGCTAAGAAGATTGTGATATATTTAGCACATAAGTTATTATTCACCAATAAAAACCAACTTATAAAGACTATGTAATACTATTGGGGTTTTGGTATGATACTATGGAAATACCTAAACAAACTTTTGGGTCAATCCATGTTAAACAAAATAGTAACTAAGCTTTTCTTAGATGGGCAAATAAAGTAGAACATAACACTTTAGCATGTGTATAGGTATACACATGCACACACATGGATACAGAGACACTTATGGGTATATGTTAATAGACCAGAATGAAATGTATCCATACATATTTATATATATATATATACACACACTTCTATATGATGAAATTTGAGATGACTGTTTTCTTTTTTCAACTATATTTTTAAAATATTCTGCTATGTAAAAGTTCTGATTTTTTTTATGATCAGAAAACGTTTTAACAAAAAAAAAAAAAAAAAAGAGAGAATTGAGAGAAAGGAAGAAGGAAAGAAAAACAAAAACCCTGAACTTGTTCTCCCAAAACTGCCGTGGGAGAGAGATTGAATTGCCACCACTGGAGAAGGCCTGGAGGTGAAAACCTCCATGCACTCAGAAGGCCAGTGTGCCTTTGGCAGCCCACATGCCTGTCACATAAAACACCCCAAGATAAAAGCTCAGAGCCTAATGTAGTACTTTTGTCTTCTGCTTTGTGAGGGATGGGGCCTGTCCTTGCTCTTTTTTTCTTTAACTTATTTTTTAATTGAAGAATAATGCTTTACAGAATTTTGTTGTTTTCTGTCAAACATCAATATGAATCAGCCATAGATGTAGGTTTGTCCCCTCCCTCTTGAACCTTCCTCCCTATCCTACCCTCTAGGTTGATACAGCGCCCCTGTTTGAGTTCCCTGAGATGGAGACTAAGTTCCCATTGGCTATCTATTTTACATATGATAATGTAAGTCTCCATGTTACTCTCTCCATGCATCTCACCCTCTCCTTTCCTCTCCCCATGTCCATAAGTCTGTTCTCTTTGTCTGTTTCTCCATTGCTGCCCTGCAAATAAAATTTTCAGTACCATTTTTTTCTAGATTCCATATACATGTGTTAGTATATGATACTTATCTTTCTCTTTCTAACTTACTTCACTCTGTATAATAAGCTCTAGGTTCATCTACCTCATTAGAATGGACTCAAATGTGTTTCTTTTTATGGCTGAGTAATATTCCATCATGTATATGTACCACAACTTCTTTATCCATGGGGCTTCCCTGATAGCTCAGTTGGTGAAGAATTCGCCTGCAGTGCAGGAGATCCCAGTTCAATTTGTGGGTCAGGAAGATCCCCTAGAGAAGGGATAGGCTACCCACTCCAGTATTCTGGCCTGGAGAATTCCATGGACTGTATGGAATTCCATCAGGTCACAAAGAAACAGGGCTGAGCGACTTTTAGTTTTGCTTTCACTTTTCTTTATCCATTTATCTGTCAGTGGAGATCTAGATAGCCTCCGTGTTCTAGCTATTGTAAGTAGTGTTGCAATGAACATTCGGGTGTCTTTTTCAATTTTGGTATCCTCAGGGTATATGCTTAAGAGTGAGATTGCCAGATCATATGGTGGCTTTATTCTTAGTGTTTTAAGGAATCGCCATAATCTCTTCTATAGTGGCTGTACCAATTTACATTCCTACCAACAGTGCAAGAGGGTTCCCTTTTCTTTACACCCTCTCCAGCATTTGTTGTTTATATACTTTTTGATGATGGCCATTCTGACTGGGTGAGATGTTATCACATTGTAGTTTCGATTTGTGTTTCTCTAATAATGAGCGATGTTGAGCATTTTTTTCATTTGTTTGTTAGCCATCTGTATGTCTTCTCTGGAGAAATGTCTGTTTAGGTCTTTTCTCCACTTTTTGATTGGGTTGTTTGTTTTCCTGATACTGAGTTTTATGAGCTGCTAGTATATTTTGAAAATTAAAGTGGGACCTAATTAAACTTAAAAGCTTTTGCACAGCAAAGGAAAGTAGAAATGAGGTGAAAAGACCACCCTCACAATGGGAGAGAATAATAGCAAATGGAACAACTGGCCTTGCTCTTGATATCATATTTTGAGCATCTACCATGTGTGAGATGTTGTGCTCAGTGCAGATTTTTAAAAGACAAGAGTTATTTGGAACAACAGTCCAGGCAGGTCTTACCTTTACAGATAGCCTCACAGAAGAGGCAGCATGTGCTGCAAGCCAGGTGGTCTTTAGTTAGAACCCTGTCCTCACCACACACTCATGTGTCACCTCAGGACACAGCAGGTCTCTTTGAAGCTTGACTTTTTCAACTGCAAAATGTGTGACATTAATAGAGTTAGCCCAAGCTGGCTGTTGGATTAAATGAAATAATGTACATATAGTATCTGGCCTACTGGCATGTTATTTTCTTCTATTGTTGTTTTCTTGTAAACATTTCAGAGTAAGTTTGAAAAGGGAAGAGGAAAGGACTATATAGTTATTTTTAGCCTGGCTAACTAGAAAAGAGAAGAACAGACTTAAATGAGGAGGTGCTAGTTTTGGGGGGAATTATAATGCATCTAAAGTGAGATGAGGAGACAAGGAGAAAGGACCTTGAATAGAAGCAGTGGATCTGGGAGGAGGATCTGGGAGTCATTTCCCTGAGGACTTATAAATTCCTTGGAAGTGATAAATGCAGAGAAACAATTGCTGACTAAAGACCTGCCTTGTGGGTGAGGAAAAGGACCTGTTTAAGGAAACAGAAACAGTTGCTAGAGAAGATGATGAGTGGAGCCATGGAATATTCTTGGAGGAGAAAGGTGGTCAAGGGTCAGATGCCCGAGGGAGAAGAATAAAAGGAAGGACACGGTGGGTGGCCTCAGAGCAATTTTCCAGTCCAGTGGGGGAAGCTAGGATGCTGGTGGAAATATAAAGAGAATGTAGGTGGCGAGCAAATTCAGTGCTGTATTAAAATCAATTTGGAAATTGAGAGGCTTTAGCTTCTATCCTTGACATTCCCATGAACTCTGTGTGATTTTGGGCAAGTCATACAAGATTTCTAAGCCTTGGTTTTCTTGATTTTAAAAATCCAGATGGCCGGATGAGTCTAAGTTTCCTTCTACCATTGTTGTTTCATGATTCTTTTTGAAGCCCTTTGGCAGGGAAAGTAAATGGAATGATGTTAACAATGTGGTCACATGAAAACTTTTCCTAAAGATAAAACTTGGACACACAGGAAAGCAACACTGGAAATGCCAAGAGGGAAGAAATCAGATTGAAATTTTGCCTCAAATGGAGTCACAGGTAGAGTGTGGCTCAGAGCAGCAAATGGATCTATTTTCTTTTCTCTCAAAAGTGAAGAATACATTGAGTGAAATTAACATTCCATGGGTACCTGCTATGTACCAGGCCCTGTGCATCTAAGGCATGGAGACGAGCACTGTGCCCCAAGCCCTCCCTGAAACAGCTTATGGTCTCATCAGGCAGTCTTGCAGACAGCATTCACAGGGGGCCTAAGTGCAAGAATGGAAAAGGTGGCTAGAGGAGGCGGTGGTTACTTTCGAGAGGGGACAGGGTCAGCTTGATTTTGAAGAAATAATTTTCGATACCAACAGTGACTTTTCTGGGAAGAGAAGCCAGCAGATGCAGTGTCCTGAGATGGGCTGCTGCTGCTGGTGCTCAGTCGTGTCCGACTCTGTGTGACCCCATAGACGGCAGCCCGCCAGGCTCCTCTGTCCCTGGGACTCTTCAGATAGGAGTACTGGAATGGGTTGCCATTTCCTTCTCTATGTGACTGTGCAGCTGAAAGTTATTCTGAAATATGTTAAAATGTAAAGTTTGTTCACACAGCAAAGTTTGTCTGTAGTGGTTATATGTGAAGTTTCAGTGGAGAGGCAGGCAAGAGTTTATCATGATTGTATAACTTATCTATCTTCATTTGGAGTTGATCCTCACAGTCATCAACGGAAAACTGAAAAGATCGAGTCAGGAGAGTATTTTAGTGTGATACGGTAAAAAAGATAAATATGGGGTCAGATGTGTGTTTTCCTCCAGATTTATGTGTTCTGTAATGGAAAGAGTCGGATATGACTGAAGCGACTGATCATGCATGCATTGAATACAGAAAAGCTTGAAAAACTACTTCTGATTACAATAATATTGAAAATGAAATTTGATTTGAATAAAGCATAAAATGAACTTACAGTATTTTAATTTATGCCAATCCCTATGTGATGCTTATGTTTTGAACTATGTATTTTATTTACCCAATGAGATATATGCTATAGCATTACCATGCAAGAGAATATTTTGGAAAATGTAGCCAACTTATATAGAATTCACATCATGTAGCGTGTAAGACATTTGTGTGAAATGTTGTTATAAGCAGTGTGCTGATGCCAGAACCCTTTCAATAGCCTCTGTTACTGCTGTTTAGGAAGCAAACACTTAGGCTTCTTCCAGTAGCTCAGGGATTCTCTAATATACTTATAATAAATAAGTATATTAGATAATAAACCAATCATCCTCAAACATTCAGGACACTGACTTTCTTTTTCTGTCAAGAACTTTGTCATTTAATGTTTTCAGTTATATTGGTTCATCTTATTTTCAGGCTACATTTACCTGTTTCTCTACTCAAATCTTCCCTGATAGCTTCTCTGAGAGCTCAGTTGGTAACGAATCTGCCTGCAATGCAGGAGACCGTGGTTCGATTCCTGGGTAGGGAAGATTTCCTGGAGAAGGTAAAGGCTACCCACTCCAGTGTTCTTGGGCTTCCCTTGTGGCTCAGCTGATAAAGAATCCACCTGCAATGTGGGATACCTGTGTTCGATTCCTGGATTGGGAAGATCCCCTGGAGAGGGGAAAGGCTACCCACTCCAGTATTCTGGCCTGGAGAATTCCATGTACTCCATAGTCCATGAGGTCACAAAGAGTCGGACACAACTGAATGAGTTTCACTTTCACTTTATACTAGAGTCAGAGATCTTTTTTTTTTTTTAATACTTGAGTTTTTAAATTAATTTTTATTGAAGTACAGTTGTTTTACAATGTTGTGTGTTAGTTCTGCTCAGCAAAATGAATCGGTTATATGTATACATATATCCCTTCTTTGAAAGGATACCTGATAAGGAGGAAGCCAGGCATCTTTTTAAACAGTTTCCTGGATTCTCCATCCTCTTTGCCTTTCTGCTAATGCCTCTTCTCATAAGAAGTAACTTTTACCCAAATTCTACTACCTCTCCAGATAGCAGAGTCTTCTCATAGCCTGAAATTGTAATGATCTACCACACACAGTATTTACTTCTTGCTTGTGTATTTTTTAAAATGGGATATTATTAAAGATTCTTACCATATGCAGTTTTAGCCCTCAGATATATACCTTCACCTAGGCAACTGAAAGTTCATGTAGAAAACTGAGGTCCTGGAAAATAAAGAAAATTTCCAAAAAGGAGACTGGAAAAATAAAAAGAGAACTTGAGGTAACTATATTAATAGTGCATCAGCTGCTTAAGTGAATAGGAATTAAGGTAGGGGAAGTGAAGTAGTTAACCTAGTAAGTGTAGCAACTTTAAATTTTTAGTTATTTTTATTTATGCTTACTACTTTAGAATCTGTTCATCTATTTAGTAGACTGTAGTTGATTTGAATTTGAACAACTGAAACATTTGCATTAGGTGAATTGAAGCAATGATATATAAAAATCCATGCACATTTGTCAGATCAAATTTCATGTTGTGAATAGGAATTGGTGGGCATGATAATACACTTATATGGAGATTAGTGTAAATGGCTGTTTTAAAAAACACAGCGTATCTAAATGGAGAGATAGTAAAATATCAGAACCAGTAAGACAAAAATGGTTGGTAATTTATTTCAAATAAGCAGTGGTAAATTTGCAAAACACTGAAATGTTTGCTAAAATGTCAAATCAAATAATAACATTCAATACAATAGGAGAGATGCCATTGTATGAGAAGATGCACATAACGACAGATAAGGCAGTTAACTTTTAACTAATTTCATTTCCAAATGTTTGCATGAAATACCTCAACATTGTTAACATCATTTTGAAAAATCTAAGAAGAGGAATCTTGGAGAAAATACTTATATAGTTCACATACATTTTGGAGAATGTATTGTGCCATTTTAATGCACTTCTAATTTTCTTTCCTTCTAAAATTAAACTTCGGGTGCAAACTCCGGGAGATAGTGAAGGACAGCAAAGGGAAGCCTGGTGTGTTGCAATCTGTGGGGTCGCGGGACACGATTTAGCAACTGAATAACAACAACAAAAATGAAAAGGACAATGTTTGCTGAAGTGAATGCTGTCTAATTATGCATTATTAAGCATCAGTGTGTATGTTATTCACTCAGTTGTGTCCGACTCTTTGCGACCCCATGGACTGTAGCCTGCCAGGCTCCTCTGTCTGGAATTCTCCAGGTAAGAATACTGGAGTGGGTTGACATTTCCTTTTCCATTATCAAGCACAGGAGAACTTGTAAAGAGACTTTGATGTAGATTTATGTTCTTCCATGGCTTGTAAATTCACAGCACATTGTCACATAAGACAATCCATTTTGTTAGTGGAATAGGTCCCCTCTTTGTGGGCATATAGAAAACCTCATGATTTCCCTGCTTGGTGGATGCCAGCCTACATGTGGTGTAGGATAGTATTCTGATCTCAGATAGGAAGCCCTTGCCTGAAGAGAATCTGAATACTTGATGCTAAATATGCCCCAGAGTGAACTGAGTCTGGCACATAGGGTCAGACAGCAAATATATATTGAATGAATTAGTCATCATTTATAATTATTCCAAGGCTAGCCACTCAGTATTCTGGCCTGGAAAATTCCCTGGACTGTATATCCATGGGCTCGCAAAGAGTCAGACACGACTGAGTGACTTTCATTTTCACTGTAATTATTCCAGCTTCCCTCATAGCTCAGTTGGTTAAGAATCTGCCCGCAATGCGGGAGACCTGGGTTTGATTCCTTGGTCGGGAAGATCCTTTGCAGAAGGAAGTGGCAACCCACTCCAGTATTCTTGCCTGGAGAATCTCGGGCAGAGGAGCCTGGCAGACTCCTCCTCCATGGGGTTGCAAGAGTCGGACAGGACTTAGCAACTAAACCAACATCACCATAATTATTCCAACAATTTTTTTTTCAAAGTGACCTTCTTGTTTTTAAAAATGTATACAGATAAAATCCTAACACAATAGAGAATTGTGTGTCATGAAGAGTTTTCCATATTGTAACTTAAGAATAAAACACATCTACCTGAAACAATGTTTAATATGCTAATATGGTGATACAAGAGTTACCAAGAGTTGGACACAACTGAGCGACTTCACTTTTCTTTATGGTGATACAAAAATGAGTATATTTTAATTTTTTGGATTCTCGGAGCTCTTCAGTCCACTCTTAAATGTTTGGCTGCTATATTTATTATAATTATACTTATGAATAACATAAAAATTATGGTGAACATTTATTAAAAGGTTACCCAGCATCAGATTCTATGAACATAGAACAAAATGTTCATAGAACATTTTGTTGTTGCTGTTTAGTCACTAAGCTGTGTCTGACTCTATTTGTGATGCCATGGACAGTACACCCTGCCAGGCTTCTCTGTCCATGGAATTTTCCAGACAAAAATGCCGGAATGAGGTGCCATTCCTTTCTACAGGGGAGCTTTGCGACACTGATTAAACCCACATCTCTTGCACTGGTAGACAGGTTCTTTACCACTGAGCCACCTGGGAAGTCCTTGGATAGGAACATTACATGTGCTTAAAGATGCTTAAAAAAAAAAATCTTCCAAAGGACCCTATGAAACTGTTGTATAAAGACATTATAAGTTTCTCATAGTTATATGGTAGTAATAGGTTATGAACCCAAATAATCTTAAGTCCAGAATCTGATCTTGATGTTATTAAATTTTATATGATAGTATGCAATTAAATTTTATAGGATTTGTTATTCTAACTCTTCCCATGCTTATAACCTATTGAAAGAATATATCAGATTACAAATTTATGATTCAGGGAAACTGAGCATCATAGCAGTTATTATTTCAGTCATTAGCTACACTGTCAGTTTTATTTGTGGCTTTGGATACTTACTGAATCTCAGAATCACACTTATTCAGACAAGAGAAACATATTTCTGTATTTTCATAATCTCAGTCGATGATAATATGACACCACTTATCCTCAATTCGGACTTGCCTGGTGGTTCAATTGGTAAAGAATCTGCCTGCCTTGCAGGAGACTTGGATTCAGTCCCTGGGTTGGGAAGATCCCCTGGAGGAGGGCATGGCAATCCACGCCAGTATTCTTGCCTGGAGAATCCCCATGGAGAGGAGCCTGGTGGGCTGCAGTTCTTGGGGTTGCAAAGAGTCGGACATGACTGAACGACTAAGCACACATTCTATCCTCAATCCATATGTAGATGTACTATATCTGTAATGATTATTATTTAAATTTAAAAATATTTGGTATTCGCTCTTATTCCCATCAAATTTGACCCTAGGGAAAATTTTATGTGTTTCATGTATCTAATTAAAATTGAAGCTGATTTCATATTTGAGAGAATGAAAACATGTATGGAGAATAAAAGAACTCACTGGAAGTTAAACTTAATGTCCCCAATACTTATATGCCTGGTATTTTAAAAGAATCATTAGAATAGAAATATTTTGCATTATCCTTGCCCACAAGTGATGTGTACACGTGCATGTGTGTGAATAGGAGAGGAAGAGGTAGAAACTGAGAAAGAGACAGGGAAAGGAAGGAAGAAAGGGAGGGGAGGGGACACATAAGAGGTGATGGAACTGTTGTCTCAGTAGTTAAGAATTTTATTAGTGATGTAAAGCTTCAGTAAAATGAAATTGGTAGGGATTTTTAGATTTTATTCTTCAGGTACCTTATAATGTCACTTCTTCATGAAAGGAAATGTGATAGCATGTTGGCAGTCATTTAGTCTTTCCATATAGAAGATGCAATACACTTTAGTAATTCAAACAAAACAAAGAGCCTTTTTTTCCTTAGGAAAAGGTGTTTTAGCCTAAATTTTAAAAAAATATACAATGTGGAACAATTACTATATCTGAAGAAATAATTATATTATTATGCTAATTATATGTGAAACAAAATAAACTATATGCAATTTTTATAAAATTAATATAAAACAGTATTTGAAAACTTTAATATTACCATATTGTGTATGAATAATGCAGGTTCTAGGGGATTATTTCTTCACAATTGTTTACTAATGAGTTAACAGTATAAATAATCAAATATGCATTTTATGTATTAATATATATTACAATAGACTAAAATAATAAAAATTGGAAAGATCAAGTCATATTTTCTTCCATGTAAAATATTTTCCTAGTTTTAACTTTATATTCTAAAAAAGAAAGGGAAGAAATGACTAGGCTCTAGCTTTAATATGATAAAAGAATCCTTATTTGTTATAAATTCATCTCGCTGATCATAACTGAATTTTACAGTTCTTAGCCCCCTGTTCACAACTGACTAACTTTAAAATATGGTATTATATGAAATGAAACTTGTTTATATAAGTGATGCTTCCTTTTTCTGTAATTTATTGTTCAAGGGTTTTAAAAAATGTTTAAAAGAAGGCTTAAGAGTATTTTATATAATAATTCTAATGCTATATATCCTACATTTATTGTGGTATGTTACATGAATTATTTTATTAAATAATGATTGTCAAAAAGTTGGACTGTGTGGTGTATGCAATTAAAAACTGTATTGCTCTTCTGTACATGCTGTACATGTAAGTGACCCCATGGGTCTCCCAAAGTGAGCCTTTAACATTCCAGAATTTTTACTGTGCATCTGTTGCTGGCATCTAGCCTCCCACCCACCCACACAGGCTTAAACTAACTATATGAAGTTTATGCTAGTGCAGTAAAGTACCTAAAGAAGAAGTAATAAAATGAGAAGACAGTTACCTTATTAGTGGGGTTGCTAAAATAGCTTCACTAGAAAAATGTATGCATATTTGTGGAAGAAAATAAAGTGTGTGTGTGGGGGTGGGGTGGGAGAACCTAGAAAGTAACTTAATTGAATAAGTTACTTAATTGAAACTAACTTATAAACAGGTATTTCATATGTATCTTTCTGTGTTATATATTCCAGATGGGATTTATACAGCTCAATGAAGACTTCATATTTATTGAACCACTCAATGATACAGTGGCTATAACGGGTCACCCACATCGTGTATATAGGCGGAAAAGGTCCATGGAGGAAAAAGTCACAGAGAAGTCCGCTCCTCACATTCATTACTGTGGTGTCATTTCAGGTAATGGCTTCTCCTAAAAGGGTTTAATTAAATATGCAACGTGAGCTGAATCCTGGAGTAAGTCCTCCCTCCCTTCCTCCTTCCCTCCCTCCCTTCTTCCTTCCATGTCACCCCCCAACCCTGCGCTTTCTTCTTTCCTTGCCTTCCTACCTTCCCTATCCTTCCCTCTCTGTATCTATCCATCTGTCCACTGCTTTATCTTTTTGTTTTTTTAATGTGGTATCTCTCTTGGTTAATGACAATTACATATATTTTTGACTTGTTTTCTATGAAGTAGTATATTTTAATATAAAAATAGAAGAACTTCAGATATTAATACATTGCAGGCTCTATATCCCTCTTGAGTTGTGATGTGTTCCTCATGGGATTCTGTTCACCTAACTGGAATAGAAATGACACTGAGAGAATTCCAGATCCCCTGAAATTGAATACTGTGAGCTCATGGTCTTATTTTAGTTTACTTCTATGTGAACATCATAGAAATCTCTTTGCTTTGACCAGAAGCATCTTCTACTTTCTTCTTTTTCTGTTTGATTCAAGTAAAAATCATCTTGAAGGTTGATATTAATAGAGGAATAGGAAGAAGAGTCAAGATTTACTTCTTTAAATTTTATTCTCAGTATTAGAATATCTTAAATCTTAAAGTTTAAGTGGCTCACAAACATTTCCAATCATCAAATCCTAGTCTCTGTTTGTCTGCCAGTTTTTCACAGAAATAAAATGGGATTGCTGTTTGGTACACTTCCTTATTGCTTCCTTTGGCAGAGATATGTGGCATTAGCAAGAAGAGTAAGGAAAAATGAATGATTTCTATTACATAAATAGGACCTGAAAGTCATAGCCAGCATTCATCAGTTTCCCTGGTAAAAATGTTTCGCCATCTAATCCAGACATCTCTGAATATTCACTGATATGAGAAATAGTTCCATTTAGAATCTGAGGAAATAGAAATTTATTGAAGAATTTTTGGTGTAAAGACTTTAAAATTGACTTGAAGATTTAGAATTAGATATTAGCATATTTAGTGTCAAGATAGCAACTTGAAAATTGGTTATGGTATTTGAGGTTGATTTAGGTATATAAACTGTGATAATACGTAAAATTTTCAGAGGCCTTGGCATGTTCATATCATCAGTTGTCTAGCAGGATCAGAGTCAGACAGGATTTCAGTATGTTTCTGTTTAGAAATACTATCTCAGTCTCTGATCTCTGTTTTCTTTTGCGAAAGCTCATGGGGTCAGTCTGTATGAGAATTATCTTCAGAAGTGGTTAAGTGAATCTACCTCTGTGTCACATTATTCAATGCACATTATCAAGTCAATTGAAATAAGACACACCCCTCTTCTCTATTCTAAGAAATATAGACACACTGGAGATAAAAAACAGCTGGACAAAAGTCATAGTCTGAAAAAGCAAAAGAAAAGTTTTTATATCGTGAGACAATAACAGCAACAACTTGGATATAGTCCATTTAAGGAGACTGCCTTGTGTGAGTTACACTGAAAATCTGCACTATGCAACTTTTGAATAGTAAGTTCCAGCTGTTCTAATTACTCATATATGCAGATGACATAAATTAGGCTTTACTTACCAGTACGTATGGAGGAAAGATTTCTAGAGAATTCTTTTTTTTGATAGATTTTATAAAGCATAGATACATGTTTCATATTTGACAGACCTTGTTCATAAACATTCTAATTTTTTTAAGACATGACTGTTATATCTTAATTAACCTGTTTGGATCAAGCACTTGCATGCAAGGATTGCTAAGCTATTTTCTAAGTTCCCTTACCTATTTTCAGTGTGTTTTTAAGGGAAATTTAAAAATCTTTTTAAAATTAGCAGTCTGTGAAATAAAATATCCGTTTACTTATGCTCATGTGTCTAATTGTAGTTCTTCTCGTCTTATTTCAGGATAATATGTTAGCATATTAAAGAACATTCAGATTTGGATAATGTCGCCACAGTTGCCTTCGCACAAATCAATCATAAAGTTTACTTGTATTCAGCTTGGTCTTTGCGTATTCCCCTTCATCATGTTAATGCTTTAAGTGTATTGTGTTTATATGTATTGATTATGTAAATGCTTTTTGCTAAACAGCTACCTTCATAGTTTAGGGTGACATTTTGTCTTGTTCTTTTATTAAAAGATAACATAGAAGAAAGAAAGGTGGAGGAGACTGGGAGTCGGAGGCACCAGGTTCAAGGCCTAGCTCCAGTCTCACTCTAGCTAGATACTTTTCACTTCCCTTGGATATTTGAACCTTAAAATTCTTTATTTGCAACATAAGCAGAGCCAGTCACCTCACAGGAATGTAGAGCCACCTGACACAGCTCTTATTCTCATGAGGTGGACCAATGTATTGTTTCTGGCAAACTTGTAAATGAGGAATTAGGCTATCTATAATGAGACCCATGACCAACTCGGGACCCAAGCTTCTGTTATCGGGGAGGAGGGCGAGCTGAATCTCAAATATCAAGTAAAACTTATCCAGACTACAGGGAAGAAAGGGGATAGAGTATGCAGGTTAAGAAAATGAACTTTGGAGTCAGACTGTATGTGCTCACTTCCTACTTGTGGGACTCTGGAAAACTTCCTTGCTTTCTCCAAAGCTTCATTTACAATATACAAAATGGATGTAGTGGTACTTGAACCTTAGAGTGCTTGTCATAATTAAATGAGATTATGTGTAAAAACGAAAAACATATGTGAAAACTTAGTGGATGTTGTTAGTTGGGGAAAGAACATGTTGGGGAGAAGAAACCATAAATGCAAAAGCATAAAGGCAGAAGAACTCATCCACTAGGAGAGCTGAAACCAGTGTCTGCAGCGTGGACGGGAGGTTCAAGCCTGGAAAAGGAGTCACAGTTGAGGTAATGAGGGGCCTCGAGTGCTGTGATGATAAAGACTTTATCTGGAAGGCAAAATGTGGTCCTTCAAGACTGTAAACAGGCCAGTGTCATTATCAATCAATACTTATAAACTTGTGAGTGTGTCTAGGGCCCTAATGCGAACAAGAACGAGATTGATAGACTTGAAGAAGACCAATCTATTCGAGCAGGATACAGAGATCATCTCTATTCTTAGAGCTAATTTAACCCAGCCACTACCAAAATAGTTTCCATCTGCCAGCCACGACATCGTGGGGGTGATCGTCATTGTGTGGAGGGTATTATGGGGAGTGCATAGTATATCCTTATTTACAAATCTCTTCTTTACCTGGGAGTGTGTGGTATCAACTTTATTGTTTTTAATGTATGCATCTGGGTAGAAAATGATCTCAAGGATTGAAGAGATGAAGAATGAGCTCAGCATGCGTGATACAGACAATTAAGACATTCAGGGAAGCCACTTAGTAAAAAGATGACTTCAACATGCATGATTTTCACACACAATGGCTAACTCCTATGATGGAGTCAGAGAGTCATGGTATTGAGATTCTTCAGAAACCTAAAGTGTTCCTAATAGCCTGTTTAAATATAACACACAAATAAGGTTGCAGTACACTGGCAGGTTGGGGCCAATACAGCTGTCGTTAGTTGGGGCAATAAAGGTAACAAAAGCTTTACTGTCTCTTCCTTACAATCGCTCTTGATGTGATTGAAAAGCCCCAAATGTTATTTCTTCTTACGTCTCTGTCTCCTCCATGGGCATGTCTTCTTCCATATATACACCCCCTAAATGTAGGCATTTCCTAAGACTTCCTCCCTTTCTTTCTACATCTCATGCTGCAGGCTTCCCTGGAATGATAGAGTCCAAATCCATGGGTTCAACTTTACTGACACATTGCTTTGTTGCAGACTCTACCTCTATTTTATTTATTTATTTTTTTTATTATTGTTTTTGCCATACATTGTCATGATATCACCATGGGTTTACATATGCTTCCCCTCCGGGTCCCCCCTCCCTCCTCCCTCCCCCCCCGGGAAATCTCGCTGCACCAGTCCCGAGCATCAATCCTGGGCTGGCGATTGATTAGACACATGACAATTAACATGCTTCAATGCCCTTCTCCCATCTCATCCCACCCTTACCCTCATCCACAAAGTCCACAAGCCTATTCTATACATCTGCGTTCCTTTTGTTGTCTCCCATGTTGGGTTCTCATTACTGTCTTTCTAAATTCCATATATATGTGTTAATATACTGTATTGTTGTTTTTGCTTCTGGCTTACTTCACTCTGGATAATGGGCTCCAGTTTCGTCCATCTGAGTAGAATTGCTTCAAATGAATTTTTTTTTAATGCTGAGTAATATTCCATTGTGTATATATACCACAGCTTTCTTATCCATTCGTCAGTTGATGGGCATCTAGGTTGCTTCCATGTCCTGGCTATTGTAAACAATGCAGCGATGAACATTGGGGTGCACGTGGCTCTTTCAATTCTGGTTTCCTCGGTGTATATGCCCAGCAGTGGGATTGCCGGGTCATATGGCAGGTCTATTTGCAGCTTTTTAAGGAACCTCCACACTGTTTTCCATAGTGGCTGTACTAGTTTGCATTCCCACCAACAGTGTAAGAGGGTTCCCTTTTCTCCACATCCTCTCCAGCATTTATTGCTTGTAGACTTTTGGATGGCAGCCATTCTGACTGGTGTAAAGTGGTACCTCATTGTAGTTTTGATTTGCATTTCTCTGATAATGAGTGATGTCTACCTCTATTTTAATCTCTCTCCTGACAGTCAGGTGTTTAAGTAACTCCTACTCTGATGTCTCTCAGGCACCTCAGACTTAATAAAGCTGTGGCTGAACCCATCAGTTTTCCTCCCAGATTCCTCTCCTGATACTCCCACCATCTACCTGGTCATTGAAAGATACCCACCTCACCCACCCACCACCACACACACACACAAAACAAACAATAGCAAAAAGAAAGAGTAATCCTAACCATCATCCTTTTCCTCTGTTTAGTCTGATTAATTTTACTGGGCTTCCCTGATGGCTCAGATGGTAAAGAATCCATCATCTGTGCAGGAGATGAGGGTTTGATCCTGGGTTGGGAAGATCCCCCAGAGAAGGGTATGGCACCCAACTCTAGTACTCTTACCTGCAAGATCCCTTGGACAGAGGAGCCTGGGGTCACAAAGTTGAAAACAACTAAGCAACTAACACTTTCACTTTCACTGAAGTTGATATCTACTTTCTAATATTTTGCCTATTATCTCTTCCTTTCTGTTTCTACCACTGTGTGATTTTTACCCAGAAGACCATTGATGTATCCATTTAGGAGAGATGGTAGATCTGTGTCTGTGTATCTATATGTCTGTCTATCTTTCCTCCACAATCAACTTATTAGGTGTTGACCCTGCCAAGACGAGCCTTTTCATATACTTATAGGAATGTCTCCTACTAAAGACTTTAAGTTTATATGATAATATACTAATATGTAACTATAAGTAGGATTGTGATTGCAATGAAAAAATAAAACTACAAAATTCATTCCTAACTGTTGTAGATCTTAATATACTAATGAAATTAGTTTGATTTGCTGTCCTTCATCAAGATCTTTGGTATTAACTGCTGGTACTAAATACGGATCCATAAAATTTACTTTTAACTATAGTGATTCTGATCTTGGGTGGCCTTGACCTGCAACAGCTTGAAGTGGGGGTTGGGTTCCCCGCAGTGATTGAGGCCAGGTCACAGCAGGGAGAGCACCAAATCCTAGCTACTAGGGCAGTGGTCAGTGACAGGGCCCTGGCTTTTTGACTTCACAGGAAAGAATTCCCACTCAGTCACTGAGTTGTGCCCTCCTAGCAGGCTGAGGGACTTACTTATGAGAGACATTTCTTCTGGGTTTCCTTGCCAATCATTTTGTTTTGCCTGATTCACAGTCCGTGTTTTGTTTACCTTAGGATCCTTCCATTTGTGCATATACATCTGTTAGCCAAGATGAATTCGATCAGAGGCCAGTGGGTAGCCTGGCATCCGTCAGCATCTCTCCCTTTTCGACCCCCAGGGAGCTTTTCTGCCCATGTATAGTTGGGGAGGTCTCCTGACTCCGAGAGTGAGAAATGTGCTCTGGGCAGGGCCCAGCCTCCTCTCTCAATTATCCTACTATTCTCATCTTGGAGTTTCAGTCCACAGGGGATGAATCTCCACTCACTGTGCCTTGGAGGCAGGTGCTCATCTACCTCCTGCCTCAATTCTGTTGCAGATGGCTCCTGTTGCTTTTGTCATTTTTCCGTTTTCCTGTTTCATGATATAATGCTTATTTTTGTTAAATAAGAGCTCTTTGCATTTTATTTTCATGACACTTTGGTTAACTTAGTTAACTGATCTCCTTGACATTTGGGTAAAACTTCGTTTGTTAAATCGATTTTTAGTTTGTATCCCCATGAGAAAAAAAATGAGAAACTCTTATTTATGGAAATATCTTAGAACAGTGAAGTTACCAGTAATTGTGATGGAATCTACTTCACATTAGAGCTCAGAGCTAACTCATTTGGTTCTAGAAGTTAGTAATAGAAGGAACCCAGCAGTTTAATAACAGAAGAGATAAACTAATCCTGGCATCATGAAAATGTGTTAGAAGGGAAGTAAGGTGGAACAGGTAGTAGAACAGAATGGAATACACACCAAAGTCAAGAACCTGGAACAAGACTCTAGAAAAGGAATTTATCAGAAACCAAGAGGATGAACTTGAACTACAAGCATACATACCTCCAAGTTCAAAACAAAGTTAGATATGTCCATGTAAACATGACTAATTGGACACACTTGTTTATATCCATTAGATTCTGTTAAACATACATGTTTACTTCTGGGGACTCCACTAAAATTAGAGTAAAAAGATATAGGAGCTGTCAGCCAACAAGTACAGATTTGGGAAATAAGATGGCAGCTGTTTAGTAACATCAACAGAATTTCAGTAAATGGCAAGGAGAGGAACATATGATAGCTGATTTAACAGTAAATGGTGGAGATGGCCGTGCGGTTGTAAAAAGCTGTTAAAACTAAATGAATTGTATATTGAAATGGCTACATGTGATGGCATGCAAATTACCTCTCAACAAAGCTGTTAAAATTACAAATTCATTATTAAAACATAGGATACATATAGGAAGTTGCACATACGATTGTCTGACTGCTGAATTTTCCCAAAGTGAAGGCTATGTAGGTACTACTCGGATCAAAATATAGAAAGTATCATCACCATAGATGTTACCCTTGTGCCCACTCCTCGGCACTAGTTTCCCTTACCCCGAGATCTTGTAACATCCCATCTTCCCAGTTTGTGATGTTCCAATGAATGAAATCATACACTGCCTACTCTTTTGTAATTGCTTCTTTTGCTCAGCAGTATGTTTGTGAGGCTTATCTGTTTTCACAAATTGAAGTAGTTCATTTTCACTGCTATATGAAGTGAAGTGTAGTGAAAGTCACTCAGTCGTGTCCAACTGTTTGCAACCCAATGGACCGTATAGTCCATGGAATTCTTCAGGTCAGAATACTGGAGTGGGTAGTCTTTCCCTTCTCCAGGGGAGCTTCCCAACACAGGGATCGAACCCAGGTCTCCCACATTGCAGGCAAATTCTTAACCAGCTGAGCCACAAGGGAAGCCCTCACTGCTATATAGTATTCCATTTTATGAATAGGACAAAATTTCTTTATCCATTATATTACTGATGGTTGACTTCCCGGGTGGTTCAGATGGTAAAGCGTCTGCCTACAATGCGGGAGACCCGGGTTCGATCCCTGGGTCAGGAAGATCTTCTGGAGAAGGAAATGGCAACCCACTCCAGTATTCTTGCCTGGAAAATCCCATAAACAGAGGAGTGTGGTAGGCTACAGTTCATGGGGTCGCAAAGAGTCAGACACAACTGAGTGACTTCACTTCCTTGATGGTTAGTTGAACTATTAAGAAGAGCGCTGCTATGAGTAATTTTTACACCTGGTTTGCATGTATTTCTAATGAGTATGTACTTTAGAATGTTGATCTTTGGGTGTGCAATTGTTCAGCTTTAGTGGATACTCCCAACCAGTTTTTCATTGTTGATCCTAATTTAAACTCCCAGCTCATATGAGTATGGGACTTCCAGTTGTCCTTATCTTCTTGTCAACACTGAATATAATCATGTCTATTGTAGCCATTCTGGAATTTTATTTAAGTTATTGTGGTTAATTTGCATTTCCTTGAAGACCAATGAGACTGAGCACCTTCTCCTATGCTAATTAGCCTTTTGAATCTCCTTTTTGTTAGAAATGCCTGTTCAGATTTGCATCTAGTTTTTCAGTTCAGTTATTTGTCATTGACTTAGAGTAGCTTTTCATTTCTTTATTATGGAAAAGATCTGTAATTATCTTCTCCCACTTGGTTGAATGATTTTATTCTGATAGTAGCATATTTTCATAAACAGAAATTTTGCATTTTTATATAAATGTATAAAAATGTTTATTGGTGGTTACTGCTATTATTTGGCCCTGTTTGAGGAATCTGCTGTGCTGAGGTCATAACTTCCTTATTATTCTGATGAGTGACAGAATCAATTCCTTTGTAGCCCATACATAGTTTTTAGTAATTAGAGGCACTTGCCTATACAGGAGCCTGGTGGGCTATAATACATGGGGTCGCAAAGAGTCAGACATGACTTAGTGACATTAGGATGTATGGAGCAGTCACTTCAGGCACTTCTGGCAGGTAGACCTTTATCTTATCACTGGTTTCCAAAAGAAAACCATGATGTCTTTTATTTATGGAATTATTTTATTTATAAATACTAATGTGATCTTATTATTGGCCACCTACAACTCTAGAAAGCAGGTGTTACTAGTATTCATTTTACAAATGAGAAAACTAAGGCTCACTGACTCATGTTAGTTTCCCAAGGGGTAGAGTTAATCAGTGGTAGAAGTCCAGTCTGTCTGATTCCAAAGCCAAATGCTCATTTAGGTTCCCTATGTGCAGGGAACTTTTATGGTCTTGCTTATCACTATATCATCAGCACATGTTGGTATTCAATAAACTTAGTTATTGAAGAGGTGGAGATTTTTATTCATCTTATTGAGATAGAGGCACATTTGAAAATTCATTTCTGTGTTGCAGATAAAGGAAGACCTAGATCTAAGAAAATAACAGAAAGTGGAAGAGGGAAACGATATTCATACAAATTACCTCAAGAATACAACATAGAGACTGTAGTGGTTGCAGACCCAGCAATGGTTTCCTATCATGGAGCAGATGCAGCCAGGAGATTCATTCTAACCATCTTAAATATGGTAGGCAAACTTTAAAGTGCGCTTGGAATTTTTTCAAGAAAACTCTAAGGAAGAAATGTGTGAGTATAATGAAGTTCTTTAAAAATTAACTCATTACTATTCCTTTCTTTTATTGACATCAGTAAGAAAAAATAGGTGTATCAAATTGATCCATCTCAAAAGAGATATCAAAATAATAATTTATCCTTCTAGTAATAAATCCTTATTGTTAATTTGATTTGGCAAAACTCTTTTTCTGTTATTCTTTTATCTCTTTTTTTGTGCCCTTCTTTTCCTTTTTTATAAAAGGCCATTTGTTGAAATAGCAGAAATGTTGTATTTATTTATATATGGCCCCACCCAAAGTATTGTAGATTATGAGGTGGAATAAAAATGGAGGTTGGTGATCCACTGAGCTCTTGCATAGGTATGTAAAAATTGCACATTGGATATAATACTAGTTGATGAGTAAGATGTAATAGCTAAGAGCTGAATCACAGGTAGCTAACTTTGGTTGATAGCTTTTGGACTATAGAAATCTAACTTGTACCTGGGAACTGAATCCTTGTACCTACTGCCTGAATCCTTTGACTTAACTATATACCCTGTTGAGTAAACTTGCTACAAGGCAGAATGAGAAGGTTTCCATGGAGAGTGTTTCTTAGGTGATAATAAACATAAATGAAAGCCAATGACAGATGTCCATTTATAATTCGAGTTGCCATATAAGGCAAGATAAGGACTACTAGTACAAGGATAAATACTTAGCTACTGAACAACCACTTCGCCAGCATTTTGTAAAGGGTAGACAGGCATAGCTTACCAACTTCAGTCCTTTTTAAATAGTACTGCCTTGGAACATGTGGGTTTAGTATGCCAGTTTTAATTTTCTATAATAAGTTAAATAGTCATTTTTACCAAAAAAAGTCAAGGTACCACATAAAAATTTGCCTGGCTTTCTAGCATTGTTACATATACCGTATTTTGGAAATACCAGTTATAATGGTGACCTGAAACTGTTAAGCAAAAATAGCATGTCTTCATGGGCAGCATTGAAGGGGAGGAGCTTTGAAAATTCTGTTCCTGTTTGGCAGTTGTCCTGGGGAGAGTAAAAACTGTAAAGGATAAATTGGGAGGAGGCATAAAGCAGGCTGTTTTGGGGACATTTTCTCAGAAGAAAGAACGCTGGCATTTTGTGATCTTAAGAAAATTTCTAGGATTTAGTTACTAAAATTCTTCTCTTGACTATTGTGGAGAGCCCAACCTTCCTTCTGCCCCCCATTGAAATGCTTAGATTATCGATTGCAGTAAGTATATTATCATAATGCTAGGTCTAAATTTCTTGATGTCTAAAGTGAGTTAGTTATTGCTTATTAGGCTAATTTTAAAGTAATTAAAATATTTTTTGAAATATATAAAATTGCTCAACTGAATTGGGACTTCTCCCAGGTCTGGGCTTTAAGAAAAATTAAGATGTCTTTCAGTCTTATTTTAGGATTTTTATTTTTATTTGCTTTTAGGTTTTTAACCTTTTCCAACACAAGAGTCTTGGTGTGCAGGTCAATCTTCGTGTGATAAAGCTTATTCTGCTCCATGAAACTCCAGTAAGAAAGTCTTGAGTTTTTTGTTCAATTCAGTGGGTGAGAAGTTGTATTCAGGTACTTTTAAGTAAAGGGAATGTTAGGGATTTACTTTTTATTGACTTAAAATCCAGAAATATCCACTGAGTCACTTGAAATGTACATAAAACTGGCCGTTAGTTTTAGTTAATGCCTCAATTATATTCCAAAAATGGAATATTCTTAGTTTCCAAGGATCTTGACAACAAACCTTAACTTTGCAAAATGCAATTTTTAAAAGTCGTTTTTAATGACAGTTTTATTTTCTTATTTAAACATGTGCTTTATCTGTAATTCAATTTAAACAGAGACTGTTCTGTGGTATAATTTTAACATACTGCTTAGCTTTGTAAAACCTTTGTTAAAATTGTAGAAATAATGAGTGATTTAAGTCTAAAAGTTCCGCATTCTTAATATTCCATTGAAACTCTCTTCTTTTTCAGAATAGCATTAAACAGGTTTTGTAATTGTTGTACCTTCACAAAGTCTTAAGATTTCTTTTAGCTCAGGAAAAATTAATCCTGAATGTCTTCCAGGTTCTAATTAATGTTATGGTCAACAGTCTGCTCTAGTAATTCAAGAAGTCCCCTTGGTTTTTAGTTTTCTATATATCTGAGAATAATTTGCCTTGAAGTGAAATCTCTTCTTTTGCAGGCAGATCTGTATATTGGGCATCATGGAGAGAAAATGCTGGAAAGTTTTTGTAAGTGGCAGCATGAAGAATTTGGCAAAAAGAATGATATACACTTAGAGATGTCAACAAGCTGGGGAGAGGACATGACCTCAGTAGATGCAGCTATACTTATAACAAGGTGAGTTTTTTAAAGCCAGTTAAATGACATTCTTAACTTGATGGCCATGCTGTTAATCCTATTAATCCTTCATAGAATGCTTTTGTTCCAGATTTTGTGTTCCAAAAAACTTTTGGCATAATGCTGTTGGTCATTTCCCTCAATTCATAATAACTGATTTCTGAACAGCCACATATTGGCTGGCATATTGCCTAAACATTTGGTTAATTAATATAAAAAAAGTTACCCTTAATTTTTGATGCAAAGACATAGCCATTGATGATGATAAATGAAAGCAGTGATGAATTTTGGTGGAACTTTGAAGTTATGAACCTACATGGTATGTTTTTCAGTCATCATCATGTAAAGTGCCCAGTATGTTAAACTGAACAATTTCTGGATCCAAGAAAAAATTTTAATTAAGTCTCTAGCTGGTTAATTTTGAGCTGCATTTATATTTCAGCATTGAGTATAAATATAAGGTGAAACAGTGAAGGACAATTAACTCTCTATGAACACGTTGTATAAACTTACAAACTTAAATATAGGCTTATTTGCTTAGAGCTAGTAATTAATGGTAGTTCATTGTTAACTAGCAATTTAATTTTTTATCAATGTTGACATTTCACATCACAGAATACACAGTGATGTTTAAACATGATTTTCAATAATGAGTCTGTTGAATTCATATGGCTTCTTGTTGCTGAATTGTATAAAGACTATTCTACTTGTAATAATTCATGAAGATGAAAACAATCTCTATATAAGAACACAACTAGACTTCCATTTCCAGCTATGTGGGTGTACCTGATACTAGACCTCTGCAATAAACAGCCATAAAATTGAAAAACATTTATGAGGCTACTGCTTTCAGTTATTTAAGAAATAGCAGTGCAGTCTCTGAAAGAAGGAAATTTTACTAAGTGACCCCCATAGCCAACCCAACTTTTGCCTAGGGACAATTTTTTGAATGGTACAGCAAGCTGGAATCTAAGTAGAACACAGTGCTCCTGCTGAAAGCACCAGAGACAAGGATACTTTGCAGGCAGAGGTGCTAAGTTCTTGTGCAGATCATCTGTGAGGAATTTGCAAAGGCTGGTCTAACTACACATAGAAACCACCCAAAATTTATCAGGGTGCTGTTGCTGGGTGTATCAGGGTATTTAAATGTTAAAGAGTGTATCAGGGTATTTAGATGTTAAGAAGTTCTAGACATTGAGCATATTTGGGCCATGAGAATAAAGCAACCTTGCTCTGAATACCTTGTTTTTACTCCTGGCATTTATCTAAGGAAACAAAGGCACCATTAAGAGGGGTTTATCTGAGAAAACAGAGGTACCTTTAAGAGGCCTTCTTAATAGGCACCATGATCCAGAGAAATGCCCTCTCTCGACCCTCTCTTAATAAAGCCTGAAACCAAGCCCAGTTTGCAGGTTGAGTCCCACCAGTTTACGAAGGCTTGGGAATCATCCTGAGCTTTTGGTATATCCTCCCTACCGAAGAATAAACTCAAACCTACCTACATTCAGAGTGACCAGCAAGTAAAAAAGACAAAGCACTCTTCATAGGAATATAACTGAATCTTGAATCTCTAATATATCATCTACAATGTCTGGAATATAATGAAAATTAGTCAAGCAAAGAAACATGAAAATGTGACCCACGGTCAAAGAAAAATTATCAGTAGAAACCCTGAGATTGCTTAGATGTTGGATTTACCAAATACTGCTGTCATTGGAATCTCAGAAGAGAGTGAGAATGGGTAAGAAAATTATTTGAAGATGTCATGTCTAAAGTTTTTCACAGATTTTGTAAAAAAACCACAACTTAGAGACCAAGGCATATCATAGGAAAATAGGTGAGAACCAAAGATATAAAAAAAAATATTGAAATGGCTGGAGAAAAGGGATACATTACAATAGTGAAGATCACATTAAGATCAATAACTGACTTCCTGTCAGAAAGAAAAGATCCCTGAAACCATGAAGTGATATCACTAATGTACTGACTGAAAAAACCCTATCAACAAAAATTCTTAATTCGTAAGGATACATTCTTAATCTGTGAAAGTGTATCTACCCCTACTTACACAGTCTACAATTAGCTACAATCTATAGCTAATAAGACTGGAAGCAAGGCGAGAGATGTCTACTCTTAGCTTACCTGTTCAATATTGTGCTGATGGTTATAAGGAAGGGGAAGGAAAGGTATAAATATTGGGAATAAAAATTTAAAACTGTCTCTACACAGATGACATGACTTGGTACAAAGAAAATTTTAAGAAATCTAGTGGAAAAATTACTAGAATTTACAACTGAAGTTTATAAGGCTATAGCATATAAAGTCAGTTTAAAAGAATTATATATGGAGGAAGTAAACAGTTGGGAAGATTTTAAAGTAACTTCCAAAACCATAAAACACTGAGAATAATTTAAGAAAATGAAATGATATCTACATAGCCCTGCTGAGAAGAATTAGAGATATAAATAAAGGTTTATTGATTGGAACACAAAGTGTTATCAAGGGGTCTATTTTCCCTAAATTGACTTATGGGGTGACTATAATCCCAGTGAAAATTTCTGCAGGTTTTTCATTTGGTTTGGTTTTAAAAATTACAATCTGATTCCAATATTTATTTGGGAAAGAAAAGGACCTAGAAGAGTTAAGTGGTTTTGTAAAAGAGGAACAAATTGGGTGGACTTACATTTTCTGATTTCAAAACTTACAAAAGTTTGGTAGTCAAAACAGTATAGCTATGACAGAACATTAGCCATACAAATCAGTGAAACAGAGTTGTCTGGAAATACACTCACATACATATGGTCAATTGATGTTCAGTAAAACCATTAGTGTAATTCAGTGATGAAAAGATAGTCTGCTTACCATATGGTTCCAGAACACCTGGATACCCATTTGAAAAAAATGAATCTCAACCCTGTTTAGTACCTTGTATGATGTTAACTCATAATGGATCATTGAAGTCTACAACTATAAGACTTCTGTTAAAAACAAAGTCTTCATGACCATGAGAGGACAGTAATTTCCTAGATAGGATACAAAAAAGCAGTAAATAAAAATTATTAATCATTTGGGCTTCTTGAAAATTAAAAAACCACATCATATCTAAAAATATTGATATGTAAATAAAAAGATTAGATACTTGCAATAGATGTATTTAATGGATAATTTGTATCTATAATTATATGTGTATTTATGTGTATATATATATGATATATAAATATATAGAACTTTAAGATAAAGATAATCAAAGAAATATGACCTGTATTTACCCAAACAGTAGCTGGTAATCTTGGAGTTGACCATTTGACCTCTATTAGTCTCAATTTGATGAGACTAATAGTACAGAGAGAAGAATGTAAGACATCTTCTATAACACCTAATAAAAAGTGACCATTCAATAATTTTCCAAGCATAAATAATTGTATAAAATCCTGTGCAAACTTTTATTAAGGTGAAAGATATACTATCAGAAATATCTTTTGTTCTAGTATTATATAATAAATGTTTTTAATTGATAGTTGGTCAGCCCATGGTTATTGCATTCCTCATTATCTTAGACACAGTAAGGCATCATCATTTGCTGTGGCTGACGGTATTGTCAAGTGACAGAACAGTTCTATAGGGTTAGTGTGATGTATTAGATATTACCAGTATTAATTTTCTGAACATGTTATGGTTTAAATTTAAATGAGAAAATAATGTGTAAAATTCCTGACACCTAGGAATTCTGAAACAAGTATCAGTTCCTTTTTCTTCTTTGGGCTGTTTATATCTAGTGAAAGTTGATTTAATAATTTACACTTTACGTTTCTATAGGATGAGCCTGCCTCACCTTTGAATTTTAGAATTCAATGAAATACTGAAACATATAGTGTTTTTAATGTGTTTGAAAGACTATAAGTCTACCTTATATACTAAGGCTACTGGATTTTTACTACATTATTTATTATTTATTTAAATTTAATTTTTATTTTATATTAGAGTATAGTTGTGTTAGTTTTAGGTGTACACTTTGCTGTTATTTTCAGCACAGTGATTCATTTATACATATACACACGTCTATTGTTTTTCAGATTATTTTCCTATGTAGGTTTACAGGGTATTAAGTACAGTTTCCTGTGCTATACAGTAGGTCTTTGTTGATTATTTTACGTGTAATAATGTGGCTTTGTTAATCCCAATCTGCTAGTTTATCCCTCCCCACCTTTCTTCTTTGGTAATGGTAAGTTTGTTTTTGAAGTCTGTAAGTCTGTTTCTGTTTTGCAAGTTTATTTGTATCCTTTTTTTAGGTTCCACATATAATTGATATGATACAATATTTTTCTTTCATTGTCTGACTTACTTCATTCTCTGTGACAGTCTCTAGGTCCATCCACGCCTCTGCAAATGGCACAGTTTCATTCCTTTTTATGGCTGAGTAATATTGCATTGTTATATTCCATAATATTCCATTGTAATATTCCAAAAGATATATATATATATATATCTCACATCTTTTTTATCTATTCCTCTGTTGATGGACATTTAGATTGCTTCCATATCCTGGCTGTTGTAAATAGTGCTGCAGTGAACACTGGAGTGCTCGTTATCTTTCTGAATTATACATTTCTCTGGGTATGTACCCAGGAGTGTGATTGGTAAGTCAAATGGTATCTCTCTTTTCAGTTTTAAGGAACCCTCCATACTGCTCTCCACAATGGCTGTATCAATATACAGTCTCACCAATGGTGTACGAGGGTTTCATTTTCTCCACACCCTCTTGAGCATTTTGTTGTTTGTAGACTTTTTGATGGTGGCCATTCTTACTAGTTTGAGGAGGTACCCCATTGTAATTTTGATTTGCATTTCTCTACCAGTTAGTAAGGCTGAGCATCTTTTCATGTGTGTTTTGGCTGTCTGTGTATGTCTTCTTTGAGTAAATGTCTATTTAGATCTTTTGCCCATTTTTTGGATTTTTTTTCTTTATATTGAGCTTTATGAGCTATCGGTCTATTTTGGAAATTAATCCCTTGTCAGTCACATTGTTTGCAACTATTTTCTCCCATTCTGAGGGTTGTCTTTTTGTTTTGTTTATGGTTTCCTTTGCCGTGCAAACATTTTTATGTTTAGTTAGATCCTGTTTGTTTATGTTTATTTTTATTTTAATTACCCTAGGAGGTAGATCCAGAAAGATCTTGCAGCAATAGATGTCAAAGAGTGTCCTGCCTATGTGTTCCTCTAAGAATTATATATTATCCTGTCTTACATTTAGGTCTTTAATCCACTTTGAAATTTATTTTTATGTATGGTATTAGAGGGTGTTCTAATTTCATTCTTTTACATGTAGCTATCCAGTTTTTTATCAGCATCACTTAATAAATAAACAGTATTTTCTCCATTGTATATTCTTGCCTCCTTTGTTGTATATTAATTGACCATAGGAGAAGTCAGTTCAATTCCTGGGTCAAGAAGATCTCCTGGAGAAGGGATAGACTTAGCCACTCCAATGTTCTTGGGCTTCCCTTTCACATAACATAGGTGTGAAAGTTTGTTTTGGGGCTTTCTGTCTTGTTCCATTGATCTATATATCTGTCTTTGTGAGGGATCATACTGTTTTGATGATTGTAGCTTTGTAGTATAGTCTACAGTGAGGGAGCCTGATTCCTCCAGCTCTGTTTTATCTTTCTCAAGATTGCTTTGGCTATTCAGGGTCTTTTATGTTTTGATACAAATTTGAAGATTTTTTTTGTCCTAAATCTGCAAAAAAAAAAAAATGCCATTTGTAATTTGATAGGAATTATATTGAAACTGTAGCTTACCTTGGGGTAGTATAATCATTTTGACAATATTGATTCTGCTAATCTAGGAACATGGTATATCTTTCTGTTTGTGTCATCTTATATTTCTTTCATCAGTATCTTAGAGTTTTCTGAGTACACATCTTTTGTCTCTCTAGGTAGGTTTATTCCTAAGTATTTTATTCTTTTTTGATTATTATTTTACAGATAAATAGGATAATTTATCTATTAAATCCTTAATTTCTCTTTCTGACCTTTCATTGTTAGTGTATAGAAATGCAATAGATTTCTATGTATGAAGCTAACAGGAAGCTAACATACCATATTTGATCTGTATCATTTGAAAGGAGGAACAGACATACTGTTTTATTGCATAGAAGTATCCTAATTTATGTGACTACTCTATATTTTTAAAGCTTTCTGAATTTTCACATTTAGAGAAAAATGTATTAACAGCTTTATCTATATATGATTGTAAACAAGTACTAGTATTTGTTTAGAATAATTAGAGTACTTGCTCTTATGTTTAGAAATATTATCTTTTTCATTATTGTCAAAGTGAAATTATGATATGGGAGAATGGCACTGAAACATGTAAATTATCATATGTGAAATGAATCACCAGCCCAGGTTTGATGCATGATACAAGATACTCAGGGCTGGTGCACCGGGATGACCCAGAGGGATGGAATCAGGAGGGAGGTGGGAGGAGGTTTCTGGAAGGGGAACACATGTACACCCATGGCGGATTCATGTCAGTGTATGGCAAAACCAACTCAATAATGTAAAGAAAAGAGTCTTTCTTGAATTTATTACAATAAAAAAAAAAGTGAAAGTCACTCAGTTGTGTCCAACTCTTTGCGATCCCATAGAATGTACAGTCCGTGGAATTCTCTAGGCAAGAATACTGGAAGGGTTAGCCATTCCCTTCTCCAAGGGAATCTTTTCAAACCAGGGATTGAACCCAGGTCTCCTGCATTGCAGGAGGATTCTTTACTAGCTGAGCCACAGGGAAGCCCAAGAACACTGGAGTGGCTAAGTCTATCCCTTCTCCAGGAGATCTTCTTGACCCAGGAATTGAACTGATTTCTCCTGCATTGCAGGTGGATTCTTTACCAGCTGAGCGACTAGCAAAGCCCATTTTCATTATTGTCAAATTTTGCTCATAAAATGCAATTGAACTACTTGTTTTCACATAGGCTAGTATAACATATTAAAAGAATGAACCAAAAGTTGTCATATCTGGGATTTGTGAGAGTATTCTAGATAATATTCTATAGTAATATTTGTGGTTTTTTTCCAATTTTTAATTGCAGGATAATTGCTTTACAATATTGTGTTGATTTCTGCTGAGCATCAAAATGCATCAGCCATAGGTATACATATGCCCCTTCCCTCTGGAACTTTCCTCCTACCTCTCACCCAGTTCCAACCCTGTTCATTGTCACAGAGTTCCTACTTTGAACTCCTTGCATCTTAGAGCAAATTTCCACTGGCTCTCTGTTTTTACATTTTATGTTTCCATGCTGTTCTCTCAATTTGTCCCACCCTCCTCTTCCCCAGCTGTGTCCACTAGTCTGTTCTCTGTGTCTGCATCTCCATTGTTGCCCTGCAAATAGGCCCATCAGTTCTATCTTTCTAGGTCCCGTATACATGTGTTAGTATACAATATTTGTTTTTCTCTTTCTGACTTATTTCCCTTTGTATAACAGGCTCTAGCTTCATACTGCTCATTAGGACTGAAAACCTGTGTTTTTTTAATCTCAGTTTGCTGGCTCAAGTCAGTTGTGAAATAATTATTTGTTATCAGATTTTCAAAACTTGAACTACTGCCAAAGGACTAAATATGTACTCTGTATGCCTAAACTATGGTTTTTAAAGATAAGATAAAATAAAGGATTGCTCTTTCTAATGTATCATTTAGTTATGGATGGAAAACTAAAGCCTCACTTGCTAAAAAAGAGTTCTACTCAAAAGCCTGATGGAAAAACTTTTTTGGGAGGCAAAATTTGCTATAGTTTTGCTAAGCCATTTCATGTTTCCTGGAAAAAAAGATTTTTGTGCACTTCCTAAACCCTTTAGCAGAAATGTTGATTCAGTTTTGTGCCCCTTGATAAACAGGGCCTAAAATAGGCCTTAGTAGATTGCTTCTGTTTTTTTGGAAAGTGACAGGTATAAAAATCTATTTGGAAAAAAACCCCAAAAAATCTGGCAAAGGATATATGCATATTACATACTGATAGATACTGATATAATTTTGCCTTTACTTTCCTCTGGGGCTGAAGTTTATTTGGAGGATCACTTTTCTCTGTATTATTGCTTCTAGTGCCCTAAAAAAGTGAAGTGAAAGTCTCTCAGTTATGTCTGATAATTTGCAACCACATGGAAGGAATTCTCCAAGCCAGAATGCTGGAGTGGGTAGTCTTTCCCTTCTCCAGGGGATCTTCCCAACCCAGGGATTGAACCCAAGTCTCCCGCATTGCAGGCAGATTCTTTACCAGCTGAACCATAGGGAAGCCCTCCAGTACCCTAGTAGTAAAAATTAGCCCAATGTAAGGGAAGCTTTATCTCTCTAAGTGACCACCCACCATTGATTTGGAAAGTCTAAATGAATGGTTTGAGTTGTTGAGGAAGAAAAAAAAAATCCGTTTTTAGTAAGTATAATCATACAAATTGTCAGATCTTTAGCTTTGGAAAGAAAGAAAGAAAGTGAAGTTGCTCAGTTGTGTCTGACTTTGCGATCCTGTAGACTGTAGCCTGCCAGGCTCCTCTGTCCATGGGATTCTCCAGGCAAGAATACTGGAGTGGGTTGCTATTTCCTTCTCCAGAGGATCTTCCCCACCCAGAAATCAAACCTGGGTCTCCCACATTGCAGGCAGATACTTTACCCTCTGAGCCACCAAGGAAGCAAAGTTATAAAAAATAAGATAAAAATTTTAATCTCTGTGGATTCCATGGTCTTATCCATATTCTACAAACTGAACTCTTGAACAGCCTAGTATCTTGCAAATGCTTATCTTAGGTCATCATTAAATGTATGTTATGTGAGCACTTTTACAGGAAGAGATAATAGCTCAGTTATTAATTTCGGTTTCAACTCAAGTGAATAATATATGTATCAGTCCAGACCTATCTGCAGTCATTTATTTGTTAAATTTTCTCTGTGACACAATGAAGTAAATAGTTTAAAACTGACCTAGTGCTATGGGTTCATAGTAACAAAAACACAAAACACTTTATCCCAACTATCAATTCCATGATTTCTTAGTGTAATTTTCACATTTCTCTTTGAAATTATAGAGAAGGGACAAGTCTGTATATCTTGAAAATACTCTTTAAGTTATAATTTAATTTTAATAATGATACTTTTGTTTTTCAATATTTACTAAAATGCTTTTGATACAATACTTCTGAAAGTTAGTTTCAAAATAATGCCATTGGCTAGTAAGATAGAAAAGGTAATAAAATAGAGACATGGCAGAAATACATTAATTTAATACAAATCATACAATAATTTTTGAATGAATCATTTATAGGTATATCCCAAGGCACTATAAAATTCTACAATGAAATTTATTCTCAGATGAATCTTCACTCTTGGACATTAAAGGCTACATTTCATTTTTTTCAATATAAATCAGAACTTAAGCAGGATTTATTGCCCTTCCCTGTTGCCAAAGTCTAACAGTATCATTTCCATAAACTCACATAATGAAACTCTGTGATGCAGACTTCAGGCACACAAAGCCAACATGAGCCAAAAATGAGAGAATTTGAATCCACTTGATCACAAGTCTAGGCAACAAACAAATCTCTGTCCCCCATACCCCGAACAATCTTTGAATATCATGAAATTGGAATTACATTATTTTGATCCTCTGAAAAGCAGTGTACAGTTGAAGAGTTGAAGATTAAGAATTGCAGTCTGATCTGAAGTTTTTAAAATGCTGTTGACGATTTGTCTTTCAGTGGTACTAAAAGGTTTTTCCAGTGCTTTAGGATACAAGACCTTGAATTTTTGGGGGAAAAAAATGTGCTCTATTCATCTGTTTGCTAAGTGAACAGAAATTGGCTGTGTGATGGACTCTAAGTGCCCTTGACAATAAGCAGTGCATTTCTCATAGTTTTATCATGTTGTTTAGTTACAGATGAAGTCCCTTGTTTCACATTATGTAAATCAAAGTCATCTTGCAGCCTTATGCATTATGATATGATGTATTCTACATTTAGAAAAAGCACATAAAATATCTTTCCCTCTACATCTGAATATACTTTATGCTCCATGATTCTTGGCCCTAAGGTAAAGATGTGATTTCATGTGGTTCTTTAATTTTCTGCATTCAGTATCATCTGTTTTGGGTGTTTCTCTCTCCATTTATTTTCTGGCAAAGGCAGTTGCAAAATAGGACTATCTCTTATTTATTACAATTCCCCAGGCTTCTTCCTCACTGATCCTAGGCCCTTTACACATTACAGAGGTGATTTTATATCACTCTCTTCTTTGCTTTCAGTGCAGAAGCGTTTTTGAAATTTAACTTTTTATTTCTCTTACTCAGTGCTTGGCATGTGAAAAGCACATAATGAATCCTATTGTATAGGTTGTGCACTACACAACAGTAGAGGGAATTATTTACATTGTTATGTATGTAAATGAACCATTAGAAGTAAGCAGTGCACAACCTGTACAACTAGGCATGGTGTCCTTGTGATAAATTTGGTTTCTAGATCATCAGTGTCTGGTCTTTTATTTGTTACAAGAATGTCAGCAGACCTTTTTCATTCCTCTTCATCTGTAATTATAGTCCGTCTCTGGATATGTTGTACCACCAGGAGGTATATTTTTCTATATCATTTGGTATTGGTTTTGAGTCACAAAATCCAGTGTGGACCAAGTTGAACACAAGAGGAGGTTCTTTTGGATTCTTTTAGTTAAGCGAAGAAGATTCTGTGTAGTATTCAGAATTAAAGGAAGAATGAAAGAACCAAACATCAAGGAAAATGGTGAAGAGGCTCTTGAAGTCTACCCAAGTTTGAATGATCCAGGGCCATTCACATTCTCTTACTATAGTGTCTACTTTAGCTCCTCTGAAAAAGCAGTTTTGAGTTGAAGGGGGGTGTCATATGTGTAAATTCTGTTATTTAAAGTCAGTGAACACTGTTTACAATAGCCAGGACATGGAAACAACCTAGATGTCCTTCGGCAGACAAATGGATAAGAAAGCTGTGATACATATACACAATGGAATATTACTCAGTTATTAAAAAGAATGCATTTGAATCAGTTCTAATGAGGTGGGTGAAACTGGAGCCTATTATACAGAGTGAAGTAAGTCAGAAAGAAAAACATCAATACAGTATATTAATGCATACATATGGAATTGAGAAAGATGGTAACAATGACCCTAAACGTGAGACAGCAAAAGAGACACAGATGTAAAGACTTTTGGGCTCTCTGGGAGAAGGTGAGGGTGGGATGATTTGAGAGAATAGAATTGAAACATGTGTATTATCATATGTGAAATAGATCGCCGGTCCAGGTTCGATGCATGAGAAAGAGTGCTCAGGGCCGGTGCACTGGGATGACCCTAAGGGATGGGATGAGGAGGGAGGTGGGAGAGGGGTTCAGGACAGGGGACACGTGTACACCTGTGGCCGATTCATGTCAATGTGTGGCAAAAATCACTACAATATTGTAAAGTAATTAGCCAATTAAAATAAATTTTTTAAAAAGATCTATGAACCAGAAAATATGACATATTTGAAGGTAGCTTCCTGGTGGAAAGGTGCTGGAATTTGAGAATAGTTAAGATTAGGTGCTTCAGTGGCTGTCAAAGAATCAAAAGTTTTTTTTTTAAACCCTTTGGTTATAACTGACAGCAGTCTTGTTTTGCCCCGATTCTTAAGGTTTTCAGTTTTATACCTTGAATATTGAAGGCAATGCCATCCATTAGTCTAACTTGAAAGTTTAGGATAGGATAGCTTGAGTGGTTACATTTATGGGATAAAATCTGAGTGCATCTTCTCTCACTTTTCTAGAGTTGTTGTTCTAATTTTGGCATATATTTTCAGAAAGATAATTTTTTTTACTAAAATGGCATAAATTTTAAGACCCATCTGTGCTGATGGGCAATCTGATTATTTGTTTCTATTAAATTCCTCTTTTTTTTTTTTGGCTATTTCGTTTCATTCAGTTGGGACAGAACATTTTTAAGGCATATGCAAATGGTATTAATTAATATCTGTCATATATAAAAGAGAAGATTTTGTGTAGAGGGAAGATTAAAGTATCAAGTGGTAATGGCCAATTTTTAATTATCCTTGATGAATTAACTAGTTTATCAGCAGGTTTATCAGAATAAAAACAATACCATTTGAGAAAAATGTTAAAGCTTTTACAGATTAGTGAAACATGTACTGTTTCTCTTGTTTAGAAATATACAATAAGCTGTAGATAGTATAATGTCACACTGCTGCTGCTGCTCAGTCGCTTTAGTTGTGTCCGGCTCTGTGCGACCCCACAGGCAGCCCGCCAGGCGCCTCCATCCACAGGATTCTCCAGGCAAGAACACTGGAGTGGGTTGCCATTTCCTTCTCCATGTAACACTACATTGCATATATTCCATTTTAGGGGATTTCTCACTTCCTTGCAGTCAGATGCGAGGTCTCTGCAGTAGGCTTTCTCTAGAAAAAAGATATCTGTGACTTGCATTATGAAAGCAGAGGCAGGAGAAAGCCTGGTCACTAAAGCAAACCAAATCCAAATATTGACAGCTGGAGTTAAGTAAGGAAAGGAAGGAAGAAAGGACAGTGTACAACGGGGCTTGAGTCTTCATCTTCCTTGTTGTTATTTTTGTCCAGTTGCTAATCATGTCCAGCTCTTTGCGACCCCATAGACTTCAGCACGACAGGCTTCCCTGTCCTTCACTATCTCCTGGAGTTTGCTCAAACTCATGTCTATTAAGTCAGTGATGCCATCTGACCATCTCATCCTATGTCACCCAACTTCTCATCCTGCCCTCAGTCTTCCCTAGCAATAGGATCTTTTCCAATGAGTCAGCTCTTTGCATCAGATGGCCAAAGTATTGGAACTTCAACTTTAGCATCAGTCCTTCCAGTGAATATGCAGGGTTGATTTCCTTTGGGATTGACTGGCTTGATCTCCTTGCTGTCCAAGGCACTCTTAAGAATCGTCTCTAGCACCACAATTTGAAAGCATCAGTTCTTCGGCACTCAGACTTCTTTATTGTCCATACATGACTACTGGAAAACCCATTGTTTTGACTAAACGGATCTTTGTCCTAGTGAAATACTGGAGAAGCGTTCTTAGCAAAGAGACCCACAAGAATAATAACTCTTCAACTAATTATGAGGTAAACTGTGTTAAAGTCTCATACTTGTTATTATTTTGTTATAATTGCAGAATTGTTAATGTATTTCTAATTAATGGGTATGATTTAAATGAATCATGTTTACAGTAAATCTGTATTGTCCCTTGGGTTAAAAATATATTATTTAAGATTATTTTTATCATCTTTATCAAGCCTTTACCTTTCTTGCCTTTACTCTAGTAATCAAGAATTGACTCTAAATGTTTCATAGAAATCATCTTTGTCAGATATTTGCCTCAAGGAATAATAAAAAATTTTAGTAATTAACCTTTGACATTAAATTACTTCATTCTCTAATTCAGTCATAGTCATGTCTAGTTACACATTTTTTTCTATCTCCTACCTTATGAGAGGAAAATGACAATGTTGCACTAATCACTAATTTTTAAAATAATTTATAACACATGTAATCCCTATTTGTTGAAAGATATCTTTGAGAAAGTAGTTTATCAATTGAGGTCAATGTGAACATCATACTGAGGTTGTTGTTCAGTCTTTCAAACTAGTAAAAGTAACTGCATCATATAAAATATGATATTAGAATAAAGCCTGTGTATATTAAGATCCAATGTTAATGATAAATGTTTCAGGCTTCATTATTAGTATATGGTAGGTCACAGATTGTGTCCTCTTCCTTTAATTTTGTGATAATCTGTCTGAGTAAATAATCAGAAAATGTTCCCATCATCAACATCTAGGAATTGTAGAAACAGCATAATAAAAATCCTTTTACATGCACAGATGAGCCAAAAACAAGAGGAGTCTGGCCAAAAAAAAAAAAAAATGCAGTAAGCTTCTGAAGTATGTGACAGTTGTCCTGGTAGGAGTTTGTTGGACTTAAAAAGTCGGGATTCTTGGGTTGAACTCCCATGTAAAGAAAAAACGTTGTGCCTTTGTGAAGCGGGAACTGAAATGATTACAGATAGCCAGGACCCTTGGATGCTTACACCCTGACTAAAATTTTGGTCTGGTAAAAGTCTTACAACAAGCACAGGTTGTCAACAGGAAGGAAGCGTTCGTTCTGTTTTAGCCATGAACCCATGTTAGGAGAAAATGGCTCCTGTGGGTATTCATTACCATGGATATAATCCAACGTTGAAATACTTAGTGAAAGCATATGCGAAACTACTGTGAAGGGGCCATCTTTTAACTTTCACCTCACAAGGCATCCACAAACAGTTCAACAAAATGAGTTCAGAGTAGGATTCCAAAACACCAGGTGACAACATATCCCATGGTGAGAGCCAAGGAGCATGAAAAACAATATTTTGAAATGCTAACAGAAGTTATTAAAAAAAAAAACATGCTCATGTGATTAAAAACACAATAATTTAAAGTGTGAGGGGAAAAAAAGCTGTTTTGAAAGAAAAGATAATTTGAAAATTTAGGAAAATAAAGCATAAAAATATACTTAAAAATCTCAGTTTCTAAGTTGAAGAGCAGAGTAGATGCAGTTGAAGAAAGCACTAGTGGATTGGATGATAGATATAAAGGATTATTCCAGAAGGCTGTACAGAGTCGTTAAGAGATGGAAATACAAAAGAATGAGAGTTACTGACATCAAAATGAGAAGGACGAATAAACACTTCAAGAACTTCTAGGAAAAGAGCAAAGAGAATGTGAGAGGAATTAGATAAATAAATGATGATTATAAATGTATATTTGTGAATCTTCAAATTGACATACCAAGTACCAAAGAAGATAAGTAAAAACAAACTCAGTACCTGGACGCATCTTAGTAGAACTGCAGAACTATTAATATTAAGACAAAAAGAAATCTTAAAATTAACCAGAAACAATGTTATATGTCAATTCTCAATAAAAATTAATCAAAACCAAATAATAGAAGAACAAGTTGATTCAGTTCAGTTGCTCGGTCATGTCTGACTCTTTGTGGCCCCATGGACTCTAGCACACCAGGCCTCCCTGTACATCACCACCTCCTGGAGTTTACTCAAACTCATGTCGATTGAGTCAGTGAGGCCATCCAACCGTCTCATCCTCTGTCATCTACTTCTCCTCCAGCCTTCAATCTTTCCCAGCATCAGGGTCATTTCAAATGAGTCAGCTCTTCTCATCAGGTTGCCAAAGTATTGGAGTTTCAGCTTCAACATCAGTCCTTCCAATGAACACCCAGGACTGATCTCCTTTAGGATGGACTCCTTGCAGTCCAAGGGACTCTCAAGAGTCTTCTCCAACACCACAGTTCAAAAGCATCAATTCTTTGGTGCTCAGCTTTCTTTATAGTCCAACTCTCACATCCATACATGACTACTGGAAAAAACATAGACTTGACTAGACAGACCTTTGCTAGCAAAGTAATGTCTCTGCTTTTTAATATGCTGTCTAGATTGTTCATAACTTTCCTTCCAAGGAGTAAGTGTCTTTTAATTTCATGGCTGCAGTCACCATCTGCAGTGATTTTGGAGCCCAGAAAAATAAAGTATGCTATTGTTTCCACTGTTTCCCCATCTACTTGCCATGAAGTTATGGGACCGGATGCCATGATCTTAGTTTTCTGAATGTTGAATTTTAAGCCAACTTTTTCACTCTCCTCTTTCACTTTCATCAAGAGGCTCTTTAGTTCTTCGCTTTCTGCCATTAGGCTGGTGTCATCTGCATATATGAGTTAATTGATATTTCTCCCGGCAATCTTGATTCCAGCTTGTGCTTCATCCAGCTCAACATTTCTCATGATGTACTCTGCATAGATGTTAAATAAGAAGGGTGACAATATACAGCCTTGATGTGCTCCTTTTCCTATCTGGAACCAGTCTATTGTTTCATGTCCAGTTCTAACTGTTGCTTCCTGACCTGCATACAGGCTTTTCAAGAGGCAGGTCAGGTGGTCTGGTATTCCCACCTCTTTCAGAATTTTCCACGGTTTATTGTGATCCACACAGTCAAAGGCTTTGGCAAAGTCAATATATGAGAAGTAGATGTTTTTCGAGAACTCTCTTGCTTTTTTAATGATACAGAGGATGTTGGCAATTTGATCTCTGATTCCTCTGCCTTTTCTAAAACCAGCTTGAACATCTGGAAGTTCTTGGTACACATGTTGTTGAAGCCTGGCTTGGAGAATTTTGACCATTACTTTACTAGTGTGTGAGATGAGTGCAATTGTGCAGTAGTAAGCATTCTTTGGCACTGCCTTTCTTTGGGATTATAATGAAAACTGCAAGTTGATTACAGACTTCTATTTTATAAATGCTAGAATAAAATGAAATATCTTCAGTGTGTTGAGAGCTGATACAGTCAGCCTGCAGTTCTACAGTCTCCATACTCTTCCATTGTGAATAAATGCAGACTAATGAGAATTAAGGAAATGGTCTGGGACCGTTTTGTTAGTAATCATAAGTCCTCACTGAAGGAGATACTGAGGGATATACTTAAAGAATAATAGTCTCTCTAGAAAGTAATGATACAAGATATTACTGAGAAAAGAAGTTGCCAAATATATAGGTAAATCTAAATGAGCACAAATGGTTTAGAAAAAACTGTCTAATTTGAGATTTCAAAAATTGAGATGGAGTAAAAGGCAAACCTTGGAGATATTATAGTTTGATTCCAGACCACTGCAACAAAGCAAGCCGCATGAGTATTTTGATTTCCCAGTGCACATAGAAGTTATGTTTATAGTATTCTATAGTCTGTTAAATGTGCAATAGTATTATGTCTAAGGGCTTCCTTTATGGTTCAACTGGTAAAAAATCCGCCTGCAGTGTGGGCGACATGGGTTCAATCCCTGGGATAGGACACAATGTTTCAGGATTATATCAGGTAAAAGGTATCATAGTAATTTAATTATTCTCACATTTTCTTAGGATTAATAATTAGTTAATCCTATTTTCAGTTTTATTAAATTCTTGGAGATAAAGAGTATTGTTCAGTTATTCATTATAACTGTTAAAAATAAGTCATATACTTTGTTGTTTGTGGAACAAAGAATATTTTCTGTTTTTCTTTCTAGGAAAGATTTCTGTGTACACAAAGATGAACCATGTGATACTGTTGGTAAGTGTATGTAAAATATTTTGCACTTTGGAGGAGATCTGGGGAGCTTACATACATCATTTATTTAAATGTAGAAGATTATTTGAAAGTGCTAGTTATAATGAAATATTAAAATGTCAGTGATGTGTATTTTCAACCTATATGTTTAATTATTTGTCACCAATTCAATTCTTAGTGAAATAACATGAAGATATATGTGTACTATATAGTGGATAAAAGTTTAAATGAGGCTTTAAAAATATCATGAATTATTCTTTGTATTTTTTTCTCAGAGATATACACATGGATTCAATTAAATTACATTATTATTATTCATAAACTGAGGCAAATATGTTAATGTTAGTAGAGTTGACTAATGGATTTATTTTTGAGTTACATGCGTTTGAAGCTTTTTGCAGATTGTGTGAAAGAAAGTCCATGTTATTTGCCCAACTATTGAGGATTTTCTGTACTATATAGCTAATAGAATCTATAAACCACAGTTTTTAATTCTCAGAGAATGACCACATTTATGCTACTATAAATGCATGTATATAAATTGATTATCTAAACAGATAGATGAAATTGTAGATAGGTAAAATACACTATATATATGTGTAGTTTTAAGCCATGTATCTAGACAGAGAACTGAAACTATAGATAGATAAAATTATACAACTATTTATATATATGTATAGTTTTAAGACACTATGTATAGTTTTAATAAGATATTGCTATTGGGTTATTGTTAAGGTATGTTTAAGAGTTTGATCTGGTTTTGATATATCATATGGGGTTCATTGCTTTAGGGTAATAAGTGTTTTAATTTAGCCATCACCTAAGTATAATTTATTTCTTCTGAGGCAAACAAATAAAAGAATCGGAAAAAGAGAATAAATTATTTTTTTTAAGTATCAGTGGTACTTAAAAATATAACTTTAACTAACTAGTTCTGTTCTAACCAGCCTCCTCAGATGATTAAATCTGAGATAATAAGTGAAAAATAGTTATAATAGTATGAAGTGAAGGATGATGAAATCAAAGGAATATTTGATTCAGAAAGGACTGTACAAGTAAAACAAGTTGGACACCTAGGAAAAGCTGAATAGATCCTAATGTTAATTTACTAACTTCCTTCCTGCTGTTTTCTTGTCTTCTTGGCTGAATTTTCAGAAATTAAATCTTGATATATATAGTTTTAAACAACCTAACCATGGAAGCATTTGATTACTAAGAAAGCTTGTCTCAAAATAATTACCTTTTCCTCTGCTTAAACTGCTATGTTGCCCCCAAAACCTTCTTATAATATAGACAGATCAACTTTTTGCCTTATTAGACCTGAGAAAAATCAGTAACTCAGGCAATATATTCCATAATTATGGACTCTAACTGCCTCTTTAAAGCATGTACACATGGAGTAAGAAAGCAGTTACTAATATGAGGAGAACCAATTTCTTTTTGACTATGACTATGTTTTATATCTTGCTAAATCTGCTAATTGAAAATAGCATGCATATTTATTCTGGGTTGAAGCATACTTGGTTAATGAGGAAGCTTGGTATACTTGGAATTATTAGTGTAATTAGAATGTGTATGGTTCATCAGCAAAGTGATATAACCAGTTCCAAGCTCTGTTAACTTGTCCATTAAGAGCTTGATAAAATTTGGTTTTCAATATAGCATAGGATCTGAAAAATCTGATGCCCTTTCTGATATACCCCTCTGTTTCTGAGTACTTACATTTTCATGGTCTCCTCTGGCATTGCTAAATCCTACTTTTCTCCTCTGTATCTTTCGGCATTTCTTTTTCTCAACCTGCATATGAAACGGAGGTCTTTGTTCATATTTAATCTTGAGCAGAGTAAAAATATGAGATTTCTTTTCCTGGGGGATGTTAAATTAGAAAACTTTTAACTACCAAATCAGAAGAGTAGTCTCTTCATCCCAATCCCTGCCCCCACATAAAATGTCTTTTCACACAAACCATGCTTCTGCCTAGAGACCTACACTAGTAAGATTTATAAAGACATAGTGTGAAGTAGGTGTGGTGGTTGTCACCCTATCACTCGTGCATCCACCACTGTGCAGCCACGGTGCCAGGTAGAAAAGGATACACTTCTGTGGATGGATACACTTCATGATTCATACAGGCTGATCAGAGGGATCGTTTCTGGGCCTCAGGCCTTAGCCGGTCAGCTTACGGCCTTGCTTGTTGGGACATGTGACCTGTAACCTATGTCTGCCTCGTGAATCTGAAGAATGGAACATTTTTCATGCCTGAAGCTTGATCATATCTGTCCCACTGCCTGTAAACAAGAAAGGATGTAACCCTGATCGGTATAGTCACAAAGGAAATTAGTCTTCAGATAAGTATGAATTCATACACTGCACAATGGAGAAATGAAGGGTGTCTTTATCCGCAATGGCACTGTTGAATCATTGCATTCTCCTTGCCTTGGACTTTGAGCTTCTGAGTGTGTAAGCCAATAAATATCCTTACTGTGCTCAGATGCTCAGTCATATCTGACTCTTTGTGACCCTATGGACTGTACCCCACCCAGCTCCCCTCTCCGTGGCATTTCCCAGGCAAGAATATGGAAAGGGTTGCTGTTTCCTTATCCAGGGCATCTTCCAGACCCAGAGATCAAACCCGCGTCTCTCATATGTCCTACGTTGGCAGGTAGATTCTTAACCACCAGTGCCGCCTGGGAAGCCCCAGATATCCCTTTCTATTTAAACCAATTTAAAGCTTTTCATTTCCGGAAATTTCAGCCTAAGGCATAGAGCTTCCATCATATTTATATGCTCTTTTATAAGAGGAGAAGAATATGGGGCAATATTAATAATTCCCACTCTTATTAAAGGAGTACTGATACATTGCTCTGTGATTTGTCACCCAAATTAAATAAGCATGTGTAGCCTACTGGTCATCTTAACAGCTCTCAATCTCTAACATAACAAAACAGAAGAGATTTAGGGCTTAAATCAATTAAATATCTATTGATACATATTTGTAAATCTCTTCATGCCGTATTATGAGTATTTTGGTTTTTTTGGTCAGATGCTTTCTAAAGTTTATATATGCCTTCTTTCTTCTTTTATTTATTTCTGATGTGAAGTCAGTTCATTTCACATTGGATACTATATTGAAAATACTGAAAGAAAAGGAGAAAGGAAAGAAGTGGATTTAGTATTTATTGGTTTGGATAATATGGGCCTGAATGATTACCATGAAAATTTCCTCTACTCTCCTAAGTATACTGAGAGGGGAAGGACAGTAGTTAAAAACTTTGAATTCAGGTTATTAATTTGAATTGTACATGGAGAGAAATACCTATATTTTAAAAGCAATGTGATGCTGATACTGCTCATTGTAACTTAAGAGACACTTCCATGGATATTTTCTCATTTATTTTCTGAAACTCTCTAGGTTTTTTTTTTATCATTATTACTTTACAGATGAAGAAAACTCTGAAACAGAACAGAGCATGGATGTTGAAGTCAGACATCTAGATTCAAATCAGTCTCTGCTGCTTTTTACAGACATGAATGTGGGCATATTATTTAACACCTTGAAGGTTTGAATTCCTCACTTTTAAATTAGATTTCACAAAGACTGTATTACTGATTTCACAAAGACAGCTAGTTTTTAATCAGCACTCAGTAGTCACTAGTTCTATTACATAATTTTATTCCTTATGGAAAGGTTACACATTTGTCCAGCATCACTGTTAATAAATGCCACACAGTTGAAATCTCTGTCTCGGATTTTTCTATAATGAGAGACAGCTTTCCCTTATAGCATGGTGCATCTGTGTTGTTGTTATTGTTCATTCACTCAGTCGTGTCTGACTCTTTTCAATCTCATGGACTGCAGCACGCCAGGCTTCCCTGTCCTTCACCATCTCCTGGAGCTTACTCAAGTTCATGTGCATTGATTCAGTGATGCCATTCAACCATTTGATCTCTGTCATCCCCTTCTCCTCCTGCCCTTAATCTTTCCCAGCATCAGGGTCTAGCCAATGAGTTGGGCTCTTTGCATCAGATGGCCAAAGTATTGGAGCTTCAGCTTCAGCATCAGTCCTTCCAATGAATATTCAGGATTGAATTCCTATAGGAATGCCTGCTTTGGTCTCCTTACAAGAGACTCTCTCCAGGGGACTCTCAAGAGTCTTGTCCAACACCACAGTTCAAAAGCATCAGTTCTTTGGCTCTTAGCTTTCTTTATGGACCAACTCTCACATTCCTACACAACTAATGGAAAAACCATAGTTTTGACTAAACGGACCTTTGTTGGCAAAGTAATGTCTTTTCTTTTTAATACACTCTCTAGGTTTGTCATAGCTTTTCTTCCAAGGAACAAGTGTATTTTAATATCATGGCTGGGTTATCATCTGCAGTGATTTTGGAGCCCAAGAGAATAAAGTCTGTCCCTGTTTCCATTGTTTCCCCATGTATTTGCCATCAAGAGATGGGACTGGATGCCATGATCTTAGTTTTTTGAATGTTGAGTTTTCAGCCAGCTTTTTCACTCTCTTGCACCTTTATCAAGAGGCGCTTTAGTTCCTCTTTGTTTTCTGCCATAGGGATGGTATCATCTGCATGCCTGAGTTATTGATGTTTCTCCCAGCAATCTTGATTCCAGTTTGTGCTTCATTTAGCCTGGCATTTTGCAAGATGTATTCTTTATATACATTAAATAAGCAGGGTGACAGTATATAGCCTCAGTGTGTTGCTTTCCCAGTTTAGAACAAGTCCGTTGTTCCATGTCCAGTTCTAATTGTTGCTTCTTGACCTGCTTACAGGTTTCTCAGGAGGCAGGTAGGATGGTCTGGTATTCCCATATCTTGAAGTCAGTTTTACACAGTTTGTTGTGATCTCCACAGTTAAAGGCCTCAGCGTAGTCAATGAAGCAGAAATAGATGTTTTTCTGGAATTCTCTTGCTTTTTCTGATCCAGCGGATGTTCGCAAATTGATCTCTGGTTCTTCTGCCTTTTCTAAATCCAACTTGAACGTCTGGAAGTTCTCGGTTTATATACTGTTGAAATCTAGCTTGGAATATTTTGAGCGTGACCATGCTAGCATGTGGGATGAGTACAATTGTGCATAGTTTGAGCATTCTTTGGCATTGCCCTTCTTTGGGATTGGAATGAAAACTGACTTTTTCCAGGCCTGTGGCCACTATTGAGTTTTCCAGATTTGCTGGCATATTGAGTGCAGCACTTTCACAGCATCATCTTTTAGCATTTGAAATAGTTCAGCTGGACTTCCATCACCTCCACCAGCTTTGTTCATAAGGGATGCGTCCTAAGGCCCGTTTGACTTCACACTCTAGTATGTCTGGCTCTGGGTGAATGATCACACCATTGTGCTTATCTGAGTCATTGAGATATTTTTTAGTTCTTCTGTATCTTCTTGACCACTCTTCCTAATGTCTTCTGCTTATATTAGGTCCATACCATTTCTGTCATTTATTGTGTCTATCTTTGCATGAAAAGTTCCCTTGGTACTCTAATTTTCTTGAAGAGCTCTCTATTCTTATTTTCCTCTATTTCTTTGAATTGTTCCCTCAGGGAGGCTTTCTTATGTCTCCTTGCTATTCTTTGGAATTCTGCATTCAGATGGGTATGTGTGTGTTAGTCGCTCAGTCGTGTCTGACTCTTTGCAACCCCATGGACTGTAGCCCACCAGGCTCCTCTGTCCGTGGGATTCTCCAGGCAAGAATCCTGGAGTGGGTTGCCATTTCCTTCTCCATCAGATGGGTATATTTTTCCTTTTTCTCCTTTGCCTTTCACTCTTCTTCTTTTCCCCAGCTATTTGTAAGACCTCCTCAGACAACCAGTATGCCTTTTTGCATTTCTTTTTCTTGGGGATGGTTTGATTACTGCCTGCTATACAGTGTTACAAATCTCTGTCCATCGTTCTTCAGGCATCAGGCACTCTGTCTATCAGATCTAATCCTTTGAATCTATTTGTACTCCCACTGTATAATCATAAGGGATTTGATTTCGGTGATACCTAAATGGTCTAGTGGTTTTCCCTACTTTCTTCAGTTTAAGTATGAATTTTGCAATAAATGCATTTGTGTACCCAGAGACAATACAACTAGAAATCTGAAGATGAGAAAAATATCTTTGAATGAAGTTTTAGAATAAAATTGTGCACATTAAAATGTAGAAAGAAGTGGCAAATTATTGGAAAGTACTTTTGCTTTCAGTATGTAAAATTTGAAGCAATAGGATGTTTTATTTACTGGTGTAAAAGATATGTGTACTTTAAGGAGTCAGACCGCATCAGTGTTACGGAATATTATAAATAAATGTTTCAGTTGAGAAGTTATACTTATTTATTAAGTTTATGTTTGCAAAGCTGTTTAGAACGTAAAAAGTAAAAGTTGTTTTACCACCTCCTCAACCACATTCTTTCTTGTTGTATTAATTAGGCAGGTTAGTTGGTAAGTATATATAGATACCTGGAGGAAAAAAAATGCTGTTAAATATTTTAACCAACAGAATGTCAATTCTCAAATGTCTGTGTGTTCAGTTTTAACATCCCTGAAACTGAGAACAGTTGTGAAGTCAGTGCCCTATTAAAATTGTGTCATAGTTCAAGTCAGAGTTTTTAGTTCCTAGGTTTAGATGAACTGTGATGCTACTCTGGGATTTAAAGAGAAATAAAGTATAATTCTGGATGCAAGTCCCAGCTCTTACTAGTGAAGTTGCCTTACTTTCTGGGAAGGCAGAATAAGGATCCCTGAAGATGTTCATGTTTTAATGAACCTGAGACCTGGGAATATGTTAGGTTACATAGTAAAGGGAAATGAAGCTTGCAGATGCCACTGAGGCTCCCAGTCAATTTATTTTAAAAGAAGGAGATTATCCTAGACTGTCTGGTATGCCCAGTGTAATCATAACGGTCTTTAAAAGTTGAATAGGGAGGCATAAAAGCTCAGAGTTGGAGAGAAATGATTACAGAAGAAAAACACAGAGAGATGTGCCTGTAAGAAGGTTTCAACTCGTTATTACTGGTTTTGAGGATGGAGGCAGAGATTTTCAGGTAAAGAATTATCTAGAACCTGGAAGAAGCAAGGAGACAGAGTCTCCCCTGGAGCCTTCAGAAGGTAGCACAGACAGCCTGGTGATACATTGGTTTTAGCCATTGAGATCCAGATCAACCTTCTAATGTAGAGAATTGTAAGATAATGAGTTTGGGTATGTTAAGCAGTCAAATTTGTGATATCTTGATATTGCAACCATAAAAAAGGAATGTACTTTCTAATAATTAATTATTCCCTCCTATAACTTATAAAGAAGGAATAAGGAAGCATGGTATCCTTAAGTCTTTGGACTGTGGGATCAAAAATTCTGTCTCTATAATTAAAGAACGGGTGAAGGGTTTGGGATTAGCTAAAAAACTAAAATTTGGATCATTACAGAAGTATATATAAAGAGCAACAAACTGTGTCTGTACTAACAAGCATGATTAATTATAGTTGATCATTTCTAGCTAAGCAACTAGACAAAAATTACCTTATATCATTCACTAACAATGTACCAAAAATAATCAGTCGTTTAATATGTTTCTAAGAAAATGCCAAGCCCTGATGATTTCACAGAGATTTCTGTTAAAATTCCAAAGACTGGATCATTCCAGTATTGTACAAGCTATTGTAGACAGCAGGAAAAAAGTGAATTAAAACCATATAAATTTCTTACCATATTCTAAAGTAGACAGTGTAGTAAGGAAAAATAATAAGCCATTCTCACTCAGGAGATAAAAGAATTCTAAATCAAACATTAGCAGATATTATCTCACAATGTATTTTTAAAATAACGAAGTAGGGTTATTTTATTTAAGATTTATTCCAGAAATAGAGAGATAGTTTAACATTAGAAAATCTTAAAATATAAGTATGTAATCCAATTAAAGATAAAAACCATATGATCATCACAGTGGATAAAGAAAATATCTTTCAGGCAATTCAAAATACATTCATGGTAAAAAAGCAACCTCTTGGCAAAATAGGACTAAGTAGGAAATTTATTCTCAAAGCTAAAGATATTTACAAGAAAATATATGAGTGTATTTTTTAAAATAGTGAAACATCAAAAGGATCCCATTTGAAATCAGAAATAAGGAGGGGACTTTATTTTCACTATTTCTGTTCAATAATGAATTGGAACTTGAAAGGTATTTTAACTGAGTGTAGAATCCTAATATTCAGGGTACATTGTTTTATTTCAGCACATAACAGATTTAGTGCATCTGCCTTCTGGCATCCATTGTTGCTCTTGAGAATTCACCTATCAGTCTGAACTCCTTTTCATGTGATCCACCTGGGTTCTCTGTCCTGCTCCATTGATCTATGTGTCTGTTTTTATGCTGGTACCATACTGTTTTGATTACTATAGCTTTGTAATATAGTTCAAAATCAGAAAGTATGATACCTCCAACTTGTTCTTCTTTTTAAGATTGCTTTGGCTGTTCAGAGGTCATTTGTGGTTTCATATGTGTTTCGAGCTGTTTGCTCTAGTTCTGTGCAAAATGCTATGGTCGTTTTGATAGGGATTACATTACCACTGTAGATTGCTTTGGGCAGTGTGGACATTTTCATAATATTAATTCTTTCAGTCCATGAGCACTGTGTATCTTTCCATTTGTTTATCTCATCTGCTGTATCTTTCCTCAGTTTCTTACAGTTTTCAGAGTACAGATATGTCACCTCTTTGGGTTAAATTTATTTGTAGTTGTTGCATTCTTTCTGATGAGATTGTAAATAGGATAGTTTTCTACACTTCTCTTTTAATAGTTTGTTATTAGTGTATATAAATGCAACAGATTTCTATACTTTAGGCCCATGGGAGTATTTTCCTCACTTATATACCAATCCTTGCATTTAAGATGTTTGTTATTTATTTTAGCATTTGTATGCTAGAAGTGAAATTTCATAAAAAAACTTTTAAAGTGCTATTGTATATTTTTTTATACATGATGCAGCTGCACCTTGGTCACTCAAATCCGCTTTCTCAATATTCACATGTGCCATGGCACTGATTTGGAGAATTGGTGTTAAGAAAAACAAAACAAAACAGTGAGAAGACATGAATTTGTTTTATATTTTTGCAAATCTCTTTAGATCTGGCTTGTAGAAGGCAGTAGGATCTTATATCTGCTTCTGCATGTAAAGTGTTTGTATTTGTTATTTTAGTCTAAGTGTATGAGGAAAGTCTGGCCTCATAAAGATATGTAGTTCAAAAATGAATGGATATTTTCAGATTATTGAGAATGTTCTTATTTGAAAGTACACTAAAACTCAGTGGTAGTGTCTTGATTATTAGTGGGTTGTAGCAATGTAGAATCTAAATACATATCAGTAAACATTTATACTCTGTTACATTATTATCTGTTGGTATATCTTACAATTTAAATGGATGTTCTTACTATGTATAGCATTTTAGAGTGACATTGGTTGCAAATAATATTGGTTCACTGAATTAGGCAAATATAAATGTTGATGCATTTCATTCTACTATATATATAAATCGTATTTGTCAGTATCACTATCGATCTCATCAGAAAAATTCTTCACATTTTGGGAAGCTGTGAAGCATTCAGTAGCAGATAAAAGTTTCCCGGTTTTCTAATTTCACTTGAAAGCTTGACTTTTATTATTGCCAAGTACCATCAGTCAGTTTCCTTGGAGTGACAGATTCACTTTGTTCATTTTTGGGTGTCAGCCAGATTTCCAAATCTGAATAACCTTTTTTTGAATGTTTGTTAGACTTTCTTTCAAGTAAAACGGGTGTTCAACGAAAGGCACAGTGAGTTTAGCTCAGAACTCAGACATTTTCCAGTTTTCTTAGAGACAACATGATGTTTTAGTCTGCAGCGAAAATGTTTTATACTTACTTCTTTGGGTAACATAAAACATTTAAAAAATGCATATACTCAGGAGTTCAGATTTAACAAAGTTACATATTACTGCTTCATCTGGGACATATAAAAAGTGAAATTGAGATTTTCCCCTGAGAGTTAGTTTCAGTGAAAAATAAAATGACTGACAGTGAAGACAATTTTACCTAGCATTGCTTTTGCACCATTAGTGTGAATGTTGACAGTTTTGACTTTGTGGGCTTCTTATAAAGATCTTAGAAGACCCCCTGAAGAGATGCTACATCTCCTAGAATTCTGCAGAACATAATGTGAAATTCTGCCAGAACCTGGCAATGGTTGGTAATCAAGGATTATTGTTTTTATGAAATCTTTTAAGGACTTTATAGTATAGAAAATTGGTAAATGCTTAGTGGTGGCAAAGGTCCATGTCGATCAATATGAATTCCCAGCCATGAGTATTCTTAAATACACATTGATAAAAGAAGCTATGCATTTTTTAACCATCAGATATCCAATTCAGGGATACTTTAACGCTCCCTGCATTCTACCGCTTTGTTATTATTAATAAACATTTTTCTGTCTTTCAGCAGGTTAGAATGATGGTTTATTCTTCTGTAAGCTTCTGAATAATTCTGATTTTATATACATGCAAATTGTCAAACAGGCATACAGACCACCTAGGAAGCAACTGCCACAAAAGAAACATATTCAGAGACTAAAATATACTGAAATAATCTTTTTATGTTGACACTGTACGTGTGAGAATCTCCAGACACTTCCCTTTTCAAGCACCAGTGTGTTCTCCAAACCACATTTTAGCAGAAGTAGTCATTTTTATTGGGTGAGAAGAAGAGGTCATGCCAGTTTCTTTTAAGTAGCTTAATTTTTGTTAAACAGCAGTTGTGGCATTTTCTCTTGTATTGTGGCACCTAAAGAATAGAGAATTTCAGAGACTGAAAATACTTAAAGAAATTACTGACTCTCCTTTAATACCCTTTTGGTTAGAAATATGTATTTTTTTCTACTGAAAACCCATAATTTACTGTTTTGAAATTTGTCATTCTTTGGGCTAGGCAAACAATGAAGTTAGTTTTTATTACAGAGGTGTGCAACACCTAGGATCTACTGCCTGATGATCTGAGGTGGAGCTGGTGTAATAATAATTGAAATAAAATGCACAATAAATGTAATGCACTTGAATCATTCTGAAACCCCTGGGTCCATGAAAAAACTGTCTTCCACTAAACTGGTCCCTGATGCCAGAAAGGTTGGGGGTGGCTGCTTTTTTTATATAAATCTTTCTAAATGAATTGGTAGCATAGTTAAGTCTTCAAGGGAGTTCAAATACATTTATTGGGGATGATATTGGGGGAGATTTTCCCACTCAGTCTAGTGAGATGTATAATTAGAAATTATCAAATATATTAAAGAATGTATCAGACTTAAATGTATATAATTTTAGATAAACTAGTGTCAGGTTTGGATACCCATAAGTCCTCATATTTGTATGAGATATGTTGTCATGACTGTTGCTCAGTTTTCAATGTAGATGGTCTCAGAAATGCAGATGGAATGTATTCAGTGTGATAGAATTCTAAAGATGACACTCCTAAGATTCCTATACCCTGGTTATTCAGTCAATCACTAATCTAGGTACTGCTGAAAGGGATTTTGTGGGTGTAATTACAGTCCCTCAGTTAAACTTAAGGTATGAAGGTCTAACCTTAACAGTCTCCCTTCAAAGAGCAGAGGCAAGGAACTGAATTGTGCTAACAACCTTGGAAGCTGGTACTTGCCCAGAGCCTTTAGATAAAGAGTCCAGCCTGGATGATGTCTTGATTTTGGTCTTGTGAGACCCTCAACAGAGAACCGAGTTAAGCCATCCCAGACTCCTGACCAGTAGAACTGGGCAGTAATAGGTGGGGGTTACTTTAGGTCACTGCATTGCTTAAGTAATTTGTTATGTAGCATCAGGAAAGTAGCACATTCGGACTAAAGGATTCATATCATTATACATCAATTGGGGATTTATAAACTAGAAGGAAATGACACCATTATAGATGAAAGTGGAGAATTTGACCCTCTTGGGAAAGCAGAATAAGAAATAAGAACATGTTTGTTAAGTTAGGGGAGGAGATTCAAAGAGATTTTCACTTATCAAACCAACAGTGCAACAGTGATAGGATTTCAAGAGGATTTTGTAAGGATTTACTACCTTCCTTGTAATCTTTGCAAGTTCCCCACATGTAATATTTCTTTTCCCTTGTCTCATCAGTGATGAAGAAAAGCAAACTAAAGTGAAAAGGGTCTGAACACCTGTGGGGTAGGAAAAAAAGAGGTGGGGAAAACTGGTTTCAAAGAAGGTAAATTGGGTGGTACCAGCGTAGAGTATAGGAAAATGCACCAAACTTTGGGTCTCTAGCAAAGAAAATGCAAGGGAATCCGGCTGGCCCAGGGCATGACTCAAGCTTTGAAACATAAATGCCTGTAATGTTCATCTGTTGATAAGGTGATCCTATCATAGTTAATACTAAAACACTTAGAAAAGTTAAAGGAGGCATAATTAATAATTATGCTTGGAAATAAAATGGATTGTCCCAGGCAAACTGCCTATATGATCATTCTATTGATAATGAACTTTTTTGAGAGTTTTCACATTAATTAGAATTGTATATGATATATTAAAAAGTACATAGTTCAGAAATCTGAATCTATAACTATTGTTTTGGTAACTTAATACTTAATCACTTAATCCCTCAGTAATAATAATAATTAAATTTACTTAAAATCAACATATGAGCTTCACTGTGTGTTTTATTTTTTTATTTTTAATTTTTTGAATGTCTCTGCTTTTTATTTTTTATTTTTTTATTGTTTTTGCCATACAATGTCATGATATCACCATGGGTTTACATATGCTCCCCCTCCAGAACCCCCCTCCCCACTCCCTCCCCCCCGGGAAATCTCTCTGCACCAGCCCCGAGCATCAATCCTGGGCTGGCGATTGATTAGACATATGATAATTAACTTGTTTCAATGCCCTTCTCCCATCTCATCCCACCCTTACCCTCATCCACAGAGTCCACGGGTCTATTCTATACATCTGCGTTCCTTTTGCTGTCTCGCATGTTGGGTTCTCGTTACCGTCTTTCTAAATTCCATATATATGTGTTAATATACTGTATTGTTGTTTTTGCTTCTGGCTTACTTCACCCTGGATAATGGGCTCCAGTTTCGTCCATCTGAGTAGAATTGCTTCAAATGAATTTTTTTTTTAATGCTGAGTAATATTCCATTGTGTATATGTACCACAGCTTTCTTATCCATTCGTCAGTTGATGGGCATCTAGGTTGCTTCCATGTCCTGGCTATTGTAAACAATGCAGCGATGAACATTGGGGTACATGTGGCTCTTTCAATTCTGGTTTCCTTGGTGTATAGCCCAGCAGTGGGATTTCTGGGTCATATGGCAGGACTATTTGCAGCTTTTTAAGGAACCTCCACACTGTTTTCCATAGTGGCTGTACTAGTTTGCATTCCCACCAACAGTGTAAGAGAGTTCCCTTTTCTCCACATCCTCTCCAGCATTTATTACTTGTAGATTTTTGGATTACAGCCATTCTGACTGGTGTAAAGTGGTACCTCATTGTGGTTTTGATTTGCATTTCTCTGATAATGAGTGATGTTGAACATCTTTTCATGTGTTTGTTAGCCATTTTTATGTCTTCTTTGGAGAAATGTCTGTTAAGTTCTTTGGCCCACTTTTTGATTGGGTTGTTTATTTTTCTAGCATGGAGCTGCAGGAGTTGCTTGTATATTTTTGAGATTAATTGTTTGTCCGTTGCTTCATTGGCTATTATTTTCTCCCATTCTGAAGGCTGTCTTTTCACCTTGCTTATAGTTTCCTTTGTTGTGCAAAAGCTTTTAATTTTAATTAGGTCCCATTTGTTTATTTGTGTTTTTATTTCCAATATTCTGGGAGGTGGGTCATGGAGTATCCCGCTTTGGGTTATGGCAGAGAGTGTTTTGCCTATGTTATCCTCTAGGAGTTTTATAGTTTCTGGTCTTATGCTTAATCCCTCAGTAATAATAATAATTAAACTTACTTAAAATCAACATATGAGCTTCACTGTGTGTTTTAGAAGTTGGTTTCACACCATTCTTGGCAGTACTGCTTTCTTTCAATCCAGATGACCAGAAAGCATTGGTTATCGGTACATTATTAACATCTGAGTCTCAGATATATCAGGTATAAAAATGATGATAATCTTCATTGTGTTCTAAATTCTGATATCCAAAGGGCTGGAAGCATAAATAGATGATATTAAGAATTGTGCTTCCTGTTTGTCCTTCTTAGTCAATTTTCCTTGATTCATTTCAGATGATCTTCTACTTCTCTGTCTCCCTCTATTTTTTTTTACGTAAACTCAATTTTCTCTAATATTTTGGAGCACCTACTCTGTGTCCCAAAGTGTATTAGGTTCTATATGCTATATTTAACAATGGTGACTAAAATGAAACCATTTACACATTTTAAAAAACTTTTACTTCTTGCTATCCTTTGTTATTCTTCAATAAGTAACTTAAAAAAAAATCCCATTTTCTTTCTTCTTCTTTTTATTCTGAGCCAGCTTTCTCTCCACAATTAGTTTTTCATGACTTTTAAGAATAAATGCATTGGTACATGTCTCATGAGTACTGAAAAAACTTAGTTTTTTAAAAAATCTATATGTTATCTGTCATCAAATTTTAATAATCTTTTAATGATCATAAGGCCTGGTCTTGATCTCACTACAATTTTTTCTTTATGATTTATTTTCTTCAATAAAAATATTAAAGTTGATAGCATTTATTCATCATTTTTTGCTTATTAGTATGTAATAATTATAAGGTAACCTGTATTGTTTTATTGCAAATGGTTAGTAGGTCAATTCTGTCATGGTATGTAGAATGTTATCAGTTATCACATGGCAAAAATGCAGAAACTGTATAAACTCATACAGAAGAAAATACTTTTCTAGATATTACAAAGATTTATGTCTTTAATACTTAAATAATCTAATGATGCAGCAGAATTATCACTTAGCATTTGCCATTGTCTTCCCAATTCTGGTCTTTAAGTGATTGGACTGGTGTTGACTCTAGAAAATATTGAGATTATTGAGATGCTTCATTTGCACTGTAAAAGTAATAAAATTCCACAGATAATGATCTTTAAAATTACAAGACGCTTGTTCTTACTGTCTTTTTTGCCAAGAAGAAACTGTCTAGTACTGGAGTAAACACACTCCATCCTTCTCTTTCATTTAATACAGCTATTAAACATGGGAGAATGGAACAGCTATTTGAGGATTTTAAAAAGTAAATAGTAGCATGCAGATTGGGAAGAAGACAAGAATTTGAAGTACCACCAACCCAGCAGTGAGTTTATTATTTTTCTCTCTCTCTTTTGGACTCCACACAGCCCAAACTTCAAATGGTCATTAGGCCATATGTAGAGAGAGCTCTCAGGAATATTTCTAGCTTAAATCAAGGAAGAAGAAGGTCTTCCTAATGCTCAGAGAAAGTAGGGGGAATATCCCCTTTAAGAAAATTGCCTGCATTTTCTCTTGACCTGTCTACAAAACATTTCTATGATAATGGTGGTGGGGACAACAGTGACAGCAATAGGAATCACAGAAATCTCAGAGAGGAACCTTCCTCTCTGATCTGCAGAACTTTTAATCTCATTGCCTTTTGCCTCTGTTCTCCTATTACCGAGAGTCAGAAGTAAATATAGTTGTGAGAAGTACACAGCTTAGTGAAGCAGTGTTAGTCACTCACTCGTGTCTGACTCTTTGCGACCCCATGGACTGTGCCTCCTAGGCTCCTCTGTCCATGTGATTCTCCAGGCAAGAATGCTGGAGTGGGTAGCCATCCCCTTCTTCAAGGAATCTTCCCGATTCAACCTGAGTCTCTTGCATTGCAGGTGGATTGTTTATTGTCTGAGCTACCAGGGAAGCCCTTTAGTGATGTAACTAGAGCCCAAACTTTCTGAAAACAGGAGTAAAATGAGAACCACAGAGGCATGGAAGATACCAGGGAGAAAATGGAGAGGAAGAAACGAGGGAAAGTAACTCCATAAAATTGTTTACCAATCCCTTTGCTCACCTTTAAGTTATGTGTGTGTGTGAATATGATCCTAAAATTTCTTTGAGAAATGATCTACTAAGCCACAGGGCTACCTCAATCCCTGTTGACAAACACGTAGGATAGATTTGAATATTAATGAAAAGGCTTTGAAAATTGATAGTGAAAATTGAGCAATGAAACAAAAAGCCCCCAGAAACCTTGACTGAACATGAAACCTGACCCCAGCTATGTTCAGTTCAGATCAGTTGCTCATTCACATCCGACTCTTTGTGACCCCATGGACTGCAGCATACCAGGCCTCCCTGTCCATCACCAACTCCCGGAATTTACTCAAACTCAGGTCCATTGAGTTGGTGATGCCATCCAGCCATCTCATCCTCTGTTGAACACTTCTCCTCCCGCCCTCAATCTTGCCCAGCATCAGGGTCTTTTCAAATGAGTCAGTTCTTCACATCAGGTGGCGAAAGTATTGGTGTATCAGCTTCAGCATCAGTCCTTCCAATGAACACGCAAGACTGATCTCCTTTAGGTTGGACTGGTTGGATCTCCTTGCAGTCCAAGGGACTCTCAAGAGTCTTCTCCAACACGACAGTTCAAAAGGATTGTTTTTCAGTGCTCAGCCTTTTTTATGGTTCAACTCTCACATCCCTACCTGACTACTAGAAAACCATAGCTTTGACTAGATGGACCTGGCAATATAATGTCTCTGCTTTTTTTTTTAATTCATTAATTTATTTTAATTGGAGGCTAATTACTTTACAATATTGTAGGGGGTTTTGCCATACATTGACATGAATCAGCCATGGGTGTACACGTGTCCCCCATCCTGAACCCCCCTCCCACCTGCCTCTCCATCCCATCCCTCAGCGTTGTCCCAGTGCACCGGCCTTGAGCGCCTGTCTCATGCATCAAACCTGGACTGGCAATCTATTTCACATGAGGAAATATACATATTTGAATGCTATTCTCTCAAATCATCTCACCCGTACCTTCTCCCAGAGTCCAAAACGCTGTTCTTTACATTTGTGTCTCTTTTGCTGTCTCGCATATAGGGTCATCATTATAATCTTTCTAAATTCCATATATATGCATTAATATACTGTATTGGTGTTTTTCTTTCTGACTTACTTCATTCTGTACAATAGGCTCCAGTTTCATCCACCTCATTAGTACTGATTCAAATGCCTTCTTTTTAATGGCTGAGTAATATTCCATTGTGTATATGTACCACAGCTTTCTTACCCATTCGTCTGCCGATGGACATCTAGGTTGCTTCCATGTCCTGGCTATTGTAAACAATGCTGTGATGAACATTGGGGTACACGTGTCTCTTTCAGTTCTGGTTTCCTCAGTGTGCATGCCCAGCAGTGGGATTGCTGGGTCATATGGCAGTTCTGTTTCCAGTCTTTTAAGGAATCTCCACATTGTTCTCCATAGTGGCTGTCCTAGTTTGCATTTCCCCCTAAAAGTGTAAGAGGGTTCCCTTTTCCCTGCACCCTCTCCAGCATTTACTGTTTGTAGAAATTTTGATAACAGCCATTCAGACTGGTGTGAGATGGTACCTCATTGTGGTTTTGATTTGCATTTCTCTGATAATGAGTGATGTTGAACATCTTTTCTTATGTTTGTTAGACATCTGTATGTCTTCTTTGGAGAAATGTCTATTTAGTTCTTTGGCTCATATTTTGACTGGGTCATTTATCTTTTTGGTATTGAGCTGCATGAGCTGCTTGTATATTTCAGAGATTAATTCTTTGTTAGTTGCATTGTTTGCTATTATTTTCTCCTATTCTGAAGGCTGTCTTTTCACCTTACTTACAGTTTCCTTCGTTGTGCAAAAACTTTTAAGTTTAATTAAGTCCCATTGGCTTATTTTTGCTTTTATTTCCATTACTCTGGGAGGTGGGTCTTAGAGGATTCTGCTGAGATTTATGTCAGAGAGTGTTTTGCCTCTGGTTTCCTCTAGGAGTTTTATAGCAATCTTCATTCTAGCCTGTGCTTCATCCAGCCCAGCGTTTCTCATGATGCACTCTGCATATAAGTAAAATAAGCACAGTGACAATATACAGCCTTGACATACTCCTTTTCCTGTTTGGAACCAGTCTGTTATTTCATGTCCAGTTGTAACTGTTGCTTCCTAACCTGCATACAGGTTTCCCAAGAGACAGGTCAGGTGGTCTGATATTCCCATCTCTTTAAGTATTTTCCACAGTTTGCTGTGATCCACACAGTCAAAGGCTTTGGCATAGTCAATAAAGCAGAAGTAGATATTTTTTTTGGAACTTTCTTGCTTTTACCATGATCCAGTGTTGGTAATTTGATCTCTGGTTCATCTGTCTTTGCTAAAACCTGCATGAACATCTGGGAGTTCACGGTTCGCATATTGTTGAAGCCTTTCTTGGAGAATTTTAAGCATTACTTTCATAGCATGTGAGATGAGTGCAGTTTTGTAGTAGTTTGAACATTCTTTGGCATTGCCTTTCTTTGGGATTGGAATGAAAACTGACCTTTTCCAGTCCTGTGGCCACTGCTGAGTTTTCCAAATTTGCTGGCCTATTGAGTGTAGCACTTTCACAGCATCATCTTTTAGGATTTGAAATAGCTCAACTGTAATTCCATCACCTCCACTAGCTTTGTTTGTAGTGGTGCTTCCTAAGGCCCACTTGATGTCACATTCCAGGATATCTGGCTCAATTGATGCTTTTGAACTGTGGTGTTGGACAAGATTCTTGAGAGTCCCTTGGACTACAAGGTGATCCAACCAGTCCGTCCTAGAGGGAATCAGTCCTGGGTGTTCATTGGAAGGGCTGATGTTGAAGCTGAAACTCCAATATGTTGGCCACCTGATGCGAAGAACTGACTCATTTGAAAAGACCCTGATGTTGGGAAAGATTGAAGGCAGGAGGAGAAGGGGACAACAGAGGCTGAGATGGTCGGATAGCATCACTGACTCAATGAACATGAGTTTGAGTAAACTCTGGGAGTTGGTGATGGACAGGGAGGGCTGGCATGCCGTGATTCATGGGGTCGCAAAGAATCAGACATGACTGAGCGACTGAACTTAAATGAGGGGAGTGGTCACACCATTGTGATTATCTCAGTCATGAAGATCTTTTTTGTGTAGTTCTTCTGTGTATTCCTGCCACCTCTTCTTAATATCTTCTGCTTCTGTTAGGTCCCTACCATTTCTGTCCTTTATTGATCCCATCTTTGCATGAAATGTTGGCTTGGTATCTCTAATCTTCTTAAAGGGATCTCTAATCTTTCCCATTCTATTGTTTTCCTCTATTTCTTTGCACTGATCACTAGGAAGGCTTTCTTATCTCTCCTTGCTATTGTTTGGAACTCTGCATTCAAATGGGTATATCTTTCTTTTTCTCCTTTGACTTTTGGTTCTCTTCTTTTCTCAGCTACTTGTAAGGCCTCCTCAGACAACCATTTTGCCTTTTTGCATTTGTTTTTCTTGGGGTTCATCTTTATCACCACCTCCTATACAATGTCACTAACCTCTGTCTATAGTTCATCAGGCACTCTGTCTATCAGATCTACTCCCTTAAATCTATTTGTCACTTCCACTATATAATCATTTGGGATTTGATTAAAGTCATACCTGAATGGTCTAGTGGTTTTCCCTACTTTCTTCAATTTAAGTCTGAATTTTGCAATAAAGAGTTCATGATCTGAGCCACAGTCAGCTCCCAGGCATGTTTTTGCTGACTGTATAGAGCTTCTCTATGTTGGAGATCATCTGTGTTCTCCAACTATGTTGATTTCATGCTAAAAAAGTTTTTCAGTCTTCTTTGTAGGACTTAAGTAAGACTGAGGGTGTTCTAATATATTATTCAAAATGTCTAGGATATAATCCAAAATTACACCCTCTGTAAAGAAATAGGGAAATCTCAGTTTGCATCGAAAAGACATTCAGCAGATTTCCACTTTGAGATGGCACAAACTATGGAATTATCTGACAAGACCAAAATGTCAATTATAATGGTGTTCCAAGAAGCAAGTACAAACGTCCCTGAAATGAAGGGAAGAATGAAAAGTTTCAGCAAAGAAGTAGACTATATAAAGGAAATCTAAATGTAAATATTAGAATTAAGAAAAAATAACCAAAATATAAATTTCTCTGAATATACTGAAGAGTAGAATAGAGATGACAGAGGAAAAAAAAGTCAGCGAACTTAATGATAGATCAGAAGAGATTGCTCAGTATGAGTAGAGAGAAAAAAGACTGGCAGAAAATATGAACAGAGTCCCAGGAATCCTGTGGGAAAAATCAAAGCAGTTGTCAAATGGGATCTAATTAAACTTAAAAGTTTTTGCACAGTGATGGAAACTATAAGCACGGTGAAAAGACAGCCTTCAGAATGGGAGAAAATAATAGCAAACAAAGCAACTGCCAAAGAATTATTCTCTGAAATATACAAACAACTCCTGCAGCTCAATATCAGAAAAATGAACGACTCAATCAAAATATGGGCCAAAGAACTAAACAGACATTTCTCCAAAGAAAACATACAGATGGCTAACAAAGACATGAAACGATGCTAAGCATCACTCATTATCAGAGAAATGCAAACCAAAACCACAGTGAGGGACCATCTCATGCCATCTCAGTCAGAAGGGCTGTTATCAAAATTTCTACCAACAGTAAATGCTGGAGAGGGTGCGGGGAAAAGGGAACCCTCTTACACTTTTGGTGGGAATGCAAACTAGTACAGCCACTATGGAGAACAGTATGGAGATTCCTTAAAAAACTGCCATATGACCCAGCAATCCCACTGCTACGCATACACACTGAGGAAACTAGAATTGAAAGAGACACATGCACCCCCATGTTCATCGCAGCATTGTTTACAATAGCCAGGACATGGAAGCAACCTAGATGTCCACTGGCAGACGAAGGGATGAGAAAGCTGTGGTACATATACACAATGGAATATTACTCAGCTATTAAAAAGAAGGCATTTGAATCAGTACTAATGAGGTGGATGAAACTGGAGCCTATTGTACAGAATGAAGTAAGTCAGAAAGAAAAACACTAATATAGTATATTAATGCATATATATGGAATTTAGAAAGATTATAATGATGACCCTATATGCGAGACAGCAAAAGAGACACAGATGTAAAGAACAGCCTTTTGGACTCTGGGAGAAGGTGCGGGTGAGATGATTTGAGAGAATAGCATTCAAATATGTTTATTTCCTCATGTGAAATAGATCGCCAGTCCAGGTTTGATGCATGAGACAGGCGCTCAAGGCCGGTGCACTGGGACAATGCTGAGGGATGGGACGGGGAGGCAGGTGGGAGGGGGTTCAGGATGGGGGACACGTGTACACCCATGGCTGATTCATGTCAATGTATGGCAAAACCCCCTACAATATTGTAAAGTAATTAGACTCCAGTGAAAATAAATAAATTAATTTACTAGAAAAACAGTTGTCAGAAGTCCCAGAAGTCAACAAAAGGAGAGAACAAATACAACTGAAGACTTCTCAAATTTGGCAAACGATTTTAACCATCAGATTCAAGAAGCCAAGTAAACTCCAAACAAGAAATACTTGAAGCCAGAGATATCACAGTCAGAATTACCAGAAACCCTGACAGCTAAAGACCAAAAAAAAAGAAAAAAAAGACATAGAGAACAACCTCTTATTTCTGGCGGAACACTGATTCTAATGACACAGCAGATTTTTTCATGGCAAACCATTTAAGTCAACTGATGGTACACCTCTTTGAAAGTGTGAAAGTATTGACAAAATAGATGAAGATGAAATTCACAATGAATTTCTGATATGACAAAATGCAAGAATGAAATAACATTTTCAGATGAATAAAAAAATTATAACTAGAAAGACCTTGTTTAAAAGCTGATAAATTTTGCATAATTCAGGTGAGTATGTTCAAATGTATTGTTTTAGAATTTGCAAGTAGAAGGCTATTTCTTTTTTGTTGTTGTTCTTTACTCTTTTTATCACTGTGGAAACTACCCATTCATCAGAACCCTGATTAGTTTCCACTTTTAGCATTCTGGATCATCTCTCACTCTACACATGTACCCTGCAGACTTTAGTACTACTTTTCTTATAACTCATTCTGTACGCTCCCTCTCCTTCTAATCCGGACAAATATCTTTCTCAATACTTATCTTTGTCCTCAGTGCATAGTGTAATGATTGAACATCCCAGGTGCTCAGGCTGTGTATTTCTGCATAGAAATGAATTCGTGTTAGGAAAAAGATATCTTTCCTTGGTTTATAATAAAAGAAAGACTGAGCTTATCTTGTTTTATTTCTTGGCTGCTAGTGTATTTCTTATTAGATACTGGCCAGAACATGAATCAGATACTTTATATTTCTATTTTGGCAAGACATGTTGTAGGGATAAGACTGGGATACATAATTCTTAAGGAATTATTATGAAAAGTGGTTATTCTTAAAATACTTCTCTTCTCAAGATGCTTTACTGTTTAAGCTTTATTTTAATTAGAATATTATTTGTATTAGAAAATATTTTAATAGTGCTGTTAAACACTTTATGAATATTAAAATTTGATGAGCATAATTTTGGGAAACAAAAACCATTTTAACTTAGAAAAATTCCCCGAGGTCCTCCTTGTAGTTTTTAAGAGTTCTTCTTACTATAAGCATCTGAAAGTACAGCTTATAATCACTGTATACTTATACAGCATTTTCAGTGAACCACAGTACTTGTTAAACATCTATTCTGTGCTGTAGTTTTTTTAATATGTCACCTCCTTTAACATTTTTAGAGTTTTCTATTATAAGAGATTATTGCCTCATTTTACATGTAAGAAAGCTAAGTTTAGTGGTTAGCATGTTTCAGATAGGCCATCGCATGTTTGAAATGTTTTATCTAAATTAATTAGCATTCCCAAGAAAAATTATTGCTTTCCTAATTTTACTGTTGGGAAAACTGGGGTTTAGAAAACAGAACTTTCCCATATCACAGAGCTATAATTTGAGGCTTGGATCAAACCCTAGAATATTTGACACAGAGCCTCAATTCTTAAGATTTCATTTTTTTCATTTTGCCTTTTTTATACTTAATGCAGAAAACAGGTCATGAAATATTTATTATTCAATTCCAATCAAGATTTTAGAAAACATCAAATCATCTTTGAGAAGTTTTTACCATCTTATTTATTATTAACTGCCTCAGTGTATAGATCTAAAAAACTACATTCTTAATGCATCTAGAGTTGGAATCAATTGTCCTTAAGTACGCATGTTTTATTTGACATATTGTATCAAAGCAGTATATTAAACAATAAGATTTAAGAGCATCAGATATTTGTAATTGTGTTATAATTAAAATTATATTATTTAAATTTCTCCAGTTTATAGAATTATTTCTTTACTTGAATAAAAGTACTGGCCACACTGAGTAGAAAGTAAGGTTTGAAAAGTAACAAAATGATTAAAATTTGGCAAGATGAAAAAGAATGTTGTGTCAGACTGTTTTGAAATTTGATTTGGTTTGTAGTCATGAATGCATGCTGTCAATGATTTTACTAGTATACTAAAAAAGCAATTTATACAGCTTTTTAGTAGCAAGATATTTTTAGTTTTAATTGTCCCTGTTTAATACCTTCAGGATATGATTACGTTATAACATTATAAAAATGCGTTAGCCAAAATTCCTGATTTATATGCAATCAGAACACTTCTAAATTTTTCCAGCTGTATCCTTAAACTTACTTCACAAGAATCTTTAACTGTGTTTCATCTTACCTATTTTTTAAAGTCATGACAGCTTTTTAAATTTCCAAGACAGATGAAATCACTAACTTAATTTTATTTGTTTATGAGCAAAGTTATGTATAAAGCCTAAGAACTCTGATTTATCTTTTTTAAAATTAACATGGCAGTGAGAATACCAGTTTTCAGCCATGTTTGTGGTTGACTGCACAGTAAAGTGCTCATTACTGATTTACAAGAGTTAGATGTATAATCTACCACATGTGGCTTTTTGAATGTGCCACTAGATTTATATTTTCAGAGTTTCACTGAAATCTAAATTAAGAATTTCAGATGGTATATGTTATTAATGATATATTAATGATATATAAAACTACAATACTATACATTGGAGTTTAGCTTCATTAAAACTCCCTTAAGGATTTAAGAGTTTAATTTCCAAAGTTATCTGGTAACTCCCTCTTAAATTTCCTGAACAGAGATGCAAAATGGATGTGAAGTAGAATAAATCTAGAATACAATAGCAGGAGTGCAAAACTAGCCTGCAGGCATAAATTTTCTTAATTGTTCTGCCTTCCATACAAAAGTAATCCTTTTCATTACCCTAATGTGGAGAGGAGGTGGATCAGGTCAATGCTGTGACTTAATACACCTTAAGGAAGGGTTGCTGTTGTTATTCAGTGGATAAGTCATGTCAGGGTCAAAACAATAAAAGCACCAATAAAGTCTATTCTGAATGTGTACTGTGAAGTTCTCTCCATCTCTCAGAAGGACAGAAGTATTTAGGAATTGGCCACCTCTGCTCACTCTACATACCACTTTCCCTCTGGACTCCCTTTCTTTCACTTTTTCTAAACATTTACTTAAGCCATCTTTCACCTTCTTCTTTCTGCACCATATTAATATTTCATATAAAAGCTTGCCAAAGATTTCAAAGTGGTATATATACACTGTCTCGTGCACTAGTGTACTGCCTTATATATCTCCATTGCACCTTAAGATAACAAAATAAAATGAGGGATTACTTACTGTCCTATTTTTCCTTCAGAAGTCCATTAAAAATATAATACACACAAACGTTTTTAACATGCATTTTCCCATTTGTAGTTAATTTTGTCTCAGTATGCAGAACAAAGTCAAAGTTATACTAAATTAAGCAAAGAAAATGTTACATCTAGCTTTCTACAATATTTTAAGATTGTATCTTTCACAAGTCCCTGCTGCTGTGGCTAAGTCACTTCAGTCGTGTCTGACTCTGTGCGACCCCATAGACGGCAGCCCGCCAGGCTCTGCCATCCCTGGGATTCTCCAGGCAAGAACACTGGAGTGGGTTGCCATTTCCTTCTCCAATTCACAAGGTCCTACTTTATTCCAAGTCGCTAAAAACATAAACTTGTCAGTTAATATATTTTTCTAATTTAAATTACTCCCTTGTTTTTGCTCTTGTTTGCTTTTAGCTCATATTCGTTTTGCCAGATAATCCCCCAAATTCTCCTTTGATTCTTTCCAAGTAGCCTGGGTGATATGCTGTAGATCAGAAATCACTATTATTTCTCTGCCCTTGGAGATCTTTAGGTCTTTGTTGCTTCACAGTGAAGAAAGTCTTAGTTTACATGACAACACACCACTGCACTTGGCTCCCAGGAATGTAGCTGGTGGACTCAACTCCAGAATATTCAACTCAGGGCTCTGTAACCTTCCTCTTCAGGTCTCTTCACCTGCTCTTCACCTTCCCACCCATCCCACCGCCCACCCTTTTCTTCTGGAGACACTGCTCAACTTCTAGTATGTCATCTGTGTGTGTGCATGCTCGGTCATGTCCAGCTATTTGCAACCCCATGGACTGTAGCCTGCCAGGCTCCTCTATCTCTGGCATTTTCCAGGCAAGAATACTGGAGTGGGTTGCCATTTCCTTCTCCAGGATATCTTCCCAACTCAAGGATCAAACCTTCTTCTCCTGCATCACCTTCATTGGCAAGCAGATTCTTTACCACTAGCGCCACCTGGGAAGCCCCCTGTGTTCAACTACCCACCCCTTGACAGGATCAAAGTAGGCTCAGAAGTGATAGTTAAGTCTCTCTATCTAGTCACACCATATTTTCCTTAATTCTTTATTTGAACCATGCTATATTGACCTGGGATTTTCCAATCCATATCCTACACAGTTTCAATAGAATACCAGTAATCCTAATCCCTTCCAACCTGCCATCAGAGCAGAGCCTTTAGATGACTAGGAAAACATGACCTGTGTAGAAATACAAATGAGAATTGTGTGTTTATTATCACTATACAAAATATAGTCTACATATTGGGAATAAAATTTCTCAGTCCTTTCTTGCCCCTGTGACATATACTGAAGGAGAGATGGTCAATAGTCATGGTAAATAATTAGATTAATTGGTATATTAAAAGATAAAAAGGAAATGAGCCATTAAAAATGAAATAAAATGAAACATAGGAAAAAAAAATAGTAGATCTAAGGAAGAGAGAGCTTGGGAATGCCAGAGTGGAAAGAAGAGTATGTATAATTTTAAATGTGGTGATCCAGAAATGCCTTACTGAAAAAGTGTTGTTGTTACAGAATGGAACTTGGGTTTGCTCACTTGTGCACAGTAAAACCAGTCTGCTGGCACCAGGTCGTGGTGAAGAAAGTGCAGACGTGGAGTAGGTGCCAGACAAGGAGTTGAGAGCAGCTAATGTGCAAAAACTTCAGACTTACTGATAAGTTGCAGGGAAGCATTTTTAAAGGAAAGATGAGGACGAGGAGTTGCAGGAGATATAATCAGCTTGTGCACAGTTCTCTGATTGATTGGTGGTGAGGTAATAGGGTGTTGTCAGAGGACTTAGCATTCTCAGTCCTCTGGCTCCAGTTGGACTGGGGACTACATGACCGTGGTCATCTTATAGTTAACTTCTTCCATTTGGTAGGGGCTATAGTATCTGTAAGACAACTCGGGGATGTGCATCAGATACAGTTTCTATATACATCAGGGAGGAACTAAAGATTCTGTGACTGCCATATGGCTGACTTGTTGTTTAAACTGTTATAGCTCTCCTGGTCCAGCTGCTGCTTTTGTCACTGTATGTTCACAACTTTTCGGTCATGAATTTTTTTTTTATATATGTTAATCCCAAATTCCTAATTTATCACTCGTTAATTCTTGAGCTAGGCTTTTGTAGCTCAAGGGAGGCCTGGGAGATTACAGGTTTACTACAAGAGGCAGGTAGAAGACATGACGGGAAGGGTCTCTGCCAGGAAGGCTCCATAGGATCTTGCTTGGTTACAATATTTTAAAAAATTGGTAGATGATCTAGAAAGAGATCTGTGTAGAGAATGTTCCAGACTGGTGAAAATGCAGTGAAGAAGCCTTGAGGTAGAAACATGCTTGTCTCATTTGAGAAATGACTCCTACTCCTCACCCCAAAAAAACCAATATAGTTGGAGTACAATGAAAAAAGGAGATTCTTATAGGAATTTTTTGATTTTTTGTTTTTTCTTGTGACAACTTTGGTAAATTGTAAAATTTATTAGCATACTATTTTATGTATTACCTTATTGTCTTTAGAATTGTAGAGACATTTCCTTATTCATTTTTGATGGTGGTGTATTTATGTTTGTCTCTCTTTTATTCTTAATCAGGTTACTTGGAAAGTTTCCATGTTTGCCGATTTCTTTTACATTTGTTTTATTTTTCCACGATTTTCCTCCTTATTGATTCCTTCCTCCTGCTTTCTTAAGCTTTGATGCTCTCTTCTTTTCCCATCACGTGGGAGGAATTTTAACCATTGATTTTTCAGTCTCTTGTTTTCTTCTAATATACACTATGAATTTTCCTCAGCATTGTCATTTCAGTTCACATATTTTTGATGTGGTTTATTTTTATTATAACTATGTTTAAAGTACTTTCTAATTTCCACTATAAATTCTTTGACTTGTGGACTGTTTAGAAGTGTATCATTTCATGTCTAGACTGTTTGAGTTTTTTCTGGTTATCTTTTTAGTTCTTTATATTATTTACATCATGACCAGTTAACATACTTTGGATTATTTCCACATTTGAAATGTATCGCTGCTGCTGCTGCATTGCTTCAGTCATATCTGATTCTGTGCGACCCCATAGATGGCAGCCCACCAGGCTCCCCTGTCCCTGGGATTCTCCAGGCAAGAACACTGGAGTGGGTTGCCATTTCCATCTCCAATGCATGAAAGGAAAAGTGAAAGTGAAGTCGCTCAGTCGTGTCCCACACTTAGCGACCCCATGAACTGCAGCCTACCAGGCTCCTCCATCCAAGGGATTTTTCCAGGCAAGAGCACTGGAGTGGGGTGCCATTGTCTTCTCCGGAAATGTATTGAGTGTTTTCCAATACTCAGTAAATGGTCAGTTTTATAAATATACCATGTACACATAAAAAGAATGTGAATTTTGTTGTGTGCAATGTTATTAAGTCAGTTAAGACAGACTTGCTGATTTATTGTTTGGATTTGTTATGTCCTTAGTAAATTCTTTATGGTTGTTCCATCAGCTGTAAAGAGACACATTAAAGTTTCCAAGTTTAATTGTAGATTTCTCTATTTCTCTTCTTAATTCTATTCATTTTGCTTTATGTATTTTGAGCCTATTAGTTGTGTGATATCTTTGCTGTAGAAATCCTTTTATTATAAAAACAATACTTTATCTCTCATATGCTTGTCGCTTAAATTCACTTTGCTATAATTTGCACAATTGTAGTATTTATATGATCTCTCCTACTCTGTTTGGGTTAATTTTTATATATTATACCATTTTCTTTTCTTATACTTTTAACTTATCTATGTTCTTATTTTTAAAGTGTATCTCTAGGAAGCAGAGTTCAGGTAGGGTTTATTTTTATTATGCAGTTCTCTCATCTTAGTTTGAGTTTACTGTAGTTAGTCTTTTTTATTTAATTAAATTTTTGGTATGAAATGCTATTTGTTTTATTTTTCACTTTATTTCTTGTTTCTTTACCCTTTCTTGTTTGCCTTTTTATATAAGTAAATCCAATATTTGTATTCCATTTTCTTTACAATTGTGGGTTATTTATTATTTTCCTATTCTTTTGAAATTATGTTATGTGTTATGCATGTCTCCTTTTACTATTCTCCTGATATTGCTAGACTTTTGAACACTTAAACTCCATTTATTCCCCCCACTCTATGTAGTTTTCTGTGTTTTACAATTGGAGGACATTAAAATCAGTGTTTTAAAAAATAAATAAATAAAATCAGTGTTTCATATATTTGATATTTGTTTACAGTTTATATGTTTATTCTTTACTTTCTCTGCATTTTCATGCTTCATTCTGAGATTTTTTCCTTCTTTTTGAAGAAAATTCTTTAACATTTCTTTACACCAGTAATTTTTGCTGATTAATTTTTAATGTATTAAAGTATCATTGGTTTATAACATTACATTTCATGCATACATTAAATAGTATTTCAACCTCTGTATACACTATATTATGCTCATAACCAAAAGTTTAGTTTCATCTGTCACCATGCAATTGAACCCCTATTTTGCCCTCCCCACTGCCCCTTCTCCTTTGGTAACCCACTACTCTGTTGTCTGTATCTTCTGATTTTTATCTGGTTTTGTTTGTTCATTTATTTTGTTTGCGTTTGTTTATATACACATATGAGTAAAGTCATATGGTATTTATCTTTCTTCATCTATTATACTTATTTCACTTAGCTTAATTCCTTCAAGGTCCAAGCAAATTTTCACCAATAACAAAATTACATTTTTTTTTAATAATTGAGTTGTATTGTGTATATGTAACACATCTTCTTTATCTATTCATCTATTGATGGGCACTTAGGTTATTTCCATATCTTGATTCTTGATGGAAAACAGTATGGATATTCTTCAAAAGATAAAAGAATAGCATTACCAGTTGATCTAGCTATTCCATTTCTGCATATTCATCTGAAAGATGAAAGCACTAATTCAGAAAGATAGATGCATTCCTGTATTTATCACAGCATTATCTATACCAATATTTTGATATAATGTACCATTAGAAGGGGTTTCTATCTCTAATTTACAAAAAGATGCATTTGGTTTGTGGTGGCCCAGTGAATGTGGATTTCAGGCTCCATAACTTTATGTTAAAAATGTCTTTATTTCATCCCATTTATTCTCTAGTTTTCATATGGAAGTGACTTCTCTCTCACAGTGTACCCTTTCTTGGTGATTTTTATTTGTGACCTTATGTTAAGTTGACTTTCCTGTGGGAATTTTCTGTTTGCTGAGATGATATCATAGTGATATTTCATTTGTTTTTACTTAACTGACAAGGAATTCTGTAATCCTTGCATGATCCCCAAATTGTATGATCAATTTGAACATTACATTCATGGCTTAGTATTCTTTTGGCTTTATACTTATGCATGATGATGGCTTGGGTTTTGATTTGTTTATGGAGTCTTTTTAGCATGCCCAGAATTTGTTTTGAGTCAGAGTTCCTTGTTGCTTACCTACATACAGATTTTTAAAGTTATATTCAAGTATGTTTCAAAGTCATTAACAGCATCAATTCCAGGCTTTCTGATTTGTATATAGATCTTAGTTCTTTACTCACTAATACCTGTTATGCAGATATTTCGGAACCACACCCATTATTTAATAAGACTTGTGTCTTATATAATACCCAGGTTCTGACAGCATTAACTCATGATCTTATCACTCAAGCCTTGAATTTTTTAAGCTTTGTTCCTATACTTGGAATTATTTTTACATCAACCTTAGCTATACATTAAAAAAATCTGTATATTGCATATTATTTGGCATTTCTATGTGTTTTTCACAAGAGTCTCCTTCTCCCATGATATAAGAACATACAAACAACATTTTAATGTCTAAACAATATTTTGCCTTATTTGACCACAGAGCCTTTTATACTTTTTTGTTAAACTAATACTGTTTTTGATTATTATTAGAAATCATTTTTTTCATAGTATTTGTAGAAACTATACTGTTAATGTTATAGATTACTTAAACATTTAAGAGGATCTAGAAGCCTATTCTTAAATACCTTCATAAGTATACTGATATTAAACTCTTAACTTATATACTTACTATTTTATATTCCTAGATCATCTTATCTTTTGGTGGAAGAGAGGCAGATAATTTGCAAAGTAGTAAGGCAAGTTATTGTTTTGAAATATGTCCCAAGCCCAATTTGAATGTTATCGTGTAAGTGGGTTTTACATTTTCTGGGCACCATTATTAAGTTATTATAATTTTTTTCCAATTTGTGGATGAAATACATTTGTTTCTTCTAAAGTATATTTTTTTATTCAAAGCCCTCAATCAAATCACATCTTATATTACTCTTTCCATGCATTTCCTTTAAAGTGCCCTTACTGAGAATGTGCCAGACACAGTGCTGATGCAGAGATGTACTACATGGCTTGAACATTTAAAGAACAGAAGCTTCCCCTCTATCAGTAACATAAATTCCCATAAGAATTTGCTTAATTCTTTTCTATAATCAATCCTTTGTTCAGAAATTCCATACCCAACTTTCACTTCTTTCCTTGACTCCCCTCTTCCCACTCAGTGATACCACCAACCTGTTTCCCTCTCTAAAATTGTTTCCTGCTTTGATTTTCCCCATTCAGTGTCTTAAAAAAATTATCCCATAATATCCTATATAATGTCTTTATGTCTCAATAATAACATTTTAAAATGGATGTTTGTGTAGCTTCTACTCTTGAAGGCAGAGCTCAGCATGTACCTTTGGTCCTTGTCGCATACTACATTACATTAGGATTCAAGAAATAGTAGGACACATAGATAAATAACTTACCTCATAGGGTGCAGTCATAAGATGAATAACTTACCAGGATTGTGCCAGGAAAGCTAAGATTCTGAACCGAGGTGGTTTACCTACTGGTTAAAAGCAACAGTTATGCAGATGGAAGACTTACTTTTGGTAGGATACACCCATTTGATCACATAAAAACTCATGGCACTCACAACCCAGAGGGATGGGATGAGAAAGGAGGTGAGAGGGGTATTTGGGATGGGGGACACATATACACTCGTGGCTGATTCATGTCAGTGTATGGCAAAACCACCACGATATTGTAATTAGTCTTCAATTAAAATAAATTAATTTTAAAAAAGAAAAACTCTGATTTTCTAAGTAGTCTCTTATAACATGCATCCTATAGAGTTTTAAAGGTTTCTGATTATCCTGAAAGGTGTATCATATCATGTCCAGTGTTTTATTTTCAGACATGCAATTCTCTTGACTGCTGGTGCATGATTTGATTAATTTTTAGTTGAGAAATTAGAAATTGTTTTGGTTTCCTTTGTCTTTTCATAACTTTTTTTTAATTGAAAAAGTGCTTTAAAAAGGGCCTGTGTTATATCTATCTTTAAATAACAGCTGTGTTAAATCCTTTCCCCTCCTAACCTCTACCCCTTATTATAATAGGAAACATGTGGGTTCTTGAAGGGAACTGAAAAGCAAGGGCTTTTAAACAGAATAATGCAAGTCATTTAAATTAGTCATGGTTACAATTATTCTCCATAACTTTCAAGTCAAAGAAAATCTCCTTGGTGTGCCAAATGTAAGAACAATGAAATTCAAATTTATTAGAAACTTAGTTGAAGATTTTGACTTTACACTTAAGTAAGAAAAGAATAGAAAGAGAGGATCTTTTTTGGTTGTTAAATTACATTCTGATGTAGAAGACATTGTATTAATTACTGTTCAGATTTCACAGACAGGAGTATCATTTTCTGTCTTTAATTCTCTCACTGTAAAGCTATTATAGACACATGAACTTGGAAAATGGGGGAAAAGGAAGAAAAATTACCTGTAATCACTTCACCTAATATAATTGCTATTAACGATTTAACATATTTATGTGGTCTTTTTGTTCTATGAAAATGTGGTGATTTGGATTTTTTGACACTTACTTGTAATCATTCCTCTATCAATATTTGAATTTTATTTCATAAAATATTTTATAGTATAAAATGTCTTGTATATTGTAAAGATCATTTCTATCACCATATATTTTAATACGACCACACAGTAGTTACTGATTTCCCATACCTAGTGAAGATTTAGTGTCCCCAGCTACGTTACTGTTTATTCTTTCTCATCCTTGAACCACAGGGCTGGTGCTGGGAAGATACCAAAGTTTTACACCTGTTGCATTCCCCCTTGTTCCCACTGCTGTTTTTAAGTCAGAGTCTCTCCTATCCTCATATAAAAACTCACCATTTGAAGCTGAAACTCTGATCTTTGCCATCATATCCTTCACTGTCACTGTGACTCGTCTGTCTCCTTGATCCCTGCCCACATTTCCTGTGGATATTGGCTATGTTTCCCACCTTCCTAAGTTAACTGTGATCACGTGCAGTTTCATGTTCATGGTATCAGTTCCCTGAGCACTACTTAATGATTCTTTGACCTCAGCCTCTACCTCTGCCCTTTCCTACCCTCATGGCAATACCTAAGTCGTGTCTTGGAATTTCAGCTCAGAAATCTAAAAATCCCAGAATCTCTCTCGTATCACAGTCTCCAATACTTCTTTGGAAAGTGTCTCTTCTTCTACTTCATTGATGACTCCATTCTCCTGACCACTGTATTCACTTTTAATGATCAGGCTCCAACCCTTCCTCTTTAGTTATCAAGCATAGAGCTGTTGCACGTTCTGTCTTTTCTCTTACTCTAAGTTTTACTGTAATCTCTTACACCCTGAGATTCTTCCTTTATACCTGATTGACAAAATCTCAGCCCATACTTCATCCAAATGCTAACCTTCTCTGTATCAGCCATTAGGTTGTATACCAGTCAACTGGGCATGTTAGTACCCTACCCCAGGCTCTTGTTCTCCAGCCACAGCAGAACCATATACTTTCTGATCCTTTTACATTAAGTATCTCCTGACTTCTTCATCAGCTGTCTTTCCTGTTTCTCTCAGTTGCTATTCCAAGCTTCTCTTTCTTTTCCAGAAAGTATTTTCAACTCCCATTCACCTTTGGCCCATGCCTCAGATAACATTGCCTCTTTTTTTCACTTAGACATCCAAAAATGTTAGAAATTAAGCTCCTTTACTTAATGAGCTATATCTATCAAAATTCTGTAGCAATCATCTTCCATTTTGAAAATGTAAACATTCCTCCTAAAGTCAGCAGGGAAAAAGAAGAGCTCAATACCACAGATATTTCAACTGTACATTGAAAATCCTGGCCAATGTAGTAGTATTACAGAAAGATATGGGAAAGTATGTAAGAAAAAGAATAATGGAGAAAATACAGGGATTTAAAAACAAGTGACAATACCATTTTTATTTGGGAACAATATATTTGAATGGGTGTGGGTGAAGAAATATAAAACTTATTAAAGGGATTAAATTTGATATGTACTGGTTCATATAGCAAAGGAATATATGACATGCCAACACACATTGGCTGAATTTTAATCTACATATGGTGATGAAATTAGTTTAGTTGTGAAAACATGATGAAATATATGGCCATCCTAAAGGAAATTTTGTACCAAACAGTGGTCATCAGCATGCTAATTTAGTTGAGCTTGATTTAGAATTTGTGCAGAACATTTAATCTCAAATTATGTGTTTTAAAAGTCTTAAAATGCTCAAGAGGATTTTGATATCCTTTGAAGAGGGGATACTTCACTTTCGTCCTGCATCTCTCCCTCCCTTCTTTCCACCTCTCTTCTTTCCTTCAGTTAGAACACAAGTTCAGTTACTCCTAAATCTTGATTTTCCATCTTTTGTTGTTTTAATAAGATCATGCCTTATCACTCTCACGGCTTCCCTGGTGGCTCAGACAGTAAAGAATCTGCCTGAAATGCAGGAGACCCAGGTTCAGTCTCTGGGTCGGGAAGAACTGCTGGAGAAAGCAATGGCCATCCACCTTAGTATTCTTGCCTAGAGAATCCCATGGACAGAGGAGTCTGGTAGGCTACAGTCATGGGCTTGCAAAGAGTCGGACACAACTGAGTGACTAACTTTCACTTTAGCGCTGTTAGTATTCACACTACGTTTAAAATTTTTTTAAAGTTTTTATTTCACTTATTGTTGAATGGAACTAGTTAAAGAATGTGTTTGTCGCCTCTTCCTTCTCTTCTTCCACTCATTATTGCCTTCATCTTTCCTTCTACTTTATGTTGATTTAATCAAAGAGTAATTTCAATTGCCTTAATAAGCCAGTTGAAGTAGGACTTATCATTTATCGATCCATTCATATGTCCATCCACCCATCTATTAGTAGAGAAGCTATTCATCCCTTTGTGGATTTGGAATGTCTGTAAGATCTATTTTAATTTCGAAATGCAATGAGAAAATAACATCTTTATACTTAATCTCTTGACAATTTCTTTCTCTAGTTCTGTTTTTTAAATAACATGCATACACTACATTTTGCTTAACAAACACATCTTCATTTTTCTGATAAACCAGTGGATACCAGGCCTTGACATTAGCATGAAAGTTTTAAAGAGTAGTTAAGGATATACTTTGAACTTTCAACCCTCCAGCAATGCCTCTCCTCAAACCTTGTATGTTTTAGTCTTGAGCCTCTCTAGGGTTCTACTGTGCTCATAAACTCCTTCTTTTCTATCATTTGGGCTGTGGCTGAAGAGAGAAAAAAGTCACAAGCATTCAGCTAACCATCTTTTATTAGTGTGCTCTAAATTGTAATCAAAAGAAAAATAAAATTAGCTGGTGGATGGTTTCATCCTTGGTAGTCATATAATCTTTGGCAAATCATTTTACCTGTCCATTAATTTTTTTCACAAAATGAGGTTACATGTATTTTAAAAGGAGATGAAAATTAGAGAATACACAAATAATTCAAAAAACATTTTTATAACAGACATCTTGTTACTTGAGAATACAATAAAATATACTCTTGGATGATTATCGTTCCTTGTATTAAATAATATTTATTGAAGTATATGTCTTAATTAGTAGAATAGTATATAAATCTTTGACTAATGAGTATAAGGGATTTCATATATTATCATCTTTACTAGTAATTTAAACCAAAAGGTCAAATGTTTTGCTGAAATTTTTGTCTTAAATAATATTTCATTATCATGTATTCTGGGTCAGATCATCTTTATTAGCTAAGAAATTTTCAAAGGAAACACTTTCAGTTTTCCAAGTACCATGGATTAGTTAAAATGATATTTCACAAAATAAAATTTCAAAATTTTACTAACTCAGAATATAAATATGAGTTCAAGAATCTTCTAAATGTAATTTATTTTAGGATATTTATCTGAAATGAGATTTCAAGAATTGAGAAATGCTTAAATAATCATTGCTTTTTTATTTAGATTTTCTAAGTTGTAACTATCTTACATGATGATGAAAAGTGATATTTATGAAATGTATTCTTATGGTATTTCTTGGAGAATTATATAATTGATAAAAAGATTCTATCTACAATATGAAATTTAAAAGACTATTAACAATTTATTGAATGACATATATATATATATAACATATGTATATTTCTCCTGAAATTATTTATAGGATATCATAGTTTAATAGATATATTTAAGGGGGAAAACTGTCATTTTTCTTTTCTTCTATTAATACCAAACTAAATATTTGCACTTTAATTTGACATTTGATAATTAATATTTGTGTTTTCTAGGTATAGCTTACTTGAGTGGAATGTGTAGTGAAAAGAGAAAATGTATTATTGCTGAAGACAATGGCTTAAACCTTGCATTTACAATTGCTCATGAAATGGGCCACAAGTAAGTAAAAATCCTGGCTATGCTAATATGTTAGCATATAACTTCATAATTTGAGTTATTGAATTGCCTGCATATCTTTGCATTTTTTTGTTTTGAGCCTAAGGTTTTTAAAATTAGGGAAATGAAGGAGAGAAGATCGTTTACATTTGAAGAGTATTTTCTGATTATTTTAGCCATTCCTGATATTTTGAATAAAATCTTATTACATTATTAAAAACCTCATCAGAACAGTCATTACATGGCATATGATTCATTTCAGTACACATTTCCAAATGATATAAACCTTGCAATAATCATGACACTAAAAAGGTAGCATTATTCAAGCATCCAAGGAAAACACTACATACAAGTAAAAATGCTTTCAACTTCTGATAGTTCCTGTTTGTTATTACCCAGTAGAGAGCAAAAAAATTTATCTGCACAGTTTAGGAGTAATGCATTTGAAAGAGAATTAAACTAGACACACAATTCATGTGTAATGAACATTAAGTACATCTCAGACAGAATTCTAAGCACTGTGCATAGATTCGCTCACTTAAAACTCATACAAAGTAAGGATTTCATTTTACAGATAATAAAAATAGCAATAATAAGTGGTGGTAGCAACACTTACATAGTCTTGCTATGTGCCAGACACATTTCTACATGCTTTATGTATCCCCACAACTTTCCTGTGAAATCGACTGTTAGAGTACCCATCTTATAGAAAAGAAACGTGAAGTATAGAGGGCTTATTTACCCTCCCAGAATTATGAAAATACTATCTTGGAGGAAAGATTTGAACTAATGTCATCTAGCTCAGGTCATACGGTTCTGAATTTCTACACTAAGTTGTCTGTCTTTGCATCTTGAATTCCTCGTCAATAAAATGGGGATAATATCTGTATTATGAAGTTTGTTTGAGATTCAAATGACGTAAGAAATAGACCGTGTTTACAGGAAACTGGGCTTCCCTGGTGGCTCAGACGGTAAAGAATCTGGGTTGGGAAGATCCCCTGGAGAAGTGAACAGCAATCCACTCCAGTGTTCTTGCCTAGAGAATTCCATGGATAGAAGAGCCTGGCAGGCTACAATCTATGGAGTCGCAAAGAGTTGGACACAACTGAACAACTAACACTTTCAGACTTTCACTACTTTACAGGAAATACACACTGTAGTAGAATGGTGTGAGTTAGGGAATCAGACCTAATTTTGACTATAGGCTTCTCTACATGCTAGCAGTATCAGCAGCACAAACGAAAAGTATTTTAATTGAACTCAGATTTACTGAAGCCCTATTCAGGGAGGTGATCTTTATGGAGGCCTCTTTGGTCAAAGACATATTTGGTTTGGCTGCAGTGTTTCAAAAATTGAATCAGTTGCCAACATTAAAAAGTATAAATTTGACATAAAAATTCAAATTTCCAGACCTGGCAGCGTTAGACACACAGTCCCATATGGCAGCCATTCCTTGGAGCTGAGTAGCGTCTGTACCCGTTAGGCTGGGCCCATCCTCCCCAGCTCATCATAGGCGGCAGCTCTCTACTACCATGCATCCAGCTGACTTTGTTTTCAGCATATAGCTGGACTCTGTAGACAGTTGAGTAAACTTGAGTTGGCAGTGGAATTTGATTGGTAAAGGGAAACTTTGATGAAAACTTATATAAGACTGAATGGTTTTTATTTAAAAAAAAACGCTTTTTTAGTCAAGTAAACTGGAATATATGAAAATGATCAGGTCATAATTATATAGTCCTATAAATGGTCAAATATTGAATGTACCCATAACCTAGTGCAAGAAATAGGACATTATCAGCAGTGATTGGTTTTTTGATGTCATTGTTTTTAAATGTGTGGAAACATTTTCATTTTCTCTTATGCAGGCTTTCAGTTGTCATTTAGTGCTCTAGGATATATGAGGAGTTTGCTACTTGAAAAAGAAGAAAAGATACTTTGAAATCATCACCCTTTAGGGAAAGTATACAATACAATGACCTCATTCAGTGTTTGATACCAGGAATGATAGGATTTAGATTCTTAATTCCAGTATTGATTTTATAATGTAAAGATGTTTCAGTTTAATCATAATATGAAAAAACCATACGTATCATTTAAATGAAAAATGCTGAGAAATAGTGTATAGAGGCAATAAAAAGTTATTATTACAAACATTTTAAGATAGGGCAAATTAATCATAAATATAATTCCTATAAATTAAATGCAAGTTTCTGAATATTTAAAATTTTCACTTCAGCAATACATTAACAATTTGGTAGACAAGCTGATTATCTTTTAATGAAAAAGACATTACTGGTTTTGTCAAGTACCATGAATACTAGAGGGTTCACTTTAAAAAGAAATTTTACATTATAAAAGTGTACATATAAAATTAATCTCTTGGATGTGTGCTATATTCTAAAATGTAGGAGAAACAGTAATTAAATGAACAAGTCACAGTACAAGTTGCTTTATTAACATGCAAAAGGTTGGTCAAGAACATATAACTACTTAAAAAACTATATGATATGATTTAAGGAAATGCCACTTCAGCTTTATGTAGTAGAAACATTGGTTTATGAGCAGAAACTCAGGTTGGAATGGCTAAAATGGTAGTAAAATATTATTTTATTTGACTTTTATAGAGCTGTACCCAAAATCAATAGAGATGTGCCAAAGGTATGTGTAATGCTTGATGGATTAATACCAGGACATGTGATATATGCTGAACTACTTAGGTACTAAAAATTCTCCTCACCAGTAAGCAGTGTTTGTCTCAAAAGTATAGGCTAAAAATTTTCTTGATGCTTGAGAGTGGGAGATAGTCTACGGCCATACCACCCTGAACACGCCCGATCTCGTCTGATCTCGGAAGCTAAGCAGGGTCGGGCCTGGTTAGTACTTGGATGGGAGAGTGGGAGACAATAGCAGTGAGAATAATGGTGTCTTTGTAAAGAACAAAAGAACAAACAGCAGGAAAGTTCATCTGTATAAATTACATCCTAATCCACTTTAAAATATAAAATACAGTGAAACAAACATGTAGGAAGAAATGAAAAACAATGTTCATGTACACATAGCCTTAGCCTCTTAAATAGGGGAAGTTTTCACAGGTGTTAGATAATTGTAGGGATCTTACGTGTGTATGTACACACACAAATACACACATCAACAGAACTCTTTTACTTAGAGGTATAATTAAGATTAAGCTGCTTACGTGAAGCTGTTAATTCTTTTTTTTTAGTTATAACTTCTAATATACTTCCTATAGGCAGAAATGGATCATTTAATTTTTCAACCCAGAATTTAAGAATGGCAGAATGATTCCATTTTAACTTGTTAATTCAAGAATACATTCATATTCACATGTGAAATGTCTCTAAATTGATTTGAAATGGATGTATTTATGTTTGTTGTCTAGAATTTGATTAATGGAAATTCCCAGACCAATTCCACATATAGCTGGAAAAGTCAATATGGGCCACCAAGTAATAAAACTGACTCTTGCTGGTAGGGTGAGAATTTTAGTAGTTCAAGTGAACCAAAAAAAAAGAAAATCCTTCTTTTACAATTGCCAAGTGTCTTAAATAATGTCTGCAGAAATGTATTAAATTTTTCCTTTGGGAAGTTACCAATTATAATTTTATGTGTAATGTAAGTAATACTTATAATAATTATAGGTAATGATATACAAAAGTGTTAGTTCAAATCCATAGCAAGAAAGAGGAAATAACTGATTTATACCAATATTTTATGATTACTTTTCCAAAATTATTTTTCTTTCTAAATGGTAGATCAAGGAAGTGTTTATTTTTCTTATAACCAAAAATTTCAACAATAGATTGTTTGATTATTATTTAATGTTTTTATACTTATGAAATACAGATAGGGCTTTCATTTATTTACTCTGATGAAGGCTTACATTTTATTTTTATAAATAAAAATACCTTAGTAAATTGTTCATAATTTTGACAAGGTTTTGTTGAATATATACATATACACATGTTCACTGTATTTTATGTCTTAAATCATCTCTATGAACATAACTTCTTAAAGCAATAGATTATACTTTGATTTCAAGCTATAAATTATTATGCATATGTTAACTGGTTATATTACTGTGTGAGGGGAGAGTCCCTGAGACTCTGGTTCAGTGATTTGCTAGAAGGACTCATAAAATCCAGCCAAGCTGCTTTACTTATTACAGTGAAAGGATGTAGATTAAAATCAGCAATGGAAAAAGGCACATAGGGCAGGGTCCAGGAGGTACCTGGCATGACACGTGCTTCCTCTTGTCCTTTGGAGGTGTGTAGATAATCCTAATTCTCTCACTAATAATGTTGGAGAACACATATATTGTACTGCCACTGGAGAAGCTAACCTGAGTTTGGTATCCAGGGTTTTTAGTGGAATTTAGTCATGTAGGCATGGCTGAACACTCATTCCCTACAGAGGTCAAGCTGTTCTAAGTCTCCGACCACAAATCACACTGTTAGTATTAACTTACATATCTCAGGGCCCCCGTAAACAAAGATGCTTTTTTATTAGGCCTTTTTGCTAGACCTTTTTTAGAATGTGCAGGTTAGAACCAAAACTTGTGGTGTTAACTCTAAACTGCACAATTTTTTTAAGTTTTAAAATATCATATTTACATTAGGTTGACAAAGGCTATCTAATAAAATTAGAAGTCTTTATTATCAGATGTTGTATCAGTTTATCCATATCTGATACAATCTCACAGAAGTCTGGAACTAAGTATTGTTATTATCATCTTTTTACAGATGAGGAAACTGAAGCTAATAGAAAGTAATTTTTCAGAGATTTTTTTTTTATGTTAAGGGCATTCTTTTTTGATCAGTTATATTGTTAAGAGCTTCCTAGTTCTCTTAATCACGTCTTTTAAAGTTTCTGACCTGCAGACTGTTTTTTAATAGTCAAATCTCATGTTTTTTTTCCTGTAGTTTTTTTGCAAGTAGAAGTGCTTCCTCATTCTGCAATTAGGAAAACATTTTTGTCTAATTCTTTTCTATTTTCTTCCCTTCACCCTGTATCTCACTCTTCTTTATTGCCATATAATTTTAGAAAGTCATCTAGACTCTACATTAGTGTATGTAGTACAGTTTTTTACATTAAATTTTATTTTCTCATTAACAGTGCAGTGTGCTGGGCTGTTCTGTGCTTAGTTGCTCAGTCATGTCTTACTCTTTGCGACCCCATGGACTGCAGCCCACCAGGCTCCTCCTCCACCAGAATTCATGAGGATTCTCCAGGCATGAAAGCTGGAGTGGATTGCCATGCCCTCCTCCAGGGGATCTCCCCAACCCAGGGATTGAAACCAGGTTTCTCGTGTTGCAGGCAGATCCTTTACCGTCCAAGCCACCAGGGAAGCCCAAGAAAACTGGAGTGGGTAGTCTATTCCTTTTCCAGGGGGTCTTCCCAAACTGCTCAGTAACTGATCTTATATTGAAAATGTGGCCTCTGATGAGCTAAGAAGCTGTGCCAGAATATACCACATTTCTGGCTTTGTTGAAAAAGCCTTGCAATTTTTTTTAAAAAGTCAATTGAACTAAATTGTGTGCTACAGTGATGTAGCTGATTTACGCTGGAGTGCACCTTCTGGCAGCCAGTACCCAGACCACGCTTTGAGTAGCCTTGAAACATAACAGCTATATACTCTGTCAGTCTTGTCTAGGAGTCACATATGGTTGCCAGAGAGAGGAATATTTTTATTTTTAGCCTGAAAGGTGGTGTTTTTTTTTTAATTGTTTATATCTCTCCTTATGTATTTTGGCTTCCCTTGTGGCTCAGCCGGTAAAGAATCTGCTTGCAATGTGGGAGACCTGGGCTCGATCCCTGGGTTGGGAAGTTCCCCTGGAGAAGGGAACAGCTATCCACTCCAGTATTCTGGCCTGGAGAACTCCATGGACTGTATAGTCCATGGGGTCGCAAAGAGTCGGATATGACTGAGTGACGTTCACTTTCACTTTCATATATTTTGTGCAGTCCTTTTATACATAACTACTGTGATGTAATTCATTGCAAATAACAAAAGTTTTTTTGTGCAAATATTTAGTGATGTTTTAGAGTTGCTTATGTAAATTATAAATAATTTACATAATGTGACCGGACTTCCCTGGTGGCTCAGACGGTAAAGCATCTGCCTACAATGCAGAGACCTGGGTTCAATCCCTGGGTCAGGAAGATTCCCTGGAGAAGGCAATGGCAACGCACTCCAGTACGCTTGCCTGGAAAATCCCATGACAGAGGAGCCTGGTAGGCTACAGTCCATGGGATTGCAAAGAGTTGGACATGACTGAGCGACTTCATTTTCACTTTACATAATATGATTATATATAAATTATATAATTTTCATAATTTAGTGGTATTTTAGATTTGTTTGTTATGTAAATGATATATAAAATATATGAATATTACCATATATGTACCATGTATACATATCACGTACTTTTTTCTTTAGGGCCACAAATAATTTAGCCATCTCTGTGAATTCCAACTAAAAGTAGAATAACCCCCTTTATATCAGGTAAGCTTTTACTGAAACTTAGCCCCAGGTCTTACATTTTATTATAAAATATATAAACGATCAGGGAAATAATAATATGAACTATAATTAATAGTAACATAACCCTGTGGGTATTTTTCTGACCTTGCTGTATCTGGAGATACAGAAAGATTTCCTGGAGAACAGGAAAATTTGGGTATACTGACTTAGCACATTGAGACCAAAGACTTCTGCCCTCCTCTCCAAAAGAAGGAAGACAGTAATATTAGCTTTATTTTAGGGATGATGAATGCCAAAACTCATGCAGCTAATAAGTGCCTGAGTGGATGTTGAAGTCTGTCCAAATCCAGAGCCTGTGTTGTTAACTACTATGCTATGCCAGAGATGCTGAAGGGCACTTCTAACTCACTCGGCTTATTTCTGGACTGCCCTTCATCATCTATCCCCAACCTTGTGTCTTCAGCCATACCTCACACTGTGCTCCCTCTCATTCTCAGCACTGCAGCCACAATAGAGTTTTTCCCTGTTTCTAATGGACCATGGTTCTTTGCACTGCACAACACTGCTACATGCCACACACTCTGCCTTACAAGGACGGGAACAGCTTTGAGTAATTATCTCCTACTGATCACAGTTCATACATCTTATCAGTAAGCCATTTTCCTGTAGGATGTGTTCTATCAGTCATCTCTTTATAAGTGTACATTCGTTCATTCATCTCTTTTATCAGTTTTAAGCTCCAGGGTGTAATGAACCCTGCCTATTTTTTATTATCATGAGATTCCTAATCCATTTGCTAGCTCTCAGGACATATTAGGCAATCAGTAAATATATATTAAATAAGTGAGTTATATAGTAATTATAATAAGTAATAATTGTAACTGTCTTAGTAAAATTTTTGCATAGAATGTTAAAAAGATATTTATTATAGAAAAGGTGTGTATGCACACTCAATCTTTAGAGCATTTTCAGCTATTGTATGAAGCTTTTAATAAGTTCTTAGTTAAAGTTGTATTAAAATAATATCATGTAGTTTCAAATATACCCAAGGTTACGTGGAATGAGACTTTATTCCAGTATGCATATGCAGAAGTGATTCCCCACACCCTAGAAGTGCTCCCTCCTGAAGTCTTCCTTTCACAATAAGCAGAAGCTCCATCCTTCCAGACACTCAGCCAGACACCATGAAACTATCCTTAAGCCCTCTCTGTTTCTCGCTCTTCACTTTCTCTTTATCAGCTATTGACTATTGCTTTATAACATATCCCGAATCTGATTGCTTCTCACTAATGTCCTGCTACCTCTCTGGGCCACGTCATTATCGTCTCTCTTCTGGACTATTACCGTGGCTTCCGAAATGATCTTTATTTTTCATCCCTTGCCTCCCACAATTCAGAGCCAGGGAGATTCTTTTGAAACAAAGCAAATTACCTGCCCTTATTGCTCAGAATCTTCCAGTAGCTTCCTATCTCACTGGTAAAGTCTCCAGTCCTTGAAGTAGCCCACAAGGCCCTAGAATAGCCCCCTCCCCTTCAAGCCTTCCGCCGCCCTCCTTACTTACAGGGCTTGAGATGCATCAGCCTCTTTTCTGTAACTCAAACACATGAAGCACAGATCCTCTGCCCTTTGATTTTCCTTCTGCCTGCTGTATCCATCTTCAGAACAGTCACATGACTGTCTCCATTTTTGTTTTTTTTAGTTCTCTGCTCAAGTGTCATAAGGTGAGGCCTTTCTGAATACATTTCTTAAAAGCATAAATATAACCAAACCCCCAGTTTATCCTCTACCTACTTTAATCTGCTTCATAAAATGTTTCCAATTCTAGACATGTATCTATTTATCTGTATGTATGTGTGGAATTCTTGACTCCTTAGTTCAGTATTATGTTTCCAACCTCTAAAACAGTAGTACTTGCTTACTTGGCACATAGTATGTACTTAAAAAAATGTACTTACTCAATAAAGATAAATTTATTAAACTTAATTTATTAAATGTATAGAATATGTAACCTCCTAAATTATGTAGAACAGCTGAATATATGAATGTACTGATTGTTTGTTAGAAATGAATTAAATAATCCACTTGAGGAAATGAATTGTCATATCTAAGTAGTAAGTTGGCATTGATTATCACATTAAAAATTTATGCTGGGCTTAAGATTATGATTTGGATTGATGGATGTTGTAAGCATATTGAAATCTCTCTTCCCATTTTAAATACCTGAAAATTCCAAAAAGAAATGTTTTAAATAAACAGTTAAGCTAACAGGCCAGAAAGAAAAACTTTTACGTTACTAGAGATAGACATAACCTACTGATATAAAAGAGATGCAGTTTCTCACTCACAGGAGGCTAAGTCTTAATGGTGGATGAAGGATCTGAGGGTTTAATATACTCTGGTAAATGGAAGCCAGAGCTTCACAGCCCCTTACACGGCAATGTGTATCTACAGAGGTGGCAACAGATGGGTTGCTTCAGGAGATGGCGTGAAAAAGAATCCATCAGGGAGTCTGGGATGAACCAGATTCTAATGACATAGTTTCAAAGTATAAAGGCAAACATTAACAAAACAGAGATATAATTACAGTCATAGTGGGAGTTTTTTTTAACATAGCTCTCTGTGACTGATACATCAAGTGAGCAGAAAGCTCTATATAGAAAAAATTTGAACAACTAAAAATTTTGGGCAGATAGAAAACCTACAGTGAATTATTAAATAATACCTAATCTTTTAAAACCTATTAGATAGTTACAAAGAATAATCATATATCATTTTATTCTGTAAATCTAAACAAATTTCTTAAGATGAATATACAGATGAATTTTTTTGATCATAGTATAATTAAATTAAACACCCAGGAACAAAAAGAAAACTAAGACTTTTACAAGCATACTTTTGAAAACGCATATATCCCAGAAGAAATCATTAGGGAAACCAGAAAATTTTTAGGTTTAAACAACAGCAAATATACTATTTAGAAAATACAGCTTGCGGATAAAATAGTAAACAGAGGAAAATGAATAGCTTTAAATATACATAAAAACCTTATGGTGAAAATAATGCCCTAAGTTTTCAAATTAAGTTGTTAGAAAAATAACAAGGTAAAAGAATAGAAAAAAGAAATCATGAAGAGTAGGAACTAATAAAAAAGAAAAATGCAATAAATGTGAACAAAGCCAAGATTAGATCTATGAAAATGCAAGTAAAAGTGACAAAAATAGAATTGATCAAGAAAAATAAGCATAATTCAACAGTACTGGGAATGAGTAAAGGAGGTGTAACACAGATAACAAAGACATTAAAAAGATACTAAGAAAATACACTGAATGCTTTCATGCCAAAAAGTTACAAACCAATGAAGTGGGGAAATTCTAAGAAAATATAATGGAAAGACATAAAGCACTATAACCATTTAAAGGAACTGAATCAGCAGTTTAGAATCTTTAAAGAAAACATGAGTATAGACATAGTATAGGTTCAAGGAAATTTTAAAAATCTGAATTTTCTAGACTGAAAGAACATCCCCAGAGTCATTATTTGAAGCTAGTACTAATATACTCAATAAAGGACATAAACTAAGTGAAAGACATTTATGAAGAAGGAAGTTATGATCATTTCTTATCTGAGAATGATGCACAGTGGTATAGAAACTTTTTCAAAATAAAGCAGCACTGTAAAAATAAATGAAGTTAATACAAGAGAATAAAATTTAATTCATATCTGTATAGCAGAGGTCATTTATCATTTAAAGGTAATAACCCCTTCATTATCAGATTAATTAACAGATTCTGTTAATTAGAAAAACCACACTATCTTCATAGGTACAGAAAAAAAAACTAATAAAATTTACTCATGTATATTTACCAAAATTAATGGGAAACATCATTCTTAATGGTTAAACATTAGAAAAATCCTCTGTAAAATTAATAAAATCACAAAGATATCTCTATATCCACTTGGGTACATTACTGGAGGTACAAACTAGTATATTATTGTGGTTGTTGTGTAGTCAATAAGTTTTGTCTGACTCTTTGGCGACACAGTGGACTGCAGCCCACCAGACTCCTTTGTCCATGGGATTTCCTAGGCAAGAGTAATGGAATGGGTTGCCATTTCCTTCTCCAGGGGAGTCTTCCTCTCCCAGGGATTAAACCCACATCCAGCATTGGTGAAGGATTCTTTACCCCTGAGCCATCAGGGAAGCCCTTACAAGCCAGTACAGAATGGGAGAAAAATAAAAGATGTAGTGTTGAGAATAAAGGAACAACTCTATTTTACTTTGCAAATTACATGATTGCCTATATAAAAACATGATATAATGCACAGTAAAATATAGAACTAGTTGATGAGTATAGTAATTATATTGGCTATAAGATATATATTAAAAAATTATCTGTCAACACAAAAAATACGAAATATCAAAAAAAGTGGTTACCGTTTACCCACTGTAGCAACAAAAAACACAAAATGCTTAAGCATAATCTAACAAGCCTATGCCCCCGCCAGTGACGCTGAAGAAGCTGAAGTTGAAGAGTTCTATGAAGACCTACAAGACCTTCTAGAACTAACACCCAAAAAAGATATCCTTTTCATTTAGGGAATTGGAATGCAAAAGTAGGAAGTCAAGAAACACCTGGAGTAACAGGCAAATTTGGCCTTGGAGTACAGAATGAAGTAGTGCAAAGGCTATGAGAGTTCTGCCAGGAGAATGCACTGGTCACAGCAAACAACCTCTTCAAACAACATAAGAGAAGACTCTGCACATTGAAATAACCAGAAGGTCGACACCAAAATCAGACTGATTATACTCTTTGCAGCCAAAGATGGAGAGGCTCTATACAGTCAGCAAAAGCAAAACCAGGAGCTTAGATCATGAACTCCATAAGCCAAATTCAAACTGAAATTGAAGAAAGTGGAGAAAACCACTAGACCATTGAGGTATGACCTAAATCAAATCCTTTATGACTATACAGTGGGAGTTAGAAATAGATTTAAGGGACTAGATCTGATAGAGTGCCTGATGAACTATGGACGGAGGTTGGTGATGTTGTACAGGAGACAGGAATCAAGACCATCCCCAAGAAAAAGAAAAGCAAAAAGGCTCTCTGAATAGGCCTTACTAATAGCTGTGAGAAGAAGAGAAGTGAAAAGCAAAGGAGAAAAGGAAAGATATACCCATTTGAATGCAGAGTTCCAAAGAATAGCAAGGAGAGATAAGAAAGCCTTCCTCAGTGATCAGTGCAAAGAAATAGAGGAAAACAATAGAATGGGAAAGACTAGAGATCCCTTTAAGAAAATTAGAGATACCCAGGGAACATTTCATGCAAAGATGGGCTCAATAAAGGACAGAAATGGTAGGGACCTAACAGAAGCGAAGAAAAGAAGAGGTGGCAAGAATACACAGAAGAACTGTACAAAAAAGATCTTCATGACCCAGATAATCACGATGGTGTGATCACTCACCTAGAGCCAGACATCTTGGAATGCAAAGTAAAGTGGGCCTTAGAAAGCATCACTACAAACAAAGCTAGTGGAGGTGATGAAATTCCAGTTGAGCTCTTTCAAATCCTGAAAGATGGATGCTGTGAAAGTACTGCACTCAATATGTCAGCAAATTTGGAAAACTCAGCAGTGGCCACAGGACTGGAAAAGGTCAGTTTTCATTCCAATCCCAAAGAATTGGAATTGCCAAAGAATGTTCAAACTACCACACAATTGCACTCATTTCACATGCTAGGAAAGTAATGCTTAAAATTTTCCAAGCCAGGCTTCAGCAATACATGAACTGTGAACTACCAGATGTTCAAACTGGTTTTAGAAAAGGCAGAGGAACCAGAGATCAAATTGCCAACATCCGCTGTATCATTAAAAAAGCAAGAGGGTTCCAGAAAAACATCTACTTCTGATACATTGGCTATGCCAAAGCCTTTGACTGTGTGGATCACAATAAACTGTGGAATATTCTGAAAGATATGAGAATACAGACCACTTGACCTGCCTCTTGAGAAACCTGTATGCAGGTCCGAAAGCAGCAGTTAGAACTGGACATGGAACAACAGACTGGTTCCAAATAGGAAAAGGAGTACGTCAAGGCTGTATATTGTCACCCTGCTTATTTAACTTATATGCCGAGTACATCATGAGAAACTCTGGCTGGATAAAGCACAGGCAGGAATCAGGATTTCCCGGAGAAATATCAATAACCTTGATATGCAGATGACACCACCCTTATGGCAGAAAGTAAAGAGTAACTAAAAAGCCTCTTGATGAAAGTGAAAGAGGAGAGTGAAAAAGTTGTCTTAAGGCTCAACATTCAGAAACTAAGATCATGGCATCTGTTCCCATCACTTCATGGCAAAGAGAAGGGGAGACAGTGGAAACAATGGCTGACTATTTTTCTGGGCTCCAAAATCAGTGCAGATGGTGATTGCAGCCATGAAATTAAAACATGCTTACTCCTTGGAAGGAAAGTTATGACCAACTTAGACAGCATACTAAAAAGCAGAGACATTACTTTGTCAACAAAGGTCCGTCTAGTCAAGGCTATGGTTTTTCTGATAGTCATGTATGGATGTGAGAGTTGGAATATAAAGAAAACTGAGTGCTGAAGAATTGTTGATCCTTTTGAACTGTGGTGTTGGAGAAGCTTCTTGAGAGTCCCTTGGACTCCAAGGAGATCCAACCAGTCCATCCTAAAGGAAATCAGTCCTGGGTGTTCATTGGAAGGACTGATGCTGAAGCTGAAACTCCAATACTTTGGCCACCTGATGCAAAGAGCTGACTCATTGGAAAAGACCCTGATGCTGGGAAAGCTTGAGGGCAGGAGGAGAACGGGTCAGAGGATGAGATGATCGAATGGCATCACCAACTCAATGGACATGGGTTTGGGTGGACTCCGGGAGTTGGCCATGGACAGGGAGGCCTAGTGTGCTGCGGTTCATGGGGTTGCAAAGAGTCAGACACGACTGAGCGACTGAACTGAACTGAATCTAACAAAAGAAAGAAAAGCAAATACTTCTATTAAAATTCAGTAAGTTAACCCTGTATCAGTGGACGTGTAATAATTGTTTGTGGATAATTGAAATATCTTACAGATGTCAGTTCTGCTATAAATACTTAAGAGGTTCATGGAAATTCCAGTGAATATACTTATTTCTAATGTTTATATGTAAGTGCAAATAGCCCAAAATAGCCATAACATTTTTGGAAATGCCATGAAACTGTAGGCAAAGTTAGAAGAGGCTGAGGAGGATAATAATATGAAAATCTTTCTCTAACAGAAATGAATACATATTATAAAGACTGAAGTAACTGAGACCTTGACATTTACACCTATGGACAGTCAGTCCAATGAAATGCAGAATCATAAAGAGGCCCATGTCTTCTTGAAAACCTGACCTCTGACCATGTGTCAGTGCAGATCAGTAGAGAAATTGACTACTAATAAAAATGAGATAGTATGATTGGTTTCCCACGTGTGTAAAAATAAAATTGATCACTTTCTTAAGATCATTTCTAGAAATCAATTGTGGGTAAAATAAAGACTGTTATAGTACAGATGAGACTTCTAACAGAAAATATATGAGACTGTTTCTAGGACTCCAAGATTGAAATGATTTCTACAACAGCACACATTTTATGTGCCTTCTTGAAGGCAGAAGGATGAAACCTGATAAAGAATTTGATCACGAATCTTAGAATTTGTCTTGTCCATATTTTCTATTTGTGTTAATATTTCCCTTAATGCTTGTTGTTGTTGTTAAAAGTATATTTGATTTATCATGTTGTGTTAAGTACAACTATACAACAGTCATTTCCTTATACATATATATACATTCTTTTTTTTAGTATATTCTTTCTGTCATGATTTTCATAGGATATTGAATATAGTTTTCTGTGCTATATATAGTAGGACCTTGCAGTTTATCTCCGTAACACTTAAGTTATTTAGATTGCATAACAAATTTAGACACACACACAGTGTAATGTGTATGCACATATATACTGCATGTATTTGTTTTTGTGTAAATATTTAATAATTTAAAAATATAATACTAGAAATGAGGGGCAAAATGAGTATCATTTTGATAAATGGAAAACTTGAGACAATCTACTAAAAAAATTATTAGAGCAATAAGAAAATTTTAGTGGCTTTTTACAAAACTGTAAAAATTTTTTGCTTTCCAAAATATGAACAAGAGCCATTTGAAAACTATAATGAAAGAAAAAAATCCATTTATATTGAAGATAGCAAAAAATAAAATAAAAATTAAGAAGATAAAATACCTAGGAATATATCCACAAAGGGATGTACAGAACTTGTAAAAAGAAGAGTTTATAGCCATACAGTGTCATAAAAGTGGTTTAATAAATGAAAATACATTTCCTGGTTTGGGATAGGAACATCGATATCATAAAATGACTATTATCTGTATATAAACTAATAATCTGCCCAAAATATCAATTTTTTTTTTTATTTTGGGGATGTTGTTCAGTTGCTAAGTCATGTCTGACTCTTTGCAACCCTATGCACTAGAGCACGCTAGGCTTCTAGAGTTCATGTGGAAAACTCAACATAAGAATATCTTGTTTAAAAAAAGTAAAAACTGGAAAGAAGGAGGGTGAACTTTATCAGATATTAATATATTTCAGAATAAATAAAGCGGTTTTTGCTGGTGCTTGAATAAGCAGACAAGTCAGTGGAAGAGAGAGTAAGAAAAAAAATCCACTTATAAGTAGGAAGAGATGTGGAAATGTAAGTGTATTATAAAAGCACCTATAATCAGTGGACAGAAACAAATCATTCAATAACAAAAGTAACAGGGATCTCTATGTTAGACAATACATCAGAATATACCAAAATTATTCTGTGCATGAGAGTCCTTGTTTTGTTGGGTTTCTTTTTTTTTTTTTTGTAAGTCTTTTAATAGAGACTGTCCATGATTCTCCAGTGAAATCTAGAAATGTGTAAGGAAAAGTCACATAAAATTGGGCTTCCCTGGTGGCTCAGACAGTAAAACATCTGCCTGCAATTCAGGAGACTCAGGCTCGATCCCTGGGTTGGCAAAATCCCTTGGAGAAGGGAATAGCTACCCACTCCAGTATTCTTGCCTGTCCAATATTCCATGGACAGAGGAGCCTGGCAGGCTACAGTCCATGAGTTTGCAAAGAGTTGGACATGACTGAGTGACTTACACTTGAACACACGTAAACTTAGTGACTTACATTTAAATAGCAACACAAGGAGGAAATACAGCAGGTAGAAGATAAATCACAATCAGTGCAAGTATTTACATAATATGCAGCAAAGTAATTTTATTTAATATTAAAAAGAGATCTTAAAAATAAATTTTCAACATAACTAAAGACCCATTAGAAAAGTAGCAAAGGATATTCTCTCATAAATCAAAGATATGTTTCCGTGGCATATATGAAAATATCCTAGTGTCATTCATAGGATGCCAACCAGACCACAAAACAATTACCCTTTCAACTATCCGATTACATGAATTTACACAGATAAATCCATGTTTACTCCCAATGTAAAGACCATGTACTTCCCTTGGCAAGAAAACTCCCTGCCACGTCCCTCATTTTTCTCTTGCTCTTCTTTCAGATCATTTCTTCAGAGAAGTACTTCATGGGTAGGTTAAATGCCTTCATATCTGCTCTTATAAATTCTATGTAGTTTTTGTCCCTAATTTTTTCACAGTCATAGGTTTACATTATCTGTACGAGTATTTGATGTCTGTATCTCTAATTAGATTGTCCCTCTTGAGGACATGGGCTGCACCTTGTTTTTCTGTTTGTTTATGTCTGTTGTCCTTGCTGTTTAACATTATATCTCTCACACTTTTCAGTTGTTCTCAATAAATAACTGTTAAAGGATGTTTCAGTAAGAGTGTAAGTGAATGAAAAGTGTTGGTCTATGAAGAAACAGATACTCTTATACATTTTTGAGAGGAGTGTAAAGTGGTGTACTATTTTTGGAGGTCATGTGGCAATATTTATCCAAATTTAAGTAGAGGACTGTTTGTAAATACAGTTTTATTTTACCAGCTTTGAGTTTAGCACATGTTAAATTATAATTTAATTTGTATTGTTTTCTTTGCTAACTACAATTCTTGAGCATCTCATCTTTTTTTCAATTGTTAAATTTACCCGTTACTTTAAAAATAAGCAGCCCATAAAAATAATCATAAGGACTTGAAAATGATTACTGTTTTATATTAATAAAATAGTATTTATTTTTGACCATGTAGTATCTGATGCCTCAGTGCTTTGTGTTTCTAATTATAAAAATTGCTCTTTTAAGATATGTTTATATTCTTAAAATAATACAATGAACTTTAGGTTGTGGGCAGAATTGTTTGTTGTGAAACTAGTATATGATATAGTTTTGTAATTTAACTTTAGCACATTTATGTTAGTTTATACTTTCAGTAGTTAGTGTTAAAATAAAAAAGTTCTAGCAAAGTTCTGTTATTTTTATAAGTTAAAGAAACTACATTAAACATAAAATTCATTTACTGATTAAGAATCTCATACTATAATTAGATTGCCTACTTCATAAAGATGAGTGGATAAAATTACATAAATTAGGGGAAATTACTTATAAATTATGTCATTATAAATACACAGAACATGTTTTCATGTGACCAAAAATGCCTCTATGATTTTTGATTTTGTTTAGCTTGTTTGAACCAAGTGGAAAAAAACTAATATATATTATTAAACTTTGGCCTAGAGATGTGGCTTTTCCACTAAGTTGTTAATTCAGGAGTTTCTTTTGGAACTGAGAGGCTAATGAGTCAAAAATTATGCAAAGTTAGCTCCTTGAAGGCAATGAATTTTGGGGGCATCTGCTAAAGTTTTCAAGTATTGCCAGGGTACCAACAAAGCAGATACCTTGTAATTAGTAAATTGTTGAAATCAGTGACTTAGGTGCTTTGATGTAAAGTGTGCCTGGATAGAACCAACGGTATGGCCAGGTTATAAACTCACTTCTTCAGACACCTGCATTTCTATTATTGGCATCAATATTATTATCGGTTTTTAAGCTAAGACATCTAAAACAACTTTAACTCTTTATCATTTTATCTCCTCCCATTATCAGTTGTTAAATTCTGTTTATTGTTTATCTGAAGTAGGTATCCTTTTAGTCTATTGCCTCTTCCCTTATTCTTCCACCTAGACCATTGTGATACAAACCTTGCCTTAACACCTTGTCTTTCTAATCTATCTCATACTTTCACCAGATTCAACTTACTGAATTGTGGCTCTGATTTTCAGCTCAGAAACCTTTATTGGTCCTCACCACCTAATGAATAAATTCCAATTCCACACTCAGATTCATGACTTTTATAGATTGGTCCCAATCTATCTTTCTAACTTTATAATCCTCTTATCTATTTCATGAATTTAAACAATCCATAAATTTCAGGCTTCATGTCTTTGTTAATGCTTTTTTCATATTCTGACTCTGAACCCTACTGATTTATACCTTTTTCAGTTTTACTTATTCATTAAGTAAAGACAAATGAATCTATTTAATGGTCAAGACAAATATAATCCCTTTTGTGAAATTAGACCTGAAGGTCTATCTGGAAATATATCTCTCTTTTACACTGTTCATTGTAAATATCACTTGTTGCTTAATTTCGGATATGCATATACTGATTTGTACTGAGACACACACACACACACACACACACACACACACACACACGCACATACTCCTTACTAGATAGGAATCTCTATAAAATAGAGTTACTATCTAATACACTTTTTTCTCATACACTACCAGTTGAGTGCATTGTATATTATATACACTCAAACATTTGTTGTATGAATTAATAAACATTTGCTTTAGGAATACTCATCTGTTGGACAGTTATTTTGAGATTCAGGGTAGAAAGCAGTTGAGTTTCAGAGGTAGAGGAAGAGAAATTAGTTTGGGTCCAGGAATGCAATTGCCTTGACTGAGTAACAAAATATGGTTTTATGACTCTGCAAATACAGATATGGCAAAATATTTTTCCTTTCTGGCATGGGCTAATTTGACTCTTATATAAAATGAACTATGTAGAAATACAATAATTAAATTATGCATCAGTTATGATGAGTCTTCGTTAAAGTCGGGTTACAGGCCTGTTCAAGCATTTCATGCATGTCCTGAAGTCACAGACTGAGAAAGGACAATTCTAGCAGTTTTAGCAGTAGTACAGTTCAGTTCGGTTCAGTTCAGTGGCTCGGTCGTGTCCAACTCTTTGCAACCCCATGAACCGCAGCACGCCAGGCCTCCCTGTCCATCACCAATTCCCGGAGTCCACCCAAACACATGCCCATTGAGTTGGTGATGCTATCTAACCATTTCATCCTCTGTCTTCCCATTCTCCTCCTGTTCAATCTTTCTCAGCATCAGGGTCTTTTCCAATGAGTCAGCTCTTCGCATCAGGTGGCCAAAGTATTGGAGTTTCAGCTTCAACATCAGTCCTTCCAATGAACACCCACGACTGATTTCCTTTAGGATGGACTTATTGGATCTCGTTGCAGTCCAAGGGACTCTCAAGAGTCTTCTCCAACACCACAGTTCAAAAGCATCATTCTTCAGTGCTCAGCTTTCTTTATATTCCAACTCTCACATCCATACATGACCACTGGAAAAACCATACATAGCCTTGACTAGACGGACCTTTGTTGACAAAGTAATGTCTCTGCTTTTCAATATTCTATCCAGGTTGGCCATAACTTTCCTTCCAAGGAGTAAGCATCTTTTAATTTCAGGCTACAGTCACCATCTGCAGTGATTTTGGAGCCCAGAAGAAAAAGTCAGCCAGTGTTTCCACTGTTTCCCCATCTATTTCCCATGAAGTGATGGGACCAGATGCCATGATCTTAGTTTCTGAATGCTGAGCTTTAAGCCAACTTTTTCACTCTCCTCTTTCACTTTCTTCAAGAGACTTTTTAGTTCCTCTTCACTTTCTACCCTAAGGGTGGTGTCATCTACATATTAAGGTTATTGATATTTTTCCCGGCAATCTTGATTCCAGCTTGTGCTTCCTCCAGCCCAGTGTTTCTCATGATGTACTCTGAATAGATGATAAATAAGCAGAGTGACAATATACAGCCTTGACATACTCCTTTTCCTATTTGGAACCAGTCTGTTGTTCCATATCCAGTTCTAACTGTTGCTTCCTGACCTGTATACAGGTTTCTCAAGAGGCAGGTCAGATGGTCTGGTATTCCCATCTCTTTCAGACTTTTCCACAGTTTATCGCGATCCACACAGTCAAAGGCTTTGGCATAGTCAATATATGAGAAGTAGATATTTTTCTGTAACTCTCTTGCTTTTTTAATGATCCAGCGGATGTTGGCAATTTGATCTCTGGCTCGTCTGCCTTCTCTAAAACCAGTTTGAACATCTGGAAGTTCACAGTTCATGTATTGCTGAAGCATGGCTTGGAGAATTTTAAGCATTACTTTACTAGCATGTGAGATGAGAGCAATTGTACGGTAGTTTGAGCATTCTTTGGCATTGCCATTCTTTCTTTGGGATTGGAATGAAATCCAATCCTATCAGTAGTACAATGTAATCTAAAATTCTGCTAATTGAATAAGAAGCCAGCATATGCTCCAGAAGGCATCCAAGAGCAAAATTTGCGTAATCTTTTTCAGTTTGCTGGAGGAGTCCTTTAGAAGGAAGTAAAATATTTGTCTTCATTCTGAATCGATACCAATCAGCATATCTACTATAAGAAAGAGAGGAATTATTCTAAAGGGAGCGTAAACAAACAATAAGAAGTAAAATCATGATAAAGACATCATCAAGGACTCTTGGGATTGGAAACAGATCAGATGACAAAAAGAAATATATTTTTACTTCTCAAATCCATTGCTTGTTAAAATATTCAAAATTATTCTATAATTAATGTTATTTGACCCACTAAAATTGATGATAGTGACATGTAAATTCACTGTTCCCATGCTGTATACTTTAGAGTTCCATACAGCAGAAGTCACAGGTAGTACACACACCTTGGTTAAGGTTAGAAACTCCTCAGTGGGCAGATGAGAGAGAAAGCAACACAGCACTTGGGATTGAGTTCTTGTCATACCAGCTACTCTCTGAATGAACTTTGGGCCAGTCCGTCTTATCTGCCTTTACTAATTTTCTTTGCTCCAAAAATGCGGGTAAATTTTCCTCTGAAGGTTATTTGTTAAGTTGGTGATGCTCTAATCGCATGGCATATTTGTTGATTTGTAATGCTAAGTGGACAATACAAAGCAAATGAATAGTAGTAATTAGTAGTAGTATTATAGTTATTTTTATAAATGCTTCAATGTAAAGTGGAGGTTTTCCACCCAGTGGCCATACATCTCTCTGTTCATTCAAGGAGTGCTTTTATATTTTTCAGAATTTTTAATGGATTATCAGGAATTGCACTTATTATGGAGATTCTTGTCAACCACTAACACAGGTTTTGTATTTAATACTTTATTTAGGCAGTGATAGCAGTTAGAGTAATAAGTGGTTTGTCCAAGTTATTAATCATAATGGGAATTAAGCCAGTAGACAAGTGGCAGCACTCCCATATGAGATTCTCTCCAAATGTAGGCTTGGATATCATAGTGAGTAGGTGGAAAAGGAGACAAATCACCCAGTTAGTGAACAGCCACAGAAGAGCTGACTCTGTTTACATTTCTCTAATGCATTCTTGGCAAATGTATGGGCTAGGATAAGGAGCAGATCATCCATAGACTTTTCAGGCTTATTGTTATTCTAAGTCAGTCAGATGCCATGTTAGTTTCAGCTTTCCATCAAATGTACAGAATATTTAGTTGCTCCTATGATTCCATATCAGTCAATAAATCTGTAGAATTTATTTAATATGGTATGGAAGGAAGTAATTCAAAGAATTAAAAGGAAAATATGATAGTTCTTGTTTTCTGAACACTTAAGTCTAGGTGGTGATAACTTGTATATATTACTTAAAATTCATCAGAAATAGAAGATGGTTCTGATATCTTATGTGCCATATATTTGCAGGGTACAAAACTTAAGAATCAGGAGAAGTATGTGTTAGAATTTATTGAAGAGTCCTTTATATGGGAAGAAGTTCTCAAAGAAGCTGTGAAAAAAGCATTTTGACAAGAAGGGACTATACAAAACAGTAGGCTGGAATGTACTGTTACAGTGTGAATCAGATTGAAATCAGTTTACGGTTGCTTGAAAACCAGGGCAGAAAGTTTGGAATTTGAACTTGTACCTCATTAATTCTCAGAATTTTAAGTCCAAATCATCTAGAAAATGTGTTAACGCAGCTTCGTACATATAAATACTCTCTTTTGATTGGTTGCCAGTGGGGCCCAGGAATCTACATTTTAACTAGCCCCATGGTTTGTCATTTTTCACTTTTTCAGTATTGTTGCTTACCAAGGAAAATTGAAACATTTTACGTGGAGAACTAGTTTTTGTGTTAATGTTTACATAAGGAAAATAGTAATTAAATCATGGTTTAATAAGGCAAGGAGTTAAGGGGCAGGAGTTAAAGGGTTATTACAACAATCCAAAAGTGAAGTAACTCAGCTTGTCTTGGTTGATGGAAGTAGTGGTGGAAAAGGAGCAGTGGGTGGGAGAGCTTTATGGAACATAGAACAAGAGAATTCAGACATCTTTAGCTGCCTGAGGGTAAGAGTGTTCTTGCCCCAGTAGACGATAAACTCCTTGAGGGTAAAAACTGGATCTTACTCATATTTATGACCCCAACTCAGTACAGTGTCCAGCACTTCATGTGTTCTTAACGAGTATTTGTTGAATTGTTAAATATATCTTTTATGTAACACACAGCAGACTGTGGTTTATTTTTTAACCTCTGATTTTTTAGCCTGTTGCTGACTTACTTTTCATTGCCTTTGACTTGCCAGGAGAAGTACGTATTTGTTTTGTGCAAAGTGAAATGATTTAAATGATATAAAATATAAAAAGTAATGAAAATGTCTCATATTTCTTAATGTTGGGCTTTTTTCCATGAGTACACATCAGTGAAGTTACATCAAATCAGAGACAGTAACTGAATTGTATGAAATTATGTCATTTTATGAAAGTATAATCCACTTCCAGTTAGACATTGTGATAATTTGTTTCCTTTTTCTTAATCAATTTTTTATACGTGATATATAGCTTTTAGTGGGAAGATACCATGACAAAATGTTTAACGTGTTCAGCCCCCCAGAAGTTTACTCTTTTAAAATATGACTGTTCACAAATCGGATCCTTTCCAAATTATCCAAAAAATGTGAGTGAATTCATAAGCATTCTCTTCTCTAACTCATTAAACATCAAAAGGGACCATCTTCAAAATGCAAATGCTTCTCCAGCTTTCCGCAGGATATCACAAAACTTCCTGGCAGGGACTTTTAAACAAGTTGAGAAGTTTTATAAGATAAAAATATTTTCTCAGTTGACTTGACAACCATGTACAATGTTAGTGGAGAGTTTATTTGCCCAAGGCTCTTTGTCAAAATGAATTTAAACTGAGATTATTAAAATGTAGCTCCGTTGCATAGTGTGAGGAGAGGTGTTGCTAATGTCTTACTTGGAGAATGTTTTCCATACAGTGCATGCAAGTAGGTTCTGGGGCTATACCTGTGGAGGTGCATTTCTGCTAATGAAGAGGAGACATTAAAAAATCATTCCGAAAAGAAATCTTATACATAAATGGAGACTTTTGATCTATAGTTTGGTGATTTAAATTTCACTGTTTTTGACCAACAGACTGCCTGGGTCTGAGTCACAGCTCCAACATTAACTTCAGCGCCTTCCTCATCTGTAAAATAGAAGTCGTGATAATAAAAACATTCTGGGGGTGTTGTGAGGATTACATGATATCATCACTGAAAATGATTAATACGGTGACTGGCACAGATAAAGGTTCACAATTGTTTTCTTTCAAATCTGTAGAATCAAAACTAAGCAGTGTCTCCTGATAGTTCCAGATGTGTGGTTATATAAAAAAGCCCTATCCCAATTTAATGATAACTTCTGTTACAAGTTAAATAGCTTTAGGAAAATTTAACTAATGGTAAACAATACTTGAATTACCAGATCTCTCCATGGCTGTAGCTAATTTCTTACATGAGAATCCGGATCTCTAAAAGAAAATGATCATCTGGATGAGAAGTTGTAATCTTCCCAATTTGGAAAATCACATTACATTACTTTGGGAACATATCCAAATTGCTAAATCCTGGAAGCACTCCCTCTTCTTCTCTCAAACGGACACATTATTTAAGAAATTTTATTATTTCTGAAAAAGACCAGTTGCCTTTCAAAAATAAAGCATTTGTATATGATTTGAAAGCCTGCACCAACCCAGATGGAAGAGTTGAGTATGTTCCACGTGGCAAGTGGCTGTCGTTCTAACAGGGTCACCCAGTGCCATGTGCTGCAGACAGAGGCCCTGGGGGAGGCAAGCTGGTGATGCAGGCAGGACAGCTTTGGAACCATGCAGTGCATTAAGGCAGCTTTATCAATATGGGAGACTGTGCCATATTTACAATTTCTTACTTTAACACAGCATCCAAACAAAGTAACTTCTTGCCATTATTATTTACTTGAATTTTCTTAAATCCCCACTTTCATGAAAGTCAGTACAGTAAATTACCTTTGATGATATTTTTTGTGTGTGTAACAAATGAGAAAAATAAAACATCTCTGCTTTACTGCCCCAATTTCAAAAAGAAGTTATTGGTTCCTGCTATTTTCCAAGCACTGTGCTAGGCATTTTACTTCATCCTCATGTAATCTTCACAACCAGTCAGGAAAGTATATTTCACAAGAAAGCCAAGGCATGCTTATTTATTTCTTTGTTATTATTTAAATTGCCTCTGGTCACATGAATAAGATGGAGACAGATGATTCAAATCTAACTCCTATGTCTTTTACTCTACCCCATGCTAAGTGAACTGACCACTGCTTAGTCCATATCATCTATTAGTTTTCCTCTTCATATTCAAGGTATGAAAAAGATATTTCTTCCTGCTTTCTCCATCAGTCATTCTATTAATATGTGTTGATACAGACCCTATTTAAGGACATTAATTAGATGAGGAAAGAAATATAATTTACCATATAGCTGAATTTTTCTAACGTTAAAATGAAAAAATATCTTTAATAATATATTTTTAATTTTATTTAGATAATTTTCAGTCTTCAAGTTAGCAGACTTAACTTCTAATTCATTACTCTTCTTTATAAATTAATTAATTCATCCTATATCATTTTCCTCTTTCGAAAACACATTAAATGTAACAATTTTTATTTAAAATTTTAAATTATTTAACTGAAAATGTAGTTCAATAATTTTGAAAATTTTATTTTCATACGAGAAAATATAGGTAGTTGTAATTTTTACCAACTTATATAACAATTCTTTTACTCGTTTTAAAATACAGAATAGATATTCTTGTTATTCACAATTTTTTTTTAACAAAAACTGTTTTAGTTTTTGTCTGTTATACAATGAGAAAAAAGGAGCATTGGACTATCTTGCCATCTTCTCAAACTTAACATGTACAAAACCAAACTTTCCTCTTTCTACATCTTCAGTAATAACTCTCTCACAGTTATTTTAATGACTTCATTATGAGAATATCTTCATTAGGAGATTATATGCAATTTTTACTGAAATAGAAGTGATTCAACAGGTTGGCTTGGTTCAAATTTAATTATCATTTATAGAATATGATTCTAATATGCCAGCATTTTAGAGTGATAAGTCTCTAGCAGTTAGAAATTAGAGAGATAACCAACTGTGGAATAATAATAATAATAACTGGAAAACACTGTAATACGTTTTTTATAGTATCCCATGATGGGGGCGGAATAAAAGATAGTGCATGTAAGTGAGGTGGGAGGAAGTAAAAGAAAACCTCCTAGAAGTAATCTACATGAATCTTCAAGATTAAGCAGAATTTATCCAGGGAAAGCCATAGAAGGCAAAGCACTTTGGATAGGGTTAGGGAGGAAGTGGAATTCGTAGATGTCAAATTGTTAATGGTTAGTCACATGATTCTAGAGCCAGTCTCCTCAGTTCAAACATCACTACTTGCCACTTTCTCCTGTATGACCTTGGGAAAGTTACTTTTCATCTGCACAAAGGGCACTATAATAGTTCCTACATCATGGAATTATTTTGGAGAAGGAAATGGCAACTGACTCCAATATTCTTGCCTGGAGAATCCTGTGGACAGAGGAGCCTGGTGGGCTGCTGTCCATGGGGTCTCACAGCGTCAGACACGACTGAAGCGACTTAGCATGTGTGCGTGCATTGGAGAAGGCAGTGGCAGCCTGCGCCAGTGTTCTTGCCTGGAGAATCCCAGGGACGGAGGAGCCTGGTGGGCTGCTGTCCACGGGGTTGCACAGAGCGGACATGGCTGAAGCGACTTAGCAGCAGCAGCAGCACAGAATTATTTAGTTTAAGTTTATATTCTCCTTTTTATGGTGTATGACACTTAGAAAATGACACATAGAAGATACAAGAGAATAAGGAACAACATAATATTTGGGAAACTACAAATCATTTGCTTTTGCTGAAAAGAAATGCAATAAATAGTTTGGAAGGAGATTAAGAAACTATGTGCCATTTTAAAGAGCTGGAAATTGCTTTCTAGGTAATGGAAAAGCAGAGGAAAGGCAGCCTGATTGTGCTTTTAAATAGATCTCACTGAAGCAGGGCAGGAGAAGGGAGAATGCTGCCCAAGATTAGAGGCACAGAACCCAATTAGATAGCCACAGTAATTGTCAAGGTTAAATGTTTTTTAATCCTCTTTAATAGTAACAAAAGGACTTGAAAGGAGATAAGAGTGGAAAGAAATATTTAGAAAGTAGATTAGCAGGGCTTGACCTTAACAATTAGCAGATAAAATAGCCTGGGTGATAATTTGGAAGAGGAAGGAATAAATGATGACCAGAAGATCCTTGGTTTGGCAAACTGTGTGGCAAGCAAAGGCACGAAAAAAAGAAAAAAAGGAAAAGAGGGAGAGAATACAGGAGTACATAGAGGTTTGAAAGAGAAAATATTAAGGGCAGCTTTTAGACATACTGAATTTAATATTATTCTAATACATCCGTTAGAAGATAAGTCAGAGTTTTAGATCAGAGTTCCAACTTAGAGCACCAGGTAGGATTCAAGAGAAAAGATGAAGATGGCCAAGAGAATGAAGATTTGCCAGGGACAGTTTGTGTTTTATGATGCATGGAAGAAGACTGTCTCATGAAGCAGCTGGGGGAAACAATACTTTAATGCGGCTTCAGATTTGATAAAAGTAATGAATAAAGGATATTCAGGCAAGAGCAAGAATCTAGTGTGGTTGAATAGAAACTTAAGTATTTCTATGTTTCATACCTAGTACTATGTGGAAAATAACATAGATTATACTGATATAGGTGAGCTAAACATGTTGTTTACTGACTGGGAAAATTTTTTAATAATAAAAACATTGAACTTTAATCTAGAAAATGTTTTTTACTAAATAAAAACATTGACCTTTAATCTAGATAAACATAATTTAAAAAATAATCAGTATGAAATTAATTTTATTTTTACATTTAAAACTAATTTCTCTCTAAATAGACTGGTGGTTGCCAAGGGAGCAGGGGCTAAGAGGGATAAATCGGGAGTTTGGGACTAGCAGATGCAAACTGGTATGTATAGAATGGATAAACACCAAGGTCGTACTCTATAGCAAAGAGAATTTTATTCAGTATCCTGTGATAAACCCTGATGGGAAAGAATATGAAAATGAATGTATGTGTGCATATGTATATATACACACAACACACACACACACACACACACACACATATATATGTATAACTGTCATTTTGCCATAAAGCAGTAATTAACACAATATTGTAATTCAGCTATACTTCAATAAAAAATTAAAAGCTTATTTTTCTCATTGTTTTCATGACTTAACTGTTATTTAATTGCAGATACAATAAGTTAAAATATATATCTAATATAATTTTCAAATTTTAACTATATTCCAAATCAGCATGGGGATTAATCATGACAATGACCACCCGTCATGTGCTGATGGTCTTCATATCATGTCTGGTGAATGGATTAAAGGACAAAATCTTGGTGATGTCTCATGGTCCCGATGTAGCAAGGACGATTTGGAAAGATTTCTAAGGTACTGAGGTCACTTGCTGTTGTTGTGTCATGAATGTGTATGTGTGCCTGCTTCCTCTACCATCCTGTTGTGTGCCGTGGCAGAATGGAAAGCACATGGATTAGGAATCAAGGCGCTTGGTTCTAATCCTGGCTTTCCACTGGCTCATGGTGTCAGTTGGGACATATTATTCAATCAACTCATTTCTTAGTTTCCACATTTTCAAACAAGAGACTAGGCAAGATGGTTTGTACGGTTGAAAATTATTGCAATGATAAAAATATTGCATAATGTTAAATCGCCTCTTCAGAAATTCTCAGTGGAAACATTCTCAATGCTCATCCCTCTACATCTGTTGTTATTCAAAAACCTGTTTAACAAAAGCTCTGCCTTTCCACTTTGTATTTCTAAACTCTGAATCTTTTTCATTAATACATAATTTTCACCATTATTATAGTCCTTGATTCTCCTCTTTTCAACATTCAGCTGGTAATATTAACTTTTGCCTGGTTGGGGAAAAAAATTACAAAGTATTGTTGTTCTGATTTTCACTTTAAAGCCCTGTTCTTTACTTATTTCTTCAGTAATAGAAGGGAAAGCTGAAACAGTACCAACAGGTGATATGCAAAGTCTCAATGAATAAGTAAGGAGAAAGATGCTGAAACATAGACATACCTAACTAGCTAAATTCACTACTCAAATTTATTTTTCCATACTATTTAAATTGTCAAGTTAATTTTTTTGTCAAATGAATATTAAAATCTACTAAAATACATTTATTACATTACTATAGCTCTTTCCAGAAACACCTACAATGTCATCTGGGCATGCTCTTCATCACTGAAGCAATAACCCCTCTGTAGGCCCCAGTGAGTGTATGGTTTGGCTTAGTTATCTTCTCATGAATCAAAACTATGATAAAATTAAATTTTACCCCATAAATGGAAGTTGTAGTGCAGTGTCAAGTCCAAAAATATTCCTACTATTAATAGTCACTTGAGCATGATTTTCCTAGGTTCTTTAAATCCTTGAATTGAGTTGATTTCTTACCTCCTTACATTACTTTTAAGTTGTTGCTCTGAGACTGAGCTTCTTCACCTTACAAATGTGTAAAATAATAACCACCTCACAGTGTTGTGTAGATGAGCTTAATTAATTCAAATGAAAGATCTTTAAAATCAAAAAATTCTATTAACTTGAACATTGTTTTATTAACACTGATAGGATTATTGTAATAATTGTAAACGGTTCTCATATAAGAGATAATTTCCATGAGCATTCAATAAGAGCTTATAAATGAAATTAAGAACATATTTAATAGTGTTAAAATGTTTGCTATTGCTATGTTAACTAATTATAACAACTTTTTGCAGTTAATTCAGAATGTCACACATATCTGCATATTGCTAGGTCAAAGGCCAGTAACTGCTTGCTGCAGACAAATCCCCACAGTGTCAATTCTGTGATGGTTCCTTCTAAGTTGCCAGAGATGATATACACTGCTGATGAGCAATGTCAGATTCTCTTTGGGCCATTGGCTTCCTTTTGTCAAGAGATGCAGGTAAGACTTGTATTGAGGTGCAACTTTTTTTAAGTGTGTATTCATCCATTGTTTAGAAGTATTGATTGGAGGAGGGGGAGATGACTTTAGAGTTTGTGGCTCCAAAGAACCCCAGCATCGGAAAGAGGATTTTTCTAGAAAAAGTTTCTTCATTTTTCCCCTGCCTTTTTGAAAGTGGTAGAAATTGGTGTCAGTATTGAGTCAAAGTTAGGAAGGAATGATCCAAGAATTTCTACTTCAAAAATGACACTTAAGTCAGGGACACCTTTGCTTTATGATAGTTCATTGCTCTTATTTTAAATGTCTGGGTGAAAATGTAATAAAAACAATGTATGAATATGTAATTACAGAGGATGGATTATTTAATGCTTTATTATTTATTTAACCCTGAAAGTAAATATATTCTATAGGAATAGAAATAAGAGAGTACACTTCTGATAGTTAAACTAGAAGTAAAGGGTAAACGTTTGATGGTAAACTAAGCAATGCCTGCATTGCTTAGTATTCAAACTAATTACTCGGGGTCCAATTGTCCCATTCTAGGAAAATCTGAAATCTGAAAGATTGAGCAAAATGACTCTCTTAATTGATGTAAGAAATTAGCTCTATTTACCCTTCCTTTTCTCTTTTTGTCTCTCTTCCTGCAGCTCCTCCCTTTGCTGCCCATTTCTTCCTACCTTTCCAGTACCCATGCTTGCACACTCTTTGTATTTCAGGCTTAAACTCATAGTCATGATTGGAGTAAATTGATAGCCATATTTCACTGTACCTAACTTTCTGTGATTGCCTGAAAGGAGTTTGGCTTTGCTGAAAATAATGCTGTCTGGAATTATTGGCAGAATAACTAAAATCCATCATAAGGGAAAGATTATATGGCATTATGACATATTTTGTGCTCTCTCTGCTTTGTTGTTCTTACCAGAGTTGTTCATTTACTTGTTATTTTCCTTTTATTAACTCTCCACCCTAGTGTGTAAGCCCCATGAGGGCAGAGTGTTTCTCCAGTGTCCTAGTCCAGTGGCTGACATATGGTAGGCACTCTGTGAATATCTGACTTAAGGTTAAACTAGGTGAATGTATAAAGAAGTTGGAGCTGTGTGAAATGTGACATGTGAAAGGATGGTTAGACTGTGATAATCATCAGCAACAACAGACCTCCAGAGGAACTGATGTGGGTGTGTGATTATGAATGGACACGCAGGATTCACATGTGGCAGACCTATGGATGCTTTGACCTTGGCATTGGGTGTGATAATGATGACAGTAGCCAGCTTGACTGTCTGTTATCTGTCCTAATACCTCTTTGATCTCATCTACTGATCTTCTTATCCACTCTACTCTCACCTCCAAGGACTTTAGACAATCAAAAATTGGGTCACAATCTTATTTCTTGAATCATCATGGTAAAATGAATGTTTTGAGGTCAAAAAGTTGGTTTTGCAGGTAGACAGACACATCTCCATGCAGAAATTAGCATGTTTTGGAAAACAGCTGTCTATGATTGCTATTGTACTGTTGTGTTACAAGATGGTTTCAGTTCATGTGCTATAGAAAATTGATAGAGCTGAGCAATGAAAAGTGTCTATATTTTATGAAGTACCTGAAGTTTTAGAAAAAGTCAGCAAATGATCAATTGCAAACATAATTTTGGTAAATTTTAGATCATTTTTCATAAATACTATTTCTAAAAATTTTAGAAATTATTTTTAATTCTATATTATAGTTGGTTAAATTTTACTAGCATCATTCCACAGTATTTTGAACTTTAAAATGGATGACACAGTGTGTAAATCATTTATATTTATGATCTATTTTGATTCTTACAGCAATTATATGCCATAGTTATTATTCAGTTCTACATTACAAGTTAACAGTTTTGAGTCTTGTAGAAGTTAAAATAGCACAATTAAGTGATTACGCTTATGAAGAGGGCTTGCTAGATGCAAATCCAAAGAACAGAGTATATACAACTACTGCATTCTGCTGCTTTTTATGGAATTCACACTTTTTTACACTGTCTTTTGTATGGGAAAATCCTTAGTTTAGATCCTGTGTTTAAACTGAATTTTCTTTATTCCCTGGAGCACTACATCATCCGGGACAAGAAATATTTTAATTGATTTTTTAAAAAACTTTTTCTAGGCCATTTGCTCTATTCGTCATGCTGCTTCTCACTAACCTACCTGCATGTATTTTTTTTCTACCTCTGATGAAAGTGTAACAGTTTGTTAGGAGATCTTAAATCTGTTTCTTAATATCCTAAGATGTTGCTTTGTTTTAAACTAGGCATTTTGCAAACAGAATTAAGTTTTGGGTTTAAGTATCCAGAAATGTTCTCCTTTTTCCCCTTGAAATTATATGTGTGTGTGTGTACAGATATATATATATATCTGTACACACACAAATGACATTTTTATTCACGAAAGTCGTTCAGTCATGTCTGACTTTGCGACCCCGTGGACTATACAGTCCATGGAATTGAAGCCAGATTTTTCTGTAGTTCAATCTGTGTATAATCTTCATTAAGGACAATTTTAAAATAATGCCACAAAGGACTGGGCTGCTGTGGGTAACCAGGAAAAAGCAACATCTCCTAATCAGAAAGGCATGAAGCCTGGTCTCTGACAGTGCTTGTATCCCTTGTTAGTTGTGTAACATTAGTCAAACCTGTTTTTCTTTCTAAGCCAAAATTTATTGAACAAGAAGAGGAAGTGTTATAGAATAAGAAGAGGAAGTATGTTATCTCTTCAAGTCTCTTAGGGCTAAGAGGCTGGACTTTAGTTCCAAAATTCAAAACACCATTCCTATACCGCCCTTGAAAATCACCATTTCCATCCCAAACTGGTGGAGCTTGCAAAACATTAAGTAGGTAGGTAGACAGGTAGGTGGGTAGGTAGATAAGGGCCATAGAAGAAATTTTTTAAAAAACTTAATCACTGATTTGATAAGTATAATATATACATTGAGTTCCAACTACTTTTTAGTCGCTGTTCTATGTACTAATAACACAATAGGAAGTAACCTCCACCTTCATGGAGCTTGAAGTTGAGCTGGGGAGACAGACAATATGTAAATATGTATGTAGTATGCCAGTTGGTAATAATGTTTTGGAGAAGCATAAATTCAGATGAGAAAGGTAAGGAATACAACCAGCGATAGGAGAGTGGGAATGGTGCTATTTTGTATAGGATAATCTGAGAAAGCTTCCTAAAGAAAGTGACATTTGTTTAGAAATCTGAAGGAAGTTAGATAGCAAGCCATACATTTATCTTGGGGAGAATATAACAAGAGGAAACAGACAGCAAATGCACTAAAATGGAGTTAGATTCATGTTTTAAGTTTAAGATGTCCATTGGACATCCAAGTAGAGATGTTAGTAGGTCCAGAATAGATATGTATCTAGAAGTCCTCAACAAGGAGATGATACTGAATTCATGATACTAAATGATGACACTATGACATGAGTTAGAAGAGGAAAAACTGAAAGTCTGAGAACTTAATCACTACATTATTTGGAGGTTAGGAAAATTAGGAAAAAGCTGTAACTAAAACTCTTAAGAAGTCTCTTGGTAGGAATAGAACCAAGAGAAAGTAGATCTTGGAGGCTAAGTGAAGACATTTTTCAAAGTGGAAATGTTTAAAGTTCCAAAAGCTGAAGACAAGGGGAGTAAAATGAAGTCTGAAAGTATGCAATTGCTGTTTTTCCCACTGAGTTTGGGATGGTGTTACTTGAACCTATCTTGACATCCATGAGCACTGAGTATCAGGAGGTAGAAGTTAAAAATATAAGGTGAAGTAGTTATAAGTGTAGAAGATAGAAGAATTCTGCGAGTTAAGCCACACTCCTACACGTTCAGGTGGAAACATGTGAAGTCACCACATCTACCAGTTTGTAATCTAGACTTTATCCAAAACAAATCTCCTCAAAGACAAACTCCATAACCTCTGAAGAGTCATCAGTCCTTTTTATCACTGTACCTCTGTCTCTCAAAAGAGTGTTCAATAAGTATTTGTTAAAGCAATAAATGAATCAACTGAATGATGGAATAATAACTTTGAAATTTTACTCAAAAATAATAATCAATTACTCATTGATTCTTGGCTGTATAATATGTCCAGAGAATATGAAGGTAACCTTCTAAGATATTCATTCAACAGCTACATAAAAAACAACCTGTAAGAGTATATAGCATATGTTTCACAGCTTATACATGAGTTATCAGGCGTCCTTATGACCATCTGATTTCCAATAAGTTATAAATACGTGTTGAGTTGCATGGAGGAAGAATTCATAGCAACTTTTCAACATGTGTGTTTCTGGTACAATCTGAGACAATGGCAGTTGGCTCATAGTGTTTGAATTGGATGCTGCTCTTCCATTCTTCCTAATAGACAGCTATATACAAGCACTAGGGACTCCAGCATTATGTGTGTGCTGATTTAATTAATGATATAAATTTACCCTTGAAATAGCAGCTTACATCTGCAAAATGTTTAAAGGCATAACTGTAGAGATGCTTGTGAAACATTTCAACCCTCAGCAATAATTGCTCACTCTTTTGCATGAATATGCTAAATTCTTGGATAGCCTTGTTCCTAGGTCCTGAGCATTGGTGCCTGCAGGCCATCTGGCATCTTGTGGCTGAGCCAGCTTTGACTGCAATAAGTTATCTTCAGGGCTACCTAAAATTACTTCGTCTGGCTAAGAATGTAGAGGTAGGGATGTTTCCTCAGAATCAATAAGAAGTGTCTGCTCGAGTGTTACATTATTTGTGAAAGAAGAAAGTTTGCTAAAAAAGAAGAAAAAATGAAGGCCTCCAGGAAGCTTAAGATTCAGCCTTGAGTTTTGGACTAGGCACACTGTGAGTTACATACATATTGTATAAAAAACTTTTGAATCATATGGTGACTTAAAAGTACCATAGAAAGACCAGTTTTAAATTTCTCTTATGTTGACTTGATACATCAAAGTATGTAGGACTTCTAAAACCTCTCATTTGATCTAATGAACAGCCTGGCATTGAAATAAGTACCTTATGAAGAATTCCAGAAGATTGAGTCTCTGTGAGTTGGCATTGTGAAATTCCAGAGGCAATAAGAATTTGGACTAAGAAACCTTATCATGAAATAGCCCTGGATGGCAAGAAGTTGTTTGGGCAATGAATACAGTATTGTTGATAAATTTATTGTTGGTAAATGAATACCGTATTGTTGATAAATTTAGCATTGATAAATTATTGTTAAAATTGGTAAAGTTGAAGATTGTTTTACTATTCTTTCTTCCTATAAGTGGGTTAAAACTACCAGGAATTAAAGCTGCCTCTTTTGCCATCTAATCAAAGCTTCATCCTATTCTTTGAGTGTTAGTCGTATACAGTATGTGAGTACATGAGTTTGATGGCAAATTACTTGACTGGATAATCTAGCTCTTTCATTTTTTCCCTTAGAACTAATTTTTATGACTTCTTACTGATGTGGGCTTTTATTTTTTAGGTCTCTCTCTATGTAAATTACCTATTTACATTTGGCCCATTTTTAAGCTTTCTGTCTTTATTGAGTTGCAGGAGTTCTTTCTATATTCTGTATTCTAGATGAGACTTTCTTATTACTTACGAAGTGTGTCATTATGTCACAAAGCGTGTCGTTAGCTTTTTATACACAATGTCCTTCTACACTTTTGAAGTGACTGACTCCATCAACTTTTCCCACTAGGTTGTGCTATTTTTGTTTTCTTGTGTGTGTACATTCATTTTCAGATTATTTTCCATTATAGGTTATTACAAGATATTAAATATAACTCCTACTGAGCTGTACAGTGTGTGCTTATTGATTCTCTATTTCATATACAGTAATGTATATCCATTAAACTGGAACTTCCAATTTATCCCTCCCTTTCTTTTCCCTTTGCTAACAATAAGTTTTTCTACATCTGTGAGTCTTTTTCTGGTTTGTAAATAAGTTCATTTGTCTCATTTTTTAAGTTTCCCTATATAAGTTATATGATATTTGTCTTCCTCTGACTTATTCCACTTTATATCATAATCTGTAGGTCCATCTATGTCCCCACATAGCATTGTTTCCTTCTTTTTATGGCTAAATAATATTCATATATATATATATGTACACACATATATATACATACACACACACATATAAACACACTCACACACATACCACATCTTTTCTTTATCAGTTCATCTGTCAACGGACTTTAGGTTGCTTCCAGGCCCTGACTGTTGTAAATAGCGCTGCAGTCAACATTGAGGTGCATATGTATTTTTTGAATTGCGAGTTTGCTCTGGATATATGCCCATGCGTGGAATTGCTGGATCACATAGTAACTATTCTGAGTTTTTAAGGAACCTCCAAACTGTGTCCCACAGTGGCCGTACCACTTTACATTCCCACCAGCACTGTAAGAGGGTTCCTTTTTCTCCACACTGTCGCCACCATTTTTTATTTGTAGACTCTTGGATGATGGCCATTCTGACCAGCCTGAGGTGGTACCTCATTGTAATTTTGATTTGCATTCCCCTAGTAATTAGTGAGATTAAGTACCATTTCATGTGCCTGTTGACCACCTGTGTGTCTGCTGTGGAGAAATATCTAGTTAGGTCTTCTGCTAAAGAATGTGTGGTTTTTAAAGTTCATTATCTGTCACTAAGTCTTAGATGAAGCATATTAATATTACTATTCAAAATATGTTTATTTTGATTTGATTGATCTACTTGTGTTGAACAGTTTAACAGATGTGTTCAAATACCCAACTCTAACAACTGATTTATTTACTTTTCTCTGTATTTCTGTCAATTATTTCCTTATATATCATTTAATTATATTACAGGTACATATATATTTATGACTTTTATCTGTTTCTCTGTTTTTCTCTTTTGCATGTTTTAATGGCTTATACCTTAAAATCTATTTTGTATGTCATTAAAACCATTATCCTAGTTAATATTTTTCACATTTTTATCTTCAACCTTTCCAGATAAAATAGAATCACAGATATGAGTATGGCTAGATGGATATGTTTACTAGAGAAAAGCAGTTGCTAGATTCTGTATTTTTCTATTTAAACCAATGTAATAATTTTTTGACATTTTTGTCAGCTAGTTTAACACTTTTTACCTTGATTTAAATTAGTTTTATAAAAATTTTTGTCAAATTTTTTGTTTGTGTTTTATACATACGCTCTATTTTTTGTTATTGTCTCCTCTCCTGCTTTACATTTACAACAAAATTTTCCTATACATTCAAAAGTCAGACATTCTTTATATCTGTTTATGAGTATGACTAATCAGTTACTTTTTCTTGATGAATAGCATTCCACTGGAACATAAACTGTTTTGTTTATCAGTTTACCTCTTAGTAGACATCAATATGTTAGCTATTATGAATCAAGCTACTGGGAAGATTAATGAATGTTTATTTGTATGCACATGTTTTCATTCTACATTATTAATACATTAACATATTATATATCAATGCATTGGTTTTTTGCAAGTTCTGGGGTAGGGACTGCTGGCCTGTTTTTATAGATTAAGTTTTACTGGAATACAGTCACCTTCTTTGTTCACACATTTTCTTTGGCCACCTTCAGACTACAGTGAGTGATGAATAGTTGCAACTGAGATCCTGTGGCCCACAAGCCTGAAGTATATGCTGTATGGCACTTGACAGAAAGAGTTTACTGACCCCTGTCACAGCACATACTCTGCCTTCAGTTATATTCCTCCAAAGAGTGTTTTGAGTTTTGTTTTCACAAACAATTACGTTTGTTAGAATCAAACTGGAAACTAACTTATCTGCTGTGGATAGTACGTCATATGTTACATCAGCTCACTTTTTCCTTATTTTAAGTGTGTCCCTTGCATGCATGGTACAGGTGCCACATAAAAACCTAACCTTCTCTGACACTCTTATTTTTGGGGCTTCCCTGGTGGCTAAAGAAGATGGTAAAGATGGTAAAGAATCTGCCTGCAATGCAGGAGACTCGGGTTTGATCCCCAGGTCAGGAAGATCTCCTGGAGAAGGGAATGGCAACCCACCATGGACAGAGAACCCTGGTGGGCTACAGTCCATTGGAGTCACACAGAGTCGGACACAACTGAGCAACTAACACTTCAAGTTTTGACAGCTTTGACCGCATCCGTTTCTGTCTTCATGAGTCTAAAAAGATGGCATGTGTTATTTTAACCATTGTGTCATGCCATGACCACAATCCACTGTCAGATCAAAGCTACATGACGATGTACTCAACTTTTGCCGATTCTTAAGCTCCCATAAACAGTTGATCTGCCTTTGTTCTACATTCTGAAACTACCAGAAAATTGTTTGTTGCTTTCATTCCATAGTTTATGTTTGTTAGCTACAGGAGGATTGGTCTTCTGGGAACTTATTCCACCATTTCAGAAGAAGAATATTTTTATCTTATATTTCTTATTCTTACCAGGAAAGTCTGGATCATTTTTCTTTCAAATATTTTAAACAATTCCTTCTCACTTTTTATTCTTTTCTTTGCACGTATGCTCAGTCGTGTCCAACTCTGTGCGTCCCCATGGACTGACTCTGCAACTCCATGAGCTGCAGTATGCCAGGCTCCTCTGTCCTTCATTATTTCCGAGAGTTTGCTCAAATTCCTGTCCATTGAGTTGGTGATACTATCTAACCATCTCATCATCTGCTTCCCCCTTATTTTGCCTTCACCACCACCTGGGATTCATTAAGAACGTATTGACAGTTCTTCATTCTCTAAATTTCTTCTCCTTGATTTTCTTTAACACACCAAGATGTGTTCTAATGAGGGGTCCTTTGAAGCTTGCTGCTACATTTGTTGGCTATTCATAGACTATATTTTTCTTGACATCTGTTACTCTACTTCTACCACTAGCAGTCATGAAGCATATGGAGTGAAGGAAGTGAAATAGAAGAGATCAAATTTACTTAGCTGTCAGTGGTCAAATTATTTCTGCTAAGGGATAAAGTTTTTGAGATGTAAATGTGATAGATTTCTAGTATTTCTTCCCATTAAAAAGGTTTATAATAATGACTGAAGTCCAATTATTATTGTTTTCTGTAGTAAATATTTATTTAGATTTATCATCATTTTTGTCCAGTTCTCTGATCACAAGTGCTTTTCAGCCCTTCCCTATGAGATCATATTCCTCTTGAAGTATAACATTTAGAAGTTCCTTTGGGTAAAATCTGTTAGTAGTAAACACTCAGTTTTTGTTTTCTTGAAGAGTTTTTATTTAACCTTCAGTCTTGAATAAAATTTTAGCTGAGTTCAGAAGTCTAGATTGACAGTTATGTTCTTCCTCTCTCTACTTTGAATGCATCACAAATTCACTTTTTTTTTTATGTTTGTGCCAAGATGTCATCTTCGCTATTTTCCTAATCTTAAAAGGATGTAAAGAGAAAATAATTAATTAATTAATTAAAATAATAAAAATAAATAAATAAAAGGAAGGTTTCAACATTTTATGGGTTTTTTTGTGATCTTTGTTGTAGATTTTTATAGATGTCCAGATGTCAGTTAACTTTGAAGGTGTTTCCTTCAGTGGCTAGTTTGCTAACTTTTTTTAACAAATGGATGTTGAATTGTGTCACAAGCTGCATATTAAGAGCTACAAAAATCATAGATTTTGAAGTTTTTATGTACTTGATTGTATTAATCAAATCTCTAATATTATAGTAGCCTTGTATTCCAAGAAAAACCCAACATGATTGTGATGGTACATTACATTTTTTTCATGGATTGCTGGATTCAGTTTGTTATAAAATGTGTAGCATATTTCAATCTAAATTCATAAATAAAGTAGATCACTATTTTCATTTTCTTTTCAAACTGCTGCCTGGTTTGGGCATTATGATGTGTGTGTAGAAATATTTTCTCTTTTTCTGTTCTCTAGATAGTTTATGCAAATTGAGAATTTAAGTGTTTAGATCAATTTTATTCTTTGTGGGAAGATTTTTAATACTCACTTTTGGTTATTCTGTGGGGAGCTGGTGATGGACAGGGAGGCCTGACGTGCTGTGGTTCATAGGGTTGCAAAGAGTCGGACACGACTGAGCAACTGAACTAAACTGAACTATTTATTTTTGCTTTCTCTTTTTTGTTGATTAGTTTTAATATTATTATTTTCCACAAAGAACTACATTCCAGCTTTTTCTTATTTCTTCTGAATCTTTCTCTTTCCCTTACTTTGTTCCTGTTTTTCATCTTTAATACTACCAAGGTGCTCTCTGGTAGAAAAATTATTTTTGAAACTATTATCTCATATTGAATTACACCTACAGTCAAACATTACATTATTGAAATTGTAGTTTAGAAGATAGTTTATGGACAAACAAGGAGTTACCGCTTGTTGCTTTAATTGCCGCTTCCATGCATATGCACTTAATATTTTTTATTTTAACATAAAATTTAGAACATGTTAATGGATCTAGTTGCTATAAAAAATGAGTATACGTTATCTTTGGAGATAAATTTTATGATATCTATACATACACAGTTAATCTTCGATTTAAATTATTCCATTGAAAAAAATATAGTTTTTCATGTAAACTTTTTAAAAGCCTTCTTGAGATAAACATCCAACTTTATTTATGCTTTTAATGGTCATTTCTTATTATAGAGGAATAAAAAAACAATGTTCTATTATTTTTGTTAGTTTGCTAGAAGATGCTGGGTTACACATTTCTGTCCTGGATTCCTTTGCACAGCATTTTAAGTATTTAAGTTCTTAATTGACATATTAAGAGATTTCACTAATTAAGTTGAAAAGAATACTTGACTCTGGCCTGTGAAACATACAGAGAGCATTTGGTCCTTCTAACAAAATACACAGCCCTGCCCCTCTTAAGAAAGAGTTTGGTGTTCCATAGTTCTAATATCAGATATCTGAGATTTTGCACTTCTCAAGGTGAAAACAGTCCATCCCATTTCTTCCATATTTTATTTCTTTACTTTTGACAGTTTGGTTTGAAATCCTGAATCTGAGTTACCTTTCACAATGAGGTTATAATTTACTTACAGTAAGATCCCAGAACTATAGAACATAAAGAGTAAAGAGATCTCCTCTATGAGAGATTTATTCTACATGACTGTGCTTATCTTGAAAAGCTGCCAAGTTTGCTTTTATGCTCTCAGTGCCTCAAGTGGGAATCAATTAGAGTACCTGCTGTTTTGAATAGCAGATAATGGTTGAAGGTCAGAATTTAGACCACCAACAGTGTTCAACAAGCAAGCATGATTTTAAAACTACAACATAAACAAGATTTGTTTTTTAGTTCAATATGCATTTGTTAACTAATGAACTTGATTAAAATAATTCATGTTACAATACAACTAAGCTTTACTGAAAATAAATAAAGCCGAATTCTTCTTCGGTGGAAAATCAGCATTTGACCCCATAATTATAAAATTTAATTACAAAATTTATTAACAAGATTGTCTTGGAGGAAAAAGAAAACTTTTAGGAACTAAAATTCTCAGGTTAGATATCCACTAATTTAAATATAAATGTGTCCACACAAGTACCTGATAAACAGTTAACCTCTCTCCTTATTTTCAAGAGTCAGAAATATTACAGAGAAGCTGTTTCATTTAGGCATTCTTTAAAATTAGTTCCTGGATAAGTTTTTGATAAATGATATGTGCAAACAATAGCTCATATATTAAACTAAATCATATTCTAAATATAACAAGTTATTTGTATGAAATATTTTTAGGCAGAAAAACTATCACAGCAGATAAAATTGTGTAAATAAAATATATCACACTCCTGCCATTGAGTATTGAATTTTTAAGAGCTTAAAACAGTTCTGAAATCTAAATTTTTAAATAAAGAATAGGAAAATAATATTTGGAGAGTTGTAACAAATTCGGAATTGGAGATGGAACAGAACTGCTTGAAAACTTAGTTTAAATATATCATCCCTAAAGTATTTAGTAGATTTGGGTCATAAGTTAATTTTAACTTTGCAGTGATTTTCAATCTGTTTTGAACACCACTGCCAGGGTAAACCTCCTAAAATAGCCTTTTTATCTTATCAACCTGCTCGTCAACTGCTGAGTGGCTTCTTTTTCCCTCCAAATATGGAGTCGCTAGTCCATCCTGGCACTCAGGATCTTGTTTTTCTATCTTTAAAATCTTGTTCACTACTCCCTTCCCTTACAGACATCCTCCCATCTGACTGGTCTTCTCACCCTTTCAAAGACAATCTTTCTCATCAACACTTGTTCTGTCCTTATCAGCCTGCTTGCTTCTGCCCTTTTCTCCAAATATCTGGATAGATAGTCACACAATCATCTTCAAGATAGATCACTCTAGTTGCTTTAAATATGCCACATGGATTTCATATTTCTGGGTAATTTGTTAATAACATGTTTGTATCTCAGAAGCATCACTCATCCTATAGACATAGAAAGTCCTTAAAAATGAGGTAGTTGTGCCCTTTTATCTATCTCTCTGGGCTGCCGTAACCATAGAATTCTCTTCTTTCAGTGTTACTGTGTTTATGCTATTTTATCCCAGTATTTTTGTTTGTTCCTTTGACTTTTCCCTAGAAAAAGTTAAATGTATTCTAGGTATCTAGGATGTATTCGTATTGTGGAGAATTGACTGACAGCAGTTATGGGAAATGTGCCCTCTGAGAATCCCTGTATCACATCAGGGGCCAAGGTGATGTAATGAAATAGTGAAGTAGTAACATGGCATGTGGCATACAACAAAGCATAAGTGAGGACAGACTTTAAGATAGGAAGCATTAAATTCATACCGTAGGCACATTACTTTGATTCTTCCAGGTTGGTTCATATAATGTGGTATAAATTATGACTTTTAGCTTACAGTGTTCTGTTGAAGTTACTTAATCTTGCATAATCATACATGTTTTTATTTAAAGAAATTTTAAAATAGTTAAATTTTTGAAACATTTTATCTTTGTATCAGTCTTCATAGCACTGTAAGCCATAGACTATTTCAACTGTAAGTATAATATTAAAGGTACTCAAAGGATATTTTCTTTAAATCATTTCTGATGTTCTATTAAAATTGCTCTCTCAAACCTTATAGACTTAACCTCAAAAATGTGATGCTTTCCCCTTATTAGTTATTATACCCTTGTTTTCAGCATGTTATTTGCACAGGGTTGTGGTGCAAGGTGGAAGGGGAGAAAGAATGCAAAACCAAACTAGATCCCCCAATGGATGGAACCGATTGTGACATTGGTAAGGTAAGTTATTGGTGGTGCTATCTGAAGTATAAGACTATTAAGTGAAACTTAGGAAACTTGCATGGCTCCTATAAGTATAACCAGTGAGACATTTTCTTCTGCCAGTCACAAAGGTATCTATCTTAACACTAGCAGAGTACTTTTAGTATATATACAAATTTCAGCATTTCACCTATTTTCAATTCCAACACATGGCTGTTTTTTAAATATCAGCTCTATTTTTTTATTGTTGATTATAACGGTGTGGAGAATTGGATATATGTATTACTGTAACAAAAATTAAATATTTTTACTATGAACTTAAATAGAAGTATTCACAAATTAATAAAAATAGTAAAATTTCTCAGAGCTAATTAATCCTTTAAAGTATAAAGTATTGTCTTAGGAGAGCCACTGAGTGTAATTTTCCCCTGTCATTTTAAGCATCATGAATAAAGTATTCTAATTAACATTTGGGAGATTAGTAAACATTTGACTGTCTTAAGCTGTTAAATGTGTTTCATAAGGCTGTAGAAATTTATTAGTATATATTTCCAGATCATTTCAATTGCTGTAAAATTTAATTTTCTTTTACAAATATGAAGAAATTAGATTCCATATAAACTTATAATTATAGCTAATGTAATCAAAATATAGTACACTAGTTTATAGAATTTTCCATTTTTTAATTCTGTGAAGGGAAAGTAGAACAGCTATTACTTTGCTCATTAGATATAAGATCAGAAAACTTGCCTCCTAAGACCATGAATTTTCATTACATTTGAAACAAATCAACAACATAAAGATTGCTTGTGGTGAATTACTTAGTGAAAAAAGTTATATAGCTAGCTTAAAAACACGTCCACTTGAAAAATGGGCAGAAAGGGAAATCTAGCAATTCCACTTCTAAAATTTTGTCCTAAATACATTCTTAACACATATGCACAAATATAGGCATGTTTGCATGTACACACACACATACTTATGTGGGGATGTCACCTGCTGTGGTGAGAAATAAGAAAATAAAAAATATTCCTTGGAAGAGAAATAGTTCCAGTGTAGCTATTCACAGAATGAGGTATATATATCTGTATTAACTTGATAACATCTACTAGACATGGCAGTTAGTATAGAGACATGTCAGAAAAATCCATACGTTATATGGCACCATTTGAGATTTAGGAAAAAAACAATTTGTGTACAAATGTGAGTATATACACAGAGTTAATATATTTTTAAACTCATAGAAAGTGGTTTGAAAACATAAACACCAAATTATAATTAGTAGTTAACTCTTGGGAGGGAGTTGGAATTGATGGATGAAGTAAAACAATTGACAGTAAGGGGGAATGCAGCTTTGCTCCTGACATCTCTGGCTTGATTGACATAAGCCTGTGGTCATTTTTTTCTTCTATGATTTCTTTAATGAGAAAAAGAAAAAATGTACAAATTCAGTCCCACATAATAAAAAAGGAATAGAAATATTTTATCGCCCAGTACAACCAGTAAGAAAATGGTTCCCTGATAGAGAACTTCTGTGAAATATCAGTCGTTTACCGACTGCCAGATGTGTTTTCTGTGAGCTTATGCAGAGAGTCAGAATTTGGATTTGTTTTAAATTATACACAAAAGTACAATAATATGTGTATATTGGGCAAGCCTCATGATATTATGCTGAGTAATTTATTGCTTGAGTCATAAAACTCTGCACCAGCAATAATTTTCATCATCTCTGAAACACGAAAGCAGTAATAAACAAAGATAACCAAATAGTCAGCCACACGTCTTCAAACACCACACAGTCCATTTGTCTTACTTAGTTCTTCATTAGCAATTTGAAGTCTGTTCATTTTTATAATCTGGTGTCCTAAATATTTTTCTATTGTTTTTTCCTTCCGATATTTATGAAAATAAATTGCATTCTTGAGTTCTCTAAGATAAGCTTATTCTTTCAGCAATCAAAATTGTAATTATTCATTAAAAATAAATGTTTCTTTTCCCTATGATTGTGCTAATGATATTCTCAGTGGTTCTGTAATGTTTTGTATATTGAAATAACTAATGAACTTCTCAGTTCCTCAGGCCATGTGGGCTTCTTCAACTCTCCATCTGTTCCAACTGTTGTAGGAGACATCAGGAAAATAGCTTCCAACACTCTGTAATTGACAGCTATAGGGCTAAAATATCTGGATGCCTGAAACCTTGCGCTGAACACTGCTAGCTCAGTACATGGCAATCCGAGAAACAGAGCTGAGAATTTTGTAGTGTGTTACACTCTAGTGATGTTGATTGAGCTGTATAACTAGTTCACCTAAGAGTATATAGTTAAGTCTGAGAAGGTGCCAGCAAGAATTTTATGATTCATAGTGATTTTGGAGATAAGGATTTATCTACCATTTAGACACAGCTTTTTCCAAATTAAAAGCAGCCTGTTTTCTTTCTTCTCCTTTTCTCTTTATAATACTGGCATCTGTGTTTACATTTATATTAACAGAGGTCTGTGAGTTGATAAACGATTTGATTAAAATCAATAAGTGTATGTTTTTTACTTGAAATGTTTTCTAGGAATGGGAGGATGGAAAAGGAAAGCTAAATACCAAGTGACTAAAATATTAGACTGTTTTGAAGGATGCTGCATAATATATTTTAATTATTTACTTTCCTAAGTTCTTAAGTGATAAAATTATTATCATCACGCTTTATTGAAAAAATGAAGGTTGTAATATCCTTAGTCACAAATTTACATAAGGAGACAGTTTATTGCCTTCTTTCTTCCTCTTATTTCATCTAATGATATATACATACAAGAGGATTTAATTAGACAATATTATTTCCTTTGTCATTTGCAAGGACCTCTTCCAATTGGGTGTTTTCTTCAACTTCCTAGGCGTATTCACATAGAAATTAGAGAGAATACAAATATAGTCAAACCTTTTTAGGTCATGTACTATCGCAGAAAGAATCTATATTATAAATTTCCTTAGCATTTTCATAGATCATGCTGAATTATTCAATATGAGAAATTTTGAGTTCTTTAAACCTTGTGTAATATATTTTTTAAAACTAAAAAATACGAATGAAATAAAACATGCTGGTAGAAAATTCATGGAAAGCATTAGGATCATTTTACATGTAAACCCAATAGAATATATTGTATAATAATCAAACAAAGCATGTAAAACTTTCCCCAGTGTTGAAACAAGCTCCACCTGGAAGACACAAAAGCAGGTTTTCCATAGTTTCACCCAGAGAGTTGATTATCTGAAGTTAATGGACTTTAACTATTATACTACGCTTTCTTTAAATTTCACCAATTTCAGAATGCAAATTTAGCTTGCATGTCTGTTTCCATTTCTCTTCATCTGCCAGACCTGTCTAGTTTAAATGACATGCAAGTCTAGATCTGGGTCTTTCCCAGAATATTTTTGGTTCACTGTGAACTCTAGCCCAGCCTTTTAATGCCAGCTTACCACTAAAGGGGCGAGGAGCTGTGATACACACTTGGGGGTTGAAAATAAATGCCCTTCATTTAGGTCCAATCCACTTGACCAATTGAAGTTTGGCAGGGTTCACTTTGATTTTTTTTTTTCTCGCCTATGAATGGCACAACATCATTAAATCCCTAAAACCAGTAAGTTATTTCAAAGTTTTCACAAGGTCTGTTTTTTCCCCCTTTTACAATATTCAGGCTGAATCCTCCTACAAAAATTTCAGTTTACTTAATGTCAATCTTAGCATGTCATTATACTCTTGAGTTATTGAGGTTTGGTTTTGTTTCTTCCCAGGCCTGGACGTAAAACTCTTTGAAGCTGAAAGAGATTGAATTTTGTTTTAATTTTATTGAAATAGAGTTGATTTACAATGTTGTCTTCGTTTCATGTATACAGTAAAGTGATTCAGTTATTACATATACATATATCTATTCTTTTCTAGATTCTGTTCCCCTTATAGGTCATTACAAAGTACTGAGTAGAGTTGCCTAAATTTGACACTATCAGAGAAAATCTTCAGGAACTATATATTACGTAGAAAAGCACTAACTGGACTCACACAAAACTTTGTAGCATAGTTTTATAAATTCTTCTAAAAACAAGATTTAAACACATGTTTTCAAAATAAGTTTTAAAGAAACAGATTATTTAAAATCATAATAGAATTTTGGTGAGATTTCTGGAAACTTATTGATAAAATTAACATTATCAAAATTAATATTATAATTTTACTATAATATTATAATTATATAAATTATATAAAATTAATATTATGAAATTAATATAATGATATATAATTTGGTGTTATTAGTATTTTTATTTTGGTTAATCTTTATTAAATCATCAGTATGGGCTATGCATTGTGCTTAGTTTCATTCAACCTCTGCTAAGTCTATTAGTTATATTTGATTTTCATTCACATTTTGAAACGGGAAAACAGGATCAAAGAATTGCTATGATTTCTTCAAAATCCCTTATAAATCATGTTGCCACTGGTACGGAAAATTGTTTAGAACTAGTATGATCATCTTGCTAAACTCTTGTCATTATACAATCACTTATCTTAACTTTTTAATCTTTAGTTATTTCCAACATGGTTTTGTTCAGTTAATTTTTGCCTTTAATATCTTTACTGTGATTATGATAGATCTGACTTTCCAGGAATAAGGAGAAATTATTGTGGCTCAGCTGGTAAAGGATCCTCCTGCAATGCAGGAGACCTGGCTTCCATCCCTGGGTTAGGAAGATCCCCTAGAGAAAGAAAGGGCTACCCACTCCAGAATTCTGGCCTGGAGAATTCCATGATCTGAATAGTCCATGGGGTCACAAAGAGTTGAACATGACTGAGCGCCTTTTAAAAAAAAAAATGGAGAAATTATAATAATCTCTCCATCAAATTCTGGCAACCTTTCCTCAGTGACCACACACACACACAAAAAGAGTCTTTGGCTGCTTTTGTTAAAAATAATAATAAAGTAAATATAAAAAGGAAAATGAATACACTCTTTTCTCTTCTGTCATTCTGTCTTTCTTATGATGGAAACTTAGAAAATAAAAGGAAAAGCAATGTAAATGAATGCTAAAAGTGAGTCATACGCTTTGTTTCCAATTACAAGGAGAGAGAGAGAGTACCCTGAAACACTGACACTTCAAATAAAAATGGCTGGATTTGCTAAAATATCTGCTTCATTCTAATCAAAGACATTTATATCTTACCTACCATTGATATCTTTACCTTCATTTATATTACCTACATTTATATCTTACCTACAAAATATGAACCTATTTTTTGTTATTCTCTATTAAATTATTGTCTTTCCTAGAACATGTTAGTTTTTTTCCCCTGGCTGTACAACTCCCTCTCCCCCATTCGCCCTGTCTCTGTCACAAGCACTGAATTCAAATTCACAAGCACTGAATTTGCTATAGTACAAATACCCGTGTGCTATTTTTATGACAAGATGGGGTGACCTGACATGAGAACTGGGAGAACTGGACCAGTGAATTATTACTGTGACATTAAGCACGTGCCAACTAATTTTTGGTCTTTTTCAATTCCACACGTTTGGGGCTTTAGCTGACCTGATATAATCGCAATTCCAGTGACTCGATAGGCCAGTGAATGATTTTCCATTGTGCCCTGATTTGTTCACCTAAGACATAACTTTTGGAATAGTGGTGTAAGGCTGGAGAGTGTGCCAGCAGGACCGCAGCACCTGGACTTGCAGCCGGAGAGTGGAGCACGTGGAGTCCCTGTAGCCGAACCTGCAGTTCTGGGATCAGCAGTCGAGAGCGCAAGTGTCCTGGGTAAACGCAACATTCCTGGATTGGGGGAGGGCATTGTTTTCTTCAAGTTTGAAATAAAAAGGTTTTGCTGATTAAACCACGTCAGGGACCAAAGACACTTCTTCAAACCCAGTCCACTTTGGAAGACAGAAAAGCCCTTCAAATTATTTTGTATAAGAACTCCCTTTGAAGAAGAAAATAAGACCAACCTTCCTAAGAGCAAATAGTTTAACACTACACAGGTTGTTTTCTTGAGAATAAATCAAATAAAAAACAGTGTTGATACCAAGCAGGGAGACATGTTAGGAAAAGTAAGTCACCGTTTAAAAGATCCATGAGAGGAACCAGTAGCTGAGAGGACTTCAGAAAGAGAGGAAATGAGGGCAGCGTGAATGTCAGTACAAGCTGAGAATGATGAGAACGGAAACCCTACTGAGCATGTGTACAGGCAGGGAGCATCCAAGATCAGCTTGTTTGGCTCCGTCATTCCTAGTGTGATCCTAGGAAATGTGTGAGACAGTCATTTCAGTTTTATGCTTTAACTCTGGTATGGATTCAGTGGCCCAGTTCTCAGCAAGTGATTTTTTTAAATGTGTGTGAAAACCTTAGAAGCATCTCCTAGAAATTCTTGGCTACACTCCTTCAATGGGAGTGTATTTTGCCCCCAGCTTCTGTCCTTTACCCTTCTATATCATTTTCAAAGCAAACAGACTTTTATTCTCCCATATTTTGGAAGTTAAGTGGATCAAAGATTAGAAAAAAAATATACATTTTTAAATAAACATATGGATTTCCTACTGTTACAAATCATTTAATCTGTCCACATTTTCAAAAGTAGATTTAATAGAAAGGATTATCCCTTATTAATACAATGCCTTTTGATTTTTTAATGAGTAATTAATGTAAAATAAGATAAAATTGATTATTTGTACTGTCTTTTCTAGGCTAGGTTCTGAAGCAAGGGATTGTAATGGTCCCAGAAAGCAATACAGAATATGTGAGAATCCACCTTGTCCTGCAGGTTTGCCTGGATTCAGAGACTGGCAATGTCAGGCCTATAGTGTTAGAACTTCGTACCCAAAGCATGTACTTCAATGGCACGCTGTCACGGATGAAGGTATGACCAGCCAGATCGCCACCGTCTTAATTAAACAGACGTCTAGGTTTGCAAAGTGCTTTACAATAATAGTAAATGTTGTTTTGTAGTTTATATAATAGATATTTCAAAACTCTGCTTTTTCTGCCTTTATGACATGCCTCGGATGGCAAAGAACCTGCCTGCAATGTGGGAGACCCACGTTCAATCCCTGGGTCGAGAAGATCCCCTGGAGGAGGGCATGGCAACCCACTCCAGTATTCTAGCCTAGAGAGTCCCATGGACAGAGGAGCCTGGTGGGCTACAGTCCATGGGGTCACAAAGAGTTGGACTTGACTGAGTGACTAGCACCTTCACTTTTGTGACATACAGTAACCACAAGCACTAACTAAAAATATATTTTTTAAATATGGAGGTATTATTATACACAAGCAATTTTAAAAGGGTGACAATACAAAATGCTGGTTAGGATGAAGAGAAATGATCTCTCATGTGTTGCTAGTAAGGTAAAATGGTACAGCCACTCTGAAAATTAGCTTGGCAGTGTCTCAAATAACAAAGCATACACGTTAGAAAATGCAGTCATGGTTATTTATCTTAGAGAAATAAAAATTTACAACCACAAGAAAATGCTGTACGTGAGTTCACATAGCAGTTTTATTTTCAATAGCCAGAAATTTGAAGCAATCAAAAAGGTTCTGCATAGCTGCAGGATTAGCAAACGAAGGTATATCCGTGCCGTAGGATGTTACACAGCAGTACAAGGAACACACTGTTAATGTGTGCAGTGACCTGGTGGATGTCAGAACGTTATGCGGAGTAGACAAGCCAATCTCAGATGCCACATGCTGTATGATTCCTTTTTTATAACAGTCTTGAAATCACAATAATATCGAGATGTAGAACAGATTAGCCGTTGCCAGGAGTTGGGGGTGGTGGTGGGAGAGGGCTGGAGGTTCCTGTAAAGGGATAGCACAAGGTAGAACTCACGCTCAGATGCTCAGTCGTGCCCGACTCTTTGTGACCCTGTGGACTACTATGGAGCCCACCAGGCTTCTCTGTCCATGGGTTTCCCCCGGCAAGAATACTGGAGTGAGTTGCCATTTTTTTCTCCAGGGGATCTTCCCGACTCAGGGATCCAACTTGAGTCTCTAGCATCTCCTGCATTGGCAGGTGGATTCTTTACTCTTGAGTCACCTGGGAAGCCCCAACTAGAGATCTTTATATAAAATGCAGATTGGTTCATATCTCTTTCCCACCATAAGCATTTCAGAGCCTTCCCATAACTCTTCAGGTAAAGACCAAATTGTACAACATGACACGCTCAGCAAGACCTTGGTTTGTTTGATTCTTTCTCTTGTCTCCTGCCTCACTAAGACCTCACTCTCTTTCTCTGCACTGCAAATACTGCTCTTGTTCCACTGCTTCAAACATATCCTGCTTTCTTCCCCAGCACATAGCCTCTAAATGTACTATTTTTTTCAGTTGAGAGAAAATAATAACACAGTCTTCTAGTCGCACCATCCTTTTAACAAAAGTTAATTCTGTATTCACAGATGCTTTGACTACAAACTTTGGAGTCCTCCCTTTCGTTTACATTCTCTTTAACTATGCCTTTGAAATTTCAGTAAAGTCACATTAACCCTATCTTTAAAATACATTCAGAATCTAATGATTGCCCAATATCTCCAGACCTGACCCCCTGTTATAAGCCACTGTGTCTTACCTGTGTGTTTATAATAGTCATCTAACTGGTCTTTATGTCTGTGTCCCCGTATCTCCTTCAGTCTCAATCACAGCCAGAAGGATACATGTGAAATATCAGTCATTTCACGTTTTTCTTTCATTCTGAAGGCAACAGAATGAGTTTTCCCAACTCACTACAAGTCCAAAGTCCTTCTAATAGCCTATGACGGCCTTCCTCCCAGGCTTCCTGTTACACTCTTGCGTTATCGATACTGACCATCACACCTTTCCACCCACACTGGCTCCCTTGCTCTCCCTAGAATAAGTCCAGGACCTTTCTGTCTTAGTGTCTTTTGAAGTATTGTTTTTGCTAGTGACTCCTTCTGGTCTTTTCTTAAATACTGACTCAATACCTTTCAATACCCTGCCTTTTTCTTTTTTTCACGTAACTTATAGTGATCTATCATAGTATTTTTATTTTATTAGTTTGTGCTCCCCCAATAATGATTTAAGAGCAAGACTTGTTTTTTATGCATTTCTCTGTCTTTAGCCCTGTAAACAGTGCCTGAACAGAGTAGGCAATAAATATTAAGTGAAAGAATAGTGTCTCTTATGGGAAGTGACCTATCCTGGTCCCTCTTCTCACTGAATGTTCCTCTTGGGATGATCTTACTTATTCACTAGGTTTTATTTATCATCCAGATGCTAAAGGAACACAGGCATTTATCTCCAACCAGATCTGTCTGTCCTGAGCTCCTTAGCTGTTTACCTGTATGTTGCATGAACTTCTCACTTAGCATCCTGTTCATCTCTAACTCAATATGATTCAAGTTGAACTTATCCCTTCCTCCATTCCTGTCTCTCACTCCCACCATCTGCTCCTCTTACTATTCTCTCTCATGGAGAATAACATCATGATTTGCCTCATTACCAAGCTAAGCTAAAATCCTTCTGCCTCAATCTCCATCTGCCTGTAATCAAGAAGCAAACCCTATTTGTCCAAACTTCTCTTTGTTTGCCAGCATCTTTGTCCATGATTGCACCATCTCTGACCTGGATTCTTCAAACAGCTTTCTTACTGTTTCTCTGACCTTCCTCCTGCTCCTACTCCTCATTTCAGATAGGCTGGCCTTTTTGAAGGTCAGAACTGTTGGTCAGTGTGCCAATGAGTACCCTTCCATGAGTCCCATTGCTTTCAGGACCAGTCTCCAACTTTATTGCCCGGTTCAGAATGCCGTTCTTGTGGCCCATCCCCTCTAACTTCCCTGGCCTCACTTCCATCTCTAGCACAGCCAGGCTGAATTTCATTTCCTCCCTCGTATACATCATGTTTTCTTATTTCTGGACCTGTAAACATGTAAGTTTCTTGACACGATGTTCTTTCTTTCTCAAGCTTTAACTTCTTTCCCCTTTTATTTACCTTGAAAATGTCTACTGATTTTTTGGACTCAGTTTATGTCAAGTACTCCAGGAAAAAAGAATGCCCTTGGTTTTCAACCTTGGATATGTATGTACCCCTTCCAAGTACTCCAGCAGACCATGTTGTCGCAGATTTAAATGTCTCTTCCCACTGTTGTCTGTGCCTAGTGTACTGTCTGGCAATTACTAAATTTCTGATGAATATTTGCTACATAATATTTAAATATCTTGGTTTGACCAAAAAGTTCATCCTTGTTCCTGAACAAACTTTTTGGCCAACTCAGCAGTATTTTTCTTTGTAAAAATAAAATCAGTATGCCAATTCATGAAAATCATCATCTGATCTTGGGTTAATCGTACCTCTGCCTCTAACTGGCTGTGTGATTTGATAATGTTTAATTCATTTGAAACCTGTTTACTTGTGTGAAATAAGAAATAAGAAAGTTTCCCTCCAGGTTAAAAAAAAAATAAAAAAGGTAAGGGGAAAATTCCCTGGTGGTCCAGTAGTTAGGACTCTGAACTTCCACAACACGGGACATGAGTTCAGTCCCTGGTTGTGGAGCTAAGATCCTAGAAGCCAAGTGGTGCAGCCAATAAAAAAAAAAATCAGAGTTGTATGAAGATCAATTTAAAATAGCAAAGCTCTTACAAAGTGTTGTTTATCATCAGAATTATCCATAATAGATACTTATATCATTAGCAGGGTAGCACTTTTGATAATTTTGCAAAATGTATTAATCAAACACATCAGTCAGTCTATGATGAATAAAAAACACAATAGGTTTTATGTATTAGAGCAGTATGGAACAAAATGAAATATATAGATCTTATAAAAATGCCCACGTTTTTGACGCTTGAGGATGGAAGTGGCTATTTCTGTTAATACATGAATCTTTGGCTAGGAGAATTATGTATAAGGTATCAATGCAGTAGTGAACATTTATTTTTAGAGGGGGAAAAAAAAAAGATGCGTGGCTTTAGCATTCAGGTATTTTGCATGCTCTGTGCTGAAATTTGGCTGATATCCATGTTTAATGCATATCTTGGAAAGGGTTGATCTCTTAAATCAAGACAGAGCCTGCCTGCCAAGTACTGGCATGTTACATGGATCACTATAATGTCACAATCTCAAGGGTACACTCCAGGAAGGAAGATTGGTATCAAATGTTTATGTCATCTATAAAGCTAAAGTAAGTACAGTGAATTGACAGTATGTTGTAAAAGGAGAAATACAAAGATTTTTATCTGATTTCATGCTTAGAATGTGAATGAAATTTTTTAGACTAATTCCTTTTGACATTCATATATCTGATTTGCTACTGTCTTCAATGAAGACTCCAGAAAGAGAATTTTACATTTATATGTATATATATACCAGTATTAAAGTGTTGCAATTACAGCAGCTGTTTTTAAGACCAAAGATATGACATAGTAAGCAGTCATTGAATAAACATAACCTACTTTGAGGTGTGAGAGCACATTGAAATGCTTTATTGCAGCTTATAATGGCATCTTAAAGGAAAATTTCAAAACCATGCACATTAAAGGCCATGTTCCAACTCCCCAAAATTGTTCAGAGCAGTATTCAGAAGCCACATGTGAAAACTGTTTGAAATGTTCAATTCCGAAGGCTCATTTAACTGTCTGTCTTCTCTTTGCCAAGTGATACCCTGCTCCATGCCTCTGGCTGTTATTTGGTATTTATAGAATCCCATCAGCATACGTGGAACTTTACTGAAGACATAAGCGAAGATCAGTGTCAGAGACTGTCAACTATTTTCCATTCTATTTATATGAGCTTAATAAACAGTAAAGGGCCTGACTGGTGTCAAGCCAATAGAGTAGTAATGTAGCCTGGAAATTGCTCTGAAGTTTCAGATTTGGATAATCTTACTACTGGTGTTACCAAATACTACAGTTCCTCTGCAGAACGCTTAGAAATAGAAACAGCACTTTAAAAAATATTATGCCACTCTTTGACTGAGCCTGAAAGTCAAGTGTTTTGACTCTAATTACCCTCCTTTATTGCTTAAGGAAGCTCTGAGGAAGATTGCCAGCCATTCAAGAATTCTTTACCTAGAACAGTAAGTCTCACCCTAGTCATCAGACATCCTAACATGCTCTCTGAGTAAACAGTAAAGAGGGCTGATTGCTAGCTAGCACTTCAACAGTTGGGCATTCTAATGCCGGTTCTCATGGGATTGTATTGCATTTCTAAACATCCTCACAATGGAAAATCTTACAAGAATTGTTCATCTCAGAAGCTTTTCTTTCTCCCTTTAGTAATTTTTCTCTTAGAAATTGCCAAATGCATAGGATTGAAAACCAGTGTATTGGTATTTAGAAGTAAGACATCAAGAAAAGCTTTGTGAATAAAATAAATCTTAAATAAGCAGAAATTCGATATGTTCTTATAATTAAAAGGGGTTCATGCCAAAAGATATAAGCAGAAAATGGGAGTGTGCAAAATATTTTTCACAAAGAATACTTGGTCTGTGTGTAGTAGAGGTTTAGTGCCAAAAAGAATAAGTGATACACTTAAAAATAATTTGAAGACACAATTCTTAAGAAGGAGGTTAATATTCAGTGGATACCTGTTTTTTTCCCCAGGCATCATCTCATTTACTACTCATAATAACCCTCTAGTATATCCTAGTAGTACATTACGTATTTAACATATTATATTTTTTTTACTCAAAACTGTTTTGAAAAATAAAGCTTGAGATAAAAATACTTATGGATCTACTTTTGTTCGTTTATTTTTATCCACTCTGTATGTAGAAAAGCCATGTGCCTTGTTTTGTTCTCCTATTGGAAAAGAACAGCCTATTCTTCTATCAGAAAAAGTGTTGGATGGAACTTCTTGTGGAAATCAGGGATTAGATGTCTGTGCAAATGGCAGGTGTCAGGTAAGACTTTCCAAAAGGGTGAGTGTTTGCACTGAGGGAGGCTTGGGGGACCTTGGAGCAGCTGCACAGTATGGTGGAAATCTCTGTACTAAGAGTCAAAAGATTTGAATGTAGTCCTGCCTCAACTGTGATCTTCAGCAAGTCTGATCAACTTTGTAGTCCATTCTTTAATCTGTCTAGTGAAGGGTTCAGACTGGAAAATCTATAATGTGCATTTCTAGTTGAAAGAATCTGACATATTTATTCAATAATGTACATATTACAGGCCTGAAATATGACACTTTGGGCATTTTATGCCATCATATTCCAGACAAAAACTCAAGCATTCCAGTTCTCCATGTCTTGTGTCGAAGACTGAGCCATGTAGCAACAACCTATAAAATCAGTCTTATTATTCATTAATGTTAAAATATTATCAACATTCTTGTATTAGCTGATTTTTAAATGTATATTCAATTTGTATTGTACTTAAACATTTCATTTGTCTTTTTGTTTTCTTTTTACAAATAATTTCCATCTGTTATATGCATTTATGTGCTCTTCTTTATCATTAGAAAAGTAGTCATTCTGTTCAAATAAATAGCATAGTGGAAAGATCAATGGCTAAAGCTCTGAATTTTGCCAGTTTCAGGTCTGCAACTATCACAGTTGCCTTCCCCTGGATGATAAATATGCAGGAAATTTAACGCCAAGTGTTTTCATGATCAATATGTATATAGAGGGGGAAGGAGGCAGGACTGAGCGCAGGGAGCATGGGGCTGACACAGTCACAAGACCTCAGCTAGCTTCATGAGGAGCATTGCAGCTGGGATGGCTCTTCAAAGCTGTCTCCATCGGGGGAGAGAAAACCAGACCTTTTTAACCCCTATTGTCTACTAGTGTTTGAATACAAGCTGTCCCAGGGGATGAGGGGGCTATGACCTTGGGAAAGGCAGTTTTCTTTAGGCTAGGCACTTTCTGAAAAGGGATGAAGGCTAACAGCCATAAGCTGATACCTTTCCCAGGCATGGGAGAAGAATGTGCATCCTTTAGTAATGAGAGAGGTGTCTGAGTAGAGCAACACTCAGAATCCATGGCAGCCACTAGGAAACTATATTCTTGGGAAAATCACTTAAAATATGTGTTCATCCATTAATTAATCTGTAAAATGAAATAGGCCAGTGGTCATTGACTTTTCTGTGTAATACACTCCTTTGAGAATTTGATAAAAGTTTTGGTTTCTTCCTCTAAAAACGCATGCCAGACCACACAAGCACACAAACACACCAAAATTTGAAAACAATTACAAACTATGGATGGATCAATCTGTGGTCCAATAGAAGTATATAGACTTCTGGGTAAAAACTTGGAAACAATCTGAAACTTAAATGGTTTACCAGCTCTTAGATTCTTTATTTTGCCAGCATGCTATAATGTTTAAAGCATAGAATCATGCAGTATAATTGGATATAAGAAACAGTCTTATAATTACATGTTAATTTCCTTAATTCTTTAACAGAATATGGCAGTAGCCTGGAATATAATTTTACATTTGTTTAAAAATCATTGCAGTTATTTACCTATAAACACTTGGTTTTCAGAGCTCTATGTTGTGCAGTTAAAACTTTCATCTTTATTTCATCATTTTAAGTAAATGTCAGATTAGTATGACTTAAATGAGTTTATTTTTCAAAGAAAATTATTTTCCCAACTATATGCCAAAGACAATAGCTTACATTGCTATGCTTTTCACTTAAGTATTGTATAAGCCAGACCTTTTATAGAGTCCCTAACTAGATATTAAAATAACAGCAACAACAACACAAAATTCTTTGTAAGTGTTATGTGAGTCTGATGATTGTACTTAAATGACTTCTGATAGCTTTGGAATACTTCACCATTCTGGCTTTTTAACTAAAATGCTTTATTCAGTCATTTAATATAATTAAAAACATGCTTCTTTTTTTTTCTTTCTGACAACTCTATGTACTGGGTTTGGCTGGAGTGTTTTGTTTTATCCTAAAATACACAACATTGAAGTTGAAAGTAAATTTCTAAACTTGATGAGTAGACTAAGGAGAGAAATTGAAAATAGAAAACTTCTCCTGGTGACCCAGTTGGCCTCCCTGGAGTTTAAATCCTGGAAAAGCATAGAGAAAGCTGTTTTCTGTATTATTGTGGTATTCCCCCATCTTCAGCTACCAGTGGTACTTCAGGCACCTACCACCAGTTAAACAGTGTTGTCTTTTCCAAGATATTCATCCTCAATTTTTGGAGTTATGTGGGCATATTTTGAAAAGTGTGGATACTTGTGACTACTGATTACAAAATGTGAATTTTTTCCTTCTTATTTTAAATATACATGGTTATTGAGCCATGACATGATGTCTATCCCTGCGTTTTATTTTAGGCTTTAGAAACATATACTGTCCCAGTTACAAGGGTTACAGAAATCTAGCAGACAACTAGGTACTCATTTATTCAATCATTTAACTGCTATTTATTGAGTTTATTGTATATACCAAGAAAGAAGCTAGATGTCAAGGATAGCATTATAAAGGTGCTTTCTGTCATTTCAAAACCACTCTAAACTCTCAATTTTCTCATTTGTACACGAAAGAGATTTTTAACTCCAGGACTCTCTGGTCTTTTCATGGCTCTTGCTTAGTGAAGTCTTCCCATGGCTTTGTTGTATTTTGAGAATTTCCTGTGGTGGCCACCTCTTTCATCCAGAATCATTCTCTCTATTTCTTCCCAAATAAGCTTTGATTCGCTGATCAGAGTTCTCCACTACTGCATTGCTTTGTCTACTTCTTGACGCTGATATACACCCCCTTGACAAAAAGAAAGGATACTTTTTTTTATGCAGGTTTAATATGGCTTTTGCTTTCTCAGGATATTCATCCTGCAGCTGTGTTTTCTAATACGCTTCTTCCCCCACCCAACACCAACCACAGAAAAAGACCCTGGTTTTGTTTCTGTTTTATCTGATATTTTATAATTTTATTTAAGTAATTGTAACTTGTTATAAATGGATGTATCATCAGTCAGTTTTGCAGCTTCTTCTTGATTAGGGGTAATGGTATAATTCTATCATTTGTTTCAGCTACCACCAACATATTAACTTCTACCCTTTGAGTATGCACAACTTTGTAAAATATCATCTTTTCTGAATATCAGTGGGAGACCCACATTATTCACTAGAAAAAAGTCAATATTTTAATCCAAGAAGATGCATAGTTGGCATAGTTCTTCTGGGAGCATAAAGAATTAATTATCCCACTGTTAATATTTTCTTATAGTAAGCATAGGTTGTAAGTAGTTCTTGCTCACTTGTGTTAAGATTCCAGAGAAGGTGGGGAATAGAAATTTATTCATGAACTATGATGAGTGTAAACATTTGTGTTTGGTTTGCACAAGTTAATATTTAATATTGAGCGTTTGTTCAGCAGCCTCTTTAGGATTGAAGCCAACCATACAGTGAAGCCCGTCTGTTCTGTGCTGAGTAGAATGAGTTTGATCAGTCATGTTACATTTAGTAGAAATGTGATTTCTTTGGGTATTTATGTAAATTGCATTTGTCTCAATAAGAGTTTTCCAAATTACTTTAAGATGTCATTTAATTTTTAATGTAAAAAAATATACTTTTATCACTGCCCTACTTGGTCACCTTACAAATGATATTATTTGATATGAGCTTGCTGTATTAGTTTGCACCAGCGAATGTGGAGTTTTACTAGTTCGTCAAATAAATATGTCTAGTTTGTAGACTAGGCTTGTCCTGAAGTAGTCATTAAAAAAGAAAAAGCTCACTTTATGATGTACTGTCATTCTCTTGTTGCAGAAAGTTGGCTGTGATGGTTTATTAGGGTCTCTTGCAAGGGAAGATCATTGTGGTGTGTGCAATGGCAATGGAAAATCATGCAAAATCATTAAAGGAGATTTTAATCACACCAGAGGAGCAGGTGATTATTTTTTTTTTCAAAATTAATAATCCACACAGTCTTTGAGGACAGAAATTACATTGAACTTGACTTAGAAATCACATTTCTGATTGTTGCAAGACTTTTGTAATGGGTATTGAATGATTTTTCATGATGACATATAATACATGTGATATGAGCCAGAAATGCTAACAAGCCCATTTCCCAATACTGAGAATGTGAAATCATCTGTTGTGCATTTAATAAATTGGAGCAGCAAGGGAATAATCTAATTTGCATCGGCTAATATTATCAGATTTCTACAGACCTTATCCTCCAATGCACAGTATTGATGTCTAACAGAGAATAATGATTTCTAACAGCCTGAAGCAACTATTGAGAGTATTAGTCTTCAGGTTTTCAGCTTTCCATTTTTTTATTATTATTTTCTTAATGTGTTTATTAAGTTCAAAAGAAATACATTTTTGAAAGCAGAGTCTGTAGCGGTGTAGCATGTTGGAAACTATAACAGGAAATCAGAAGATGTGGATTGATATTCCAGATATATTAAGAGCAGGAACACATCCTCTCTTGTTTTCTTTCCTCATCTATAAACACACATAGGGGATATGAGGATGAACAGATGGTGAATGATCTATGTAGTGTGAATTTTAAAGTGATCCACAGCAAAAAGTGATATTATCCGTACTGAAATATAATGACTCACAAGTAAGCTTTATATACAGAAAATGGTTTAAACTCAAGCCTTCAGGTTTACTGGGAGGAAGCAAATATTTTATGTTTACATTAGTGTCTTACCTGAATGTCTGTTTATTGAACTATCTTAGTATTTATGATTGATTTTCATTGTCATTTATATGCTTATACTACATACATCGACATTTTTCCTGTTTTAAATCTCTTGTTCAGAAACCAAAAGATGTGCCCCCTAAATATACATTTTAATATGAAGAATAAGCCATTTATATTTGAATAATCAAGAAAACTGAGTTGATGCTAGATTTTTTAAAAAGCCCCTAAGAAGGGAAAATTAGACACAGTCTTCAAGTGTAGAACCTTTCTCTTGGCCCCAGCAGAATAAAAGATAAGTGAGCTTAAAGAACTTGAAGCCTAAAAATAGCTAAGGCCCAGGGTAAATTGCAGATCAAAATCTCAATCTCCAAAGTTGTGCAAAAAAGGTGACAGGTCCTGCAAGTCAAAATCTGTCAGAACTCATTTAGAAAACTCAGGCGAAACTGTAAAAGGGTCCCAGATTTCCAGCTAAGAAGTACAGTCATAATAAGCTTTTCAGCCTGATTGTGATGAGAGATGTTTTTATCATGCAAAAGTTAAAATGATGTCTGAAGAGATTTAAAGATACTAGAACTTCTGAAGCCTGTTCCTGCATAATTGTTTACCTGCATAGAGACAGTTCACCGAGGAATACTGATGTACATTCAGCCCTGGGTAGTTTTTGTTTAGTAATAATAACACTTAATTTTTCAACTAAACTTAGACAACAGAAATTGCAGTTAAAAACCAGTAATGCTGTTCATTCTGACTATAGTTAGATGGATACATTCCTTCCCCCTGTCCCCAATTTCTACTTCAAATCTCCTTTGTTTTTATTACACCTTTAATTTCTACTTTCATTTTATTAGTTTCTAAATTATATTAACAGCCTCTGATATTTGGAAGATGTCTAAAGTGCCTACAATATTGGGAATATCAGAAACTAATACTGTTATTTCCTTACAACAATCTGTTGTGCTTGTAGTTCTCTGCTAGTTTAACACTGTTCACGGGAGAAACTAGAATTCTTAACTTGAACCATAAGGCCTTGTGTGGTGTTGCTCCTACTTGTCTCTCTGATATCAACTCTACCAAGGTCACTTTCCTACTCTAAGCTGCAACCAATAGATGTGTTACAGGTACTCAAGCTGACCATGCTCTCTCTAGCACCTTGCATTTAAAAATATTGTTCTCGTAGCTTTGCCTGGGTGTTGTTGTTCAGTCGCTAAGTCATGTATGATTCTTTGCGACCTCATGAGCTGCAGCACGCCAGGCTTCCTTGTCCTTCACTATGTTCCTAAGTTCACTCAAGCTCATGTCTGTTGAGACAGTGATGCCACCCGACCATCTCATCCTCCATCACTCCCTTTTCCTCTTGCCCTCAATCTTTCCCAGCATCTGAGTCCTTTGCAATAAATGAGTTGGCTCTTCACATCAGGTGGCCAAAGTATTGGCACTTCAGCATCAGTCTTTCCAATGAATGAATATTCAGGGTTGATTTCCTTTAGGATTGACTGGTTTGATCTCCTTGATGTCCAAGGGACTCTCAAGAGTCTTCTCCAGCACTACAATTCAAAAGCATCACTTCTTTGGTGTTCAGCCTTCTTTATGGTCCAACTGTCACATCCGAACATGACTACTGGAAAAACCATGGCTTTGACTGTACAGTCCTTTGTTGGCAAAGTGATGTCTCTGTTTTTTAGATTTGTCATAGCTTTTCTTCCAAGGACCAAGCATCATTTAGCATTCAGGTCTCAGTTCAGATGTCACTTCTTCAATGAAGTGTTCCCTGAACAACCTTCACTTCTCACCTCTCTGTGTGGATACCCTACTGGTATCCATAGAGTTGAGTTGTATGGTAATTTTGTAATTTTACACTCTTTGATCTTTCCTTTGCTACTATACTTTAAAGATCAGTGAGTAAAAATATGGCTATTTTTTGTTCAACATCCTAGTCCTAATGACCAACATAATGTGTGTTTCATTAACATTTGTTAACGTAATGAATAATGAAACATTACATCATTAAGAACTTTAAAAAATAAAAACCTGTATGAGTCTTTAATTATGCTGTGGGCTTCATCTACTTGTGACTTTAGGAATGCTGTATTCATTTCTCTTGGGACAATTTTATCCTTATAGTTTATGGACTTCCTAGAATTTTTTGAAGGAATTGCAGTCCTATTTTGATGCAGTTGGCCATATACACTGTATATATTGTATGAGTAACACATGTGCAGACACATGCGGGTGTTTTCAGTCCCTGTGCTCTATTTAGAGTTTGCTAAATAATTTTTGTTGGAGCTAGAAAACAACTTAGGATTTTTGTTCCTTAGCACATATATTGTGTTTTTCATTTTAATTTGCCTGGACAGGGGTTGATTTGTTAAGGGATTTTTTTAAAGGTAAACTGTATATTTGGCCACTTATGGAGCTATATAGTTATCAATATACATTTAGAAGAGGGTGGGCATAAAATCTGTTATTAGTATGAAAGATGATGACACTAATCCAGTACAAGGAACGCATGCTCTTAGACTTGTTATTTGTATGTTTGCCACAGCAATAAGAGAGTTATCGTGTCATGTATGTCTACTCTGGGAAATAGTTATAGCAGGCTCTAGCTGTAATCAGACAGATCTGAGTTCAAAGCTTGCATCTGCTAATTACTGACAAGGCAGTCTTGGAAAAGGCAAGTTTTTTTTTTTTTTTCTCTACCTTTATTTTCCAGTCTATTAAGTATCTACCTTGGAGGGTATCGTTATGACTGAATGAAATAATTTATAGTAACTATCTACAGTTGTGACTAGCACATAGCAGTTGATGTTCCTATGTACGTACGATGCAGACTGTCCGATGTGAGGATCAAGTTTATGACCTTGAGATCATAGTCTTTATTTCAGCTTCTGAGCTCAATAATAGCCACTGGTATGTTCACTTCTTTTAAAAGTATGCAGTCTCAATTGTGCTAAATAGCTTATTTACTGAAAAATATCTAGAGCCCCAGACTTTAGGTATCCCTTATCAAATATCTTTGCTTAATATTTTTCTTCCTCTCTTACTTTAAACACAATCTGACTCACCTGTCCTCCAAGATGTTTCTATTGAATAACAGAAAATTGCTCTGGTTGTAACTATAAACATATATATAACTGTTGTCCTAAAATATAACATACCTCTGGGTTAGCTGCTAAACTCAAACAGGAATTTACAGTTACTGCCTCTGCTTTTCTGTATCTACTCTTCATTTTTAACAATCCTGAAATTTATCATCTTCCCCAAACCCCTTAATTTGCTCAGAGATGAATAGTTACATCTTGCTTGTGACATCTGGTGGACTCCCCTTAGTCACCTTTCTCTTTGATGTCTGTACAGGTTTTTGTACCAGTACGCTTCTAAAATATTCTAATCTATAAGGTCCTACTATACCAAAATAGTCAGATTTCTACTTTCTTGGGATTATTCCTTCTCTGTATTCTTTCCTTTTTTTTTCCCTTCAGTCTTTCTATTAAAAACCATAACCGTCACCAAGATTAAGTCTTTGACTTCTTCCATCTCTCAGTTTTCTCCATTTACTCCCATAGCTTCAATTACTGCCTCACAAAGGTGAGGAAAGCCTGACCTTACCCTGCAGTTCCAGATTTCCAGAGTTCTTACTGGATATTTTTTATAACTGGAAAACTTGTCAGATTATTACCCAAACTTGACTTCCATGTTTTTATAAATGATGACTGCATTTTCACATAAGTAATAATAAAACATTGTGTTCAGTGTTTATGTCCTCACTTTCTGTTGGTTCTCAAACTCAGAATTTTTTTTCCTTTACACTGCCTTCTAGATTTTCTGCCTTAGCCTCTAGCACTCCTGGATTTTTACATTGGCCTCCCGATACTGCTTTCTACAACGGTATCACTGAGGCTCTTCCAAACTTTCAGATAAAACTTCTCCAAACCAGTATCTAATTACCACATTCCTTGCTGTAGAATGTTCAGTAGCTTTAAGTGGTAAATTCAGTGTCCTGGGCATGCATTTAAATTCTCTTAATATAGCTATCTTCTTATACCTTCTCATTCTGTTAGAGTTATTTTGTGTGATACAAAAAAATACCACTTACCATGTTACTTTTCTCTATATATGATAAACGCCCTCTTTTTTATATACAGTTGACTCTCAAATAACAAAGGTTTGAACTGCATGGGTCCACTTATGTATGGATTTTTTTTAAAAAAAATAATAAATACTACAGTACACACAGTCTGCAGTTTTTAAGTCTTCAGATGTGGAACCACAGATACAAAGGAACCATGTATACAGAGAGTCCACTACTTATTATACTCAGATTTTTTACTACTGGGCAGATCAGCACCCTTAACTCATACATTGTTTTGTTTAAGGGTCACCTGTATATCCAAACCCTGTCCATTCTTCAAAGACAGTTAATCTTTTCGCTTCTTTATGAAGCTTTCCTTGGCTATATGAAATGTTCTATTTTCTGAACCATTGTGATTCCTTCTGGTGCCAGTGTGACTCAAACATCAGTAATGTATAGAACCACTTAAAAGGTGGGAGGGTAGAATCCCACTTCTGAGTTAAAATAGCAAAACTTCTGAGTGGTGATGTGATCAGAGAAGGGGGATGGTTTAAGCAACTTTAATTTACATTCTTCACTGGAAAATTAGCCATTTTATTTTGATTATGGTCTTCTAAGCTTAAGTTTGGAAGCTTTATTTAACTCATTTTTATGTAAGATATTTGTGTCTTACCTTTCCAATTTGATTCTAAACTCATTGAGTACAGAAATCATCTCACCTCATTTCTGTATGCAGATAGGAAGTGTTTTTTTGTTTTCATTGCTGTATACTGCGTTCATGTAACAAAATGGAAGTACTTGTATGATTTAGCATTACTAAAAATTTATTCTCTATTGGAAATGATGATTTGAAAAGCACAGACCTCTAATCCCAGGCACTGCCACCAGGTGGGGTGTCTGCTACCTTTTGATAAACAGCAAATAATTGTCAACAGTTTCAGGAATTTGAATAATTAATCAATAGGAGACAACTCTGGGATTAGCTATTATACCTTTTTATCAGGAGCTTTGAAAATTAGACTTTTGTTAGAGCTATGTGTAGCTATACCGAAATACTGAGAAGAGTATTTAATGTTTTAATATAATTTTAAAACAACCATTCAGCCAAAAGTTGGCATCTGCTCAGTCTCTGTTCTGTGCCAAATGAAGTCTTGATTTTGACTTTCTGTGCGTACTTTTTCTTCTGTCCAACCTTATCTTACCCTCTTGTTTTGCTTCATTTCTAACCACTGCTAAAGTGTATTTCCTAAAAAATACCTAATTGTATCTTGCTCCTAGACATCTGATCCCTTCCAGGGTGACATCAGATTGCCTGGTGTGGCCTTATTTATTATCTTACTTAATTATCTTATTATCTTACTTGTCTCCAGCTCAAGTTTCAAAACCCTTTGTTCATTTCCCAGGGAAGGCTTGGTCCTTCTTGTCCAATACTCAACTCTTTCAGGGACACACATCCACCACCTGTATGCTCTCTGGTTATGTTTCCTCCTTCCCTACACTTTCTGATGTACAGGAGTTCCATGAGCAGAACTTAAGTTAATTTGCTGTGTTCCAGGATTCACTGTGTTTCTAACCGAGCTAACCCACTGTGTTTTTTCTCACCTTATAATTCATAAGCTGTTGGGAAGCTTTTTAACCTAGAATACAGTCACCCATTTGCTCATGATAGTTTTGTATTCTCAGTGTTGCCCCAAAAATCTTCTCCACTTGAAATTATGACAGCTTTTATAGATAATTTTTTTCTTTATGTAGGTATTGAAATAGCACATCAAAAGCCAAAACCAAAAGAAAAATAGGGAAAGTCGATGAATAAAAAGGAATTAGAAGAAACTCAAGATGTATTTCATGTTTTATTGACTTTTACAGGTTATGTAGAAGTGCTGGTGATACCTGCTGGAGCAAGAAGAATCAAAGTTGTGGAAGAAAAGCCAACACACAGCTATTTAGGTAACCTGTGTTAAAGACACAGAGCCCATCCAAGTTCAGGCTGCCTTGCCCTGAGAGTTCTGTGATGACCAGAACATCGTTGTGTTTCTAGTTACATATATGAATTTCCCAGGAAGCACCTCTTGTCAAGTAGAATTTTTTTTTTCCTTCACTCCCAGGGACTTCCCTGGAGCAAAAGCAATGTGGTTGACTATGCTTTTTTTGGCAGCAGAGGCATGAGGAAGTTATTAATTACTTCTTCATGTTAGTCCACATTAAGGAACAAATACCCATTGGAGGATTTAAATATGTTTTATTTCATATACATGTATATATTTCATATATGCATGCACATAAATGTATGCATGTCCATGTTTGTTGCATGTGCAAATGCATACATAGGTGTGTGTGTGTGTGTGTGTGTGTATTTGCTGATTGCTCTATAATTTGAAAATCTTGTGCGATTCTTAAAAAAAAATCCTATGTACTAAGAGGACTTGCTCTTTTAATGGAAGACAGTGCTCTCTTTTGCCTCACTTCAAGTGTACGCATCTATGAAGAAAGTTTTTTGTTTTTAATTTTTAAATAGAAAAGTTGGCTTATAATATTTTGCTAGTTTCAGATGTAGTGCATAGTGCTGACATATGCATACATTATGAAATGGCCACCAGGATAAGTCTAGTAACCATCTGTCCCCAAACAAAGTTATTACAATGATATTGATCATATTCCTTATACTATATATTATATGACCTGCATTGCTTATTTCATCACTGGAGCTTTTTATCTCTTATTACATTTCGCCTATTTCATGTACCCACTACCTCCTCCCTCTGGCAGTCACCCTTTTGCTCTCTGTATCTAAGAGTTTCTTTTTATTTTGATTTGTTTGCTTGTTTTTGCTTTTTAAATTCCATATGTATGTGGGATCATACAGTGTTTGTCTTTCTTTGTCTGACTTATTTCATTTACCATAGTATCCTCTAGATCTAAATATTTGTTGCAAATGGCAAGATTTCTTTTTCTTTGGGGTGATTAATAGTCCATTGTGATAAAACCACACTGAAATACTTTCCCATACCATATACAGAAATAAACTCAAAATGGATTAAAGTTTTAAATTTACGATCTGAAACCATAAAATTCCCAGAAGAAAGCATAGGTAGTAGTTCTTTGACAGCAGTCTTAAAAAAAAAAAAAATTTTTATTTTTCTATCTAGGCAAGGCAAATAAAAGTGAAAATAACCAAATGAGACTATGTCAAACTAAAACCTGTTAACAAATGACAGGTTCTGTCTTCTTTATCCATTCATTTATCATTGGACACTTAGACGAATGAATGCTTCTGTATCTTGACTGTTGTAAATAATGCCACACTGAACATCAGGGTGCTTCTCTCTTTTTGAAATAGTACTTTTATTTCCTTTGAGTTAGTACCTAGGAGCGAAGTTGGTGGATCATATGGAATGAGTTAATACCTAGAAGCGAAGTTGGTGGATCATATGGAAGTTCCATGTCGAACTTTCTAAGGAATCTCCCTACTGCCTTCCATAGTGACCACACCCATTACACTTCCACCAACCGTGTAAGAGGATTTTCTTTTCTCCACATACTGCCAATGCTTGTTTTTGTCTTTTTGATGATAACCATTCTGACAGATGGGAGGTGATATTTCATCATGGTTTTGATTTTCATTCTCCTGATGATTAGTAATTCTGAGCATCCTTTTATATACCTGTTGACCATCAGAATGTCTTTGAAAAAAATTTCTCTTCAGAGCCTCCGCCCACTTCTTAATTGGATTGTTTAGGGATTTTTGATGTTGATTGTATGACTACTTTGTATATTTGGGATATTTTTACAGGATATATTGTTTGAAAATATCTTATCCCATTCAGTAAGCCACCTTTTCATTTGTTGACAAGTTTTTAGTTTGACATAATCCTATTTGGTTATTTTTGCTTTTGTTTGCCTGCCCGAGTAGACAAATCCACCCCCTCCCCCCAAAAATATTGCTAAACCTGTTGTCAAAGAGCATACTAGGTATGCTCTCTTCTAGGAATTTTGTGGTTTCAGGACTTAAATTTAAAACTTTGAACCATTTTGAGTTTATTTCTGTATACAGTGTGGGAAAGTGCTTCAGTTTGGTGCTTACGCATGTCGATGTCCAATTTTCCCAACACCATTTGTAGAGGAGCTGTCCTCCCTCAGTGTATATTCTTGTCTCCTTTGTCATAGGTTAATCCACCATGAAAACATTGATTTATTCCTGGTCTTTCTGTCCTATTCTATTGATCAATGTCTGTTTTCTTCACGTTTGATACCAGGCTCTTTTAATTACTGCTGCTTTGTAGTATCATTTAAAATGAGGGTAGGTGTGATACCTGTAGCTTCATTCCTGTCTTTCAAGATTGCTTTGGCTCTTCAGGGTCTTTTTGTTTCCACATAAATTTTAGAATTATTTGTCCAAATTCTCTGGAAAGTGCAAGCAGTATTTTGATAAGGGTTGCAATAAATTTTTAGATTGCCTTAAGTGGCATGGTCATTTTAACAATAAAAATTCTTCCAATTTATGAGTTCAATATATCTTTCCATCACCTTTTGTTGTCTTTGGTTTCTTTCATTAATGCCATATAGTCTTCCATTATAAATCTTTACCTTCTTAGTTAGATTAACTCTTAAATATTGTATTCTTTTGGATGTAATTATAAATGGGGTTGTTTTCTTATTTTCCTTTTCTGAAGATTCATTACTAGTATTTAGAAGTGTAACAGATTTCTGTATATTGATTTTGTATCCTGATACTTTTCTGAATTCATGTATTAGTTCTAATAGCATTTTGGTGGCATCTTTAGGATTTTTTGTACATAGTATCATGTCATATGCAAAGAGTGATAGTTTTACTTCTTTCTTCCAGTTTAGATTGTTTTTCTTAGTTTTTCTTGTCTGACTATTGTGACTAGAACTTCCCATACTAGGTTGAATGAACATGGTGAGAGTAGGCATCCTTATCCTGTTCCTGATTTTAGAGAAAATACTTTCACCTATTGACCATTGAGTAAGATGTTGACTGTACTTTTGTCATATATCTAGCCTTATTAAATATCAAGGTATATGTCTTCTATTTCCATATCGTTAAAAGCTTTTTTTATTCTAAATAAATGTTGATTTTGTCAAAATCTTTTTCTGCATCTTTTGAGATGAACTTTTTTTTTTTCATTTTAATTGTTTACCTGGTGTATCACATTGATTTGTGAATATTGCACTATCCTTTCACCTCTGAGATGGACCTAACTTAATCATGATGTAGTGATCCTTTTAATGTATTGTTGAATTTTATTTTCTAGTCTGTTTTTGAAGATTTTTGGATCTATGTTCATTAGGAATAGTGACCTGTAATTTTCTTTTCCTGTGTTGTCTTTGTCTAATTTTAGTATCAGGGTGATACTTGCCTCGTGGAATAAATTTTGAAATGTTCCTTCCTCTTAAATTTTGGGGAATAGTTTGAGAAGGATAAATATAAACTTCCTTTAAATATTAGGTGAATTTACCTGTGGAGCTATCTGGTCCTTGAGTTTTGTTTATTGGGAATTTTCTGATTAATGAATCAATTTCATTACTGGCAATTGGTCTTTCATACTCTCTATTTCTTCCTGATTCAGTCTTGGGACATTGCATATTTCTAGGAATTTATTCATTATTTATAGGTTATCCATTTTTTTCTATACAAGTATACATACTAATATCTTATGATCTTCTGAATTTTGTGGTGTTGATTGTAACTTTTTTTTCATTTCTGATTTTATTTCATTGGACACTTGAGAAAATATTTTTAAATTTTAAAGTATTGCTTCTGAAAAAAATTGTATCAGATATTTTACTTAGGCCAATTAATAATTTTTAAATATATGAAAGAAAATAGTATATTGTCAAAATATATATTGCTTATAAATATTTCAAGCTAATTAAGTCATGTGAAATTCTCTTTTATAGTCATGGAGTCACTGACATCTACTATTACATGTCTGGCAAAAGGCTATTCTTCCAGAATTTAAACATCATATTTACATTATCTTTTTTCAACTTATTATATGCTTAGCTTATATTGGAGTAGGGCTTCCCAGGTGGCTCTGGTGGTAAAGAACCTGCCTACCAATGCAAGAGATGTAAGAGATGCAAGTTTGATCCCTGGGTTGGTAAGGTCTCTTGGAGGAGGGCATGGCAACCTACTGCAATATTCTTGCCTGGAGTATCCCATGGACAGAGGAGCCTGGCGAGCTGTGGTTCGTAGGGTCACAAAGAGACATGACTGAAGCTACTTAGCACAATACACACAGCACGTAGTTGATTTATAATGTTGTGTTAGTTTCAGGTGTGCAGCAAAGTGACTCAGTCATATTTAACCTGTTTCAGATTTCTTTTCCATTTAAGTTATTATAGAATATTGAGTAGAGGTCCCTCTGCTATACAGTAGGTACTCACTGATTATTTATTTTATATAATAGTCTATGTGTTAATAGCAACCTCCTAATTTATACTTCCCTTCCATCTTTTCCTTTTGGTAACTGTAAGTTTGTTTTCTAAGTCTGTGAGTCTATTTTTGTTTTCTAAATAAATTTGTTTGTATCATTTTTTTTAGATTCCACATATAAGTGATATCACATCATATTTGTCTTTGTCTGACATACTTCATTTAGTATGACAACCTTAGGTCCATTTGTGTTGCTACAAATAGCATTATTTCACTCTTTTTTACGACTGAGTAATAGTCCACTGTACACATGTACCACATCATCTTTAATCATTCATCTGTCAGTGCATTTTTATGCTGCTTCCATACCTTGGCTATGATAAATAGGGCTGCAATGAATGTTAGGGTGAATGCTTCTTTTCAAATTCTGGTTTCCTCCAGATACATCCGCAGAAATGGGATTGCAGGAGCTCTGTTGTTAGTTTTTTAAGGAACCTCCATACTCTTGTCCATAGTGATATACCAGTTTACATTCCCACCAACAATGTAAAAGTACTCCCTCTTCTGTACACCTTCTCCAGCACTTACAGTTTGTAGACTTTTTGATGATGGCCATTGTTGACTGATGTGAGGTGATAACTCACTGTAGTTTTGATTTGCATTTCTCTAATAATTAATGATTTTGAACATCTTTTCATTTTTTTTCTGGCCATCTGTTTGTCTTCTCGCAGAAATGTCTATTTAGATCTTCTGCCCATATTTTGACTGTTTTTTATATTGAGCAACATGAACTGTTTGCATAATTTAGAAATTAATCCCTTGTAAGTCACACCATTTGCAAATATTTTCTCCTATTCTGTGGGCTGTCTTTTTTTTTTATGATTTCCACTTTTAAGTTTAATTAGGTTTGTTTATTTTTGTTTTTATTTTCATTAATCTAGGAGGTGGATCCAATAGGATGTGGCTGCAATTTATTTCAAAGAGTGCACTTCATATATTTTCCTCTAAGAGCTCTATAGTAGCCAGTCTTACATTTAGGTCTTTAATCCATTTTGAGTTTATTTTTGTATCTGGTGTTAGAGAATGGCTACTCAGTTACCCATTGTTGTTTAATAGCATATTATTTAGCCTTCATATGTTTGTGATTTTTACACTTTTTTCTTGTAATTTATTCCTTATCTCATAGTGTTATGGTCAAAATAGATGCTGCATATGATTTCAGTTTTCTTAAATTTGCCCAGGCTTGCTTTGTGGCCCAACAAGTGGTCAATCCTGGAGAACGTTTCATGTGCATGTGAGAAGAATGTATGTTTTGATGCTGTTGGATGGACTGCTTTATATCAATTAAGTCTATCCAGTCTATTCTGTCACTTAAGGCCTATATTTCCTTATTGATTTTCTCTCTCGATGATCCGTCCATTGATATAAATGAGGTGTTAAAGTCCCCCACTCAGTGTTACTGTCAATTTCCCCTTTAATGACTGTTGTTCAGTCGCTCAGTTGTGTCTGACTCTTTGTGACCCATGAACTGCAGCACACCAGGCTTCCCTGTCTTCACCATCTCCTGGCACTTGCTCAAACTCGTGTCCACTGAGTCGGTGATGCCATCTTGTCCTCTGTTATCACCTTCTCCTCCTGCCCTTAATCTTTCCTAGCATCAGGTTCTTTTCTAATGAGTCAGCTGTTCGTATCAGGTGGCCATAGTATTGGAGCTTCAGCTTCAACATCAGTCCTTCCAATGAGTATTCAGTATGGACTTTAGAATTGGCTGGTTTGATCTCCTTGCAGTCCAAGGGACTCTCAAGAGTCTTTTCCAACACCACAGTTCAAAAGCATCAATTCTTCAACACTCAGCCTTCCTCGAGTCCCAACTCTCACATATATACATGACTGCTGGAAAGACCATAGCTTTGGTTACACGGACCTTTGTTGGCAAAGAAATGTCTCTGCTTTTTAATATGCTGTCTAGGTTTGTCATAGCTTTGACTGTTAGTGGTTGCCTTATATATTGAGCTGCTCCTATGTTGGGTGCATATATATTTATAATTGTTATATGTTCTTGAATTAATCCCTTGATCATTGTCTAGTTTCCTATTTATCTCTTGTAACAGCCTTTATTTTAAAGTATTTTTTTCCGATATGAATGTTGCTCCTCCAGTTTTCCTTTTTTTTTTTTTTGTTTCTCCTCAACAGATCAAGATCAGCAAATGCCCCCTTTTGTTGGATTCTCAGTCTCCACATAATTTCCCAGGGTTTCCATGCTGTGGGGCTCAAGCCTGGGCCCTGCTGTATTCTCTGCTATGCTCTCTCTCTCTCAGGAATCACATTTGGCTCCCTTCTTTACATTTTTATTTGATGTAAATTATCAAATTTTCATGTACACCTCAGAAATAATGTCTAAATCAAAAACTTTATTTTCATCTGTGCAGAAACCTCGTTTTTAGTTTTCCCATTATAGTAAATGTCAATGTATTAGTGTCCTGTGAATGTTGTGACTGTTACGACTGTTACCACAAACTTGGTGGTTTAAAATGAGAGGAATGTATTCTGCCAAGGTTCTGGAGGCCATAATCACCTGGACCAGAAATCAAGGTGTCTGCAAACCATGCTCTCTTTGAAGTTTCTAAGGGTGGCATCCATTCCTGATCTCTTCCAGATTCTGTGCTTCCTGCATTCTTTTCCTTTGACCTTAACACTTCAATATGTACCTCCCTAGAATCATTGCCTTCTCTTTTTTCTGTATTCCACTTTTCCTTCTTAAAAAGCTACATGTGATTTCATTTTAGGCCCACTATGGTAATATCCAGGAAAATCTCCCCATCTGAAGACCCTTAATTTAATCATACTTGCAATGTTATTTATTTGCCATATAAGATAGAATTCATATGTTCCAGAGTCCAATATGAATATCTTTATTCCCTTTAAAACTCTTTTTTAAAAAATTGTGGTAAATACATGTAACAAAATTGCCACCTACCTATATTAGTGTATAGTTCGATGGCATTGAGTACATTCACTGTGTTATACAACTACCACCATCCATCTCCAGGACTCTTAATCTCATAAACCTGAAACTCTTATCCATTAATAGTAACTCCCCATTCTCCCTTCTTCCCATTCCCTGGTAACCCCCATCTTACTTTTCTATCTCCATCAATTTGACCACTCTACATATCTCATACATATGGAATCACACCATAAATGTCCTTTTATGACTGACATATCCCTTACCATAATGCCCTCAATATTTAGCTATACTGTAGCATAAGTCAACATTCCCATCTTTTTAAAGGCTATTATTCCAATATGTGAGCATATATATATGTATATATGTTAATATATATATATATATATATATATATATATATGTAAAACACCTTTTGCTTATCTATTCATTCATTCATGTATTCTTGGGTTGCTTTCACATTTTTAGCAATTGTGAATAATGTTGTTACCAATATGGATATAAGAATATCTCTTAAAGACCTGGCTTTTCATTCTCTTGAGTATATACTCAGTATATACCCAGTAGAATTCTTGGATCATAGACTAATTTTATTTTTAATTTTTTTAAGAACTATGTAACATTTTCCACAGTTACCACACCATTTTCAATTTCTATCAGTAGGTTACAAGGATTCCAGTTTCTTCATATCCTCACCAACACTTATTTTCTGTTTATTTTAATAATAGCCATCCTAATAGCTATGAAGTGTTATCTCATTAGGGATTTGATTTGTATTTCTCTAATAATAAGTGATGTTGAATATCTTTTCATGCACTTGTTGGCTTTGTATAACTTCTTTGGAGAAATATATGTTCAGGTCTTTGCCCATTGTTTTATTTCGGCTGTTTGATTTTTTTTGTTGTTTTTGATTAATTTTTTTCTCTATATATTCTGGATCTGAATCTCTTTATCAGATTGATTTTCAGATATTTTCTCCCAGCTTGTGGGTTTTTACTCTGTTAATAGTGTCTTTTCATGTAGTTTTCAATTTTCATGAAGTTTGTCTGTTTTTCTTTTATAATCTGTTCCTTTGGTGCAATGTCCAAGAAATCATTGTCAAATTCAATGTTGTGGAACTTTTGCTTTTTATTTTCTTCTATGACTTTTATAGTTTTAGGTCTGACATTTAGAACTTTGATCCATTTTGAGTTAAGTTTTATTTATAGTATTAGAGTCCAACTTCAATTTTCTGCATGTGTATACTCAATTTTCCCAGCACTACTGGTTGAAAAACTGTCCTTTCTCCATTGAATGATCTTGGCACCCACGTAAAAAGCATTTGACCATATATGTGAAGGTTTAATTCTGGGATCTCTGTTCTGTTCCATTGGTTTGTATGTCTGTTTTTATGCCAGTAACAGGTTTTGATTACTGCAGCTTTCTAGTAAGTTTTGAAAACAGGAAGTGTGAGTCTCCAGCTTTGTTCCTATTTTTCAAGGTTGTTTTGGTTATTCAGGGTCTCCTGAGATTCCCTATAAATTTTAGGATTTTTTTAAATTTCTGCACAAAAAGCCATCAGGGTTTTGATAGGGATTACACTGAATTTGTTGGCCACTTTGGATAATACTGACATCTTAACAATATTAAGTCTTCTAAGTTATGAATCTGAGATGTGTTTTCATTTATTTATCTTCTTTAATTTCTTTCAGAAATGTTTTGTAGTTTTCATTGTACATGTATTCACCTTTTTGGTAAAGTTAGTTCCCAAGTATTTAATTCTTTCTGATGCTATGCTAATGTGAATAGAAATCTTTTCTTGACTTCCTTTTAGATTGTTCATTATTAGTATATGGAAATGGAACTGCTTCTTGTGTTGACTTTATATCCTACTCCTTTGCTGAATTTATTCATTACTTCTAATGGGTTTTTTTGCAAAATCTTTAGTGGTTTCTACATATATCATCTGCAAACAAAAATATTTTTAATTCTTCCTTTTTGATTTAGATGCCTTTTGTGTTCCTGAATTTGGTTCAGAAGCTAGTGTTTTGTTGAGGATTTTTGTACTGTTATTCTTGAGGAGAACTGATCTGTAGATTTTGTAGAGGTGTGCTATCAGGAAAATGCACAACAACTACTGTGGGAAAAATTCTCACTGAAAATAGTTCAAAATGTTGAGCAGAGTGCAAAATGAGAGGGGGAAAAAAGGAACACTTTTTAAATTTACCTCTGAACTGGAAAGAAGTTAGAATCCCTCACCTGCCAGAAACAAAATGAGAACAGGAAGCCAGAGTATAAGGCTGTCTGAAGCCCTACATATGCTTAACCCTGGTGATCAGTTTAGACTTTGAGAGCCAAGAGGAACTGGACAGAAAACAAAACTCAGGATCTTTGCAAAGTGGAAACTCAAGACCTGTATGTAAAGAGGACTCCAAAGAATTTACAAACTCAGTGTGAGCTCGGTGTGAGAAGACACCCTATGTACCTTTCCTTTGTACCATAAAAGGAGAAAGTCAAGAAATGTGTCTGAAGTAACTTTGGCACCGAGCGAGGGTAGAAAAGCTACTTTTCTGAGCATTTGTAAACCAAAGTAAATGTGCCTATGGATTTCTAGCACCAGTTTGCTACAAGTCCAAAACCCTCAAGACATTTCTTTTCTTTTTTTTTTTTTATTAGTTTTGCCATACAATGCCATGATATCGCATGGGTTTACATATGCTCCCCCCCAG